>OZ012741.1:17677776-17797804 GCA_963859935.3 Lathyrus sativus
AATTAAGAGAATTATAAATTATTGAGAATATAGATTATATTACTATTAAGTTAATTATCGATAGAGATAATTATTTTTTAAAGAAAATTTAAAATTAGAATTTTATATAAATTGAATTATATATATATATATATATATATATATATAGAGAGAGAGAGAGAGAGAGAGAGATGAGAGAGAGGAGAGAGAGAGAGAGAGAGAGAGAGAGAGAGAGAGAGAGAGAGAGAGAGAGAGAGAGAGAGAGAGAGAGAGAGAGAGAGAGAGAGAGAGAGAGAGAGAGAGAGAGAGAGAGAGAGAGAGAGAGAAGAGAGAGAGAGAGAGAGAGAGAGAGAGAGAGAGAGAGAGAGAGAGAGAATTATCTCTAGTTAGCATGACCTAACCTTTTGTGCTAAATCCATTTCTTATCACTTATTGTCATTAGACAAACGACTTTCTAATCAGCTAACTCTGAAAGATTGATTTTGTAAACATTTCCCTTCCCTTTCCCTTTGAACACAATGGTTTTGTCAACATTAATAACTGAACAATTTTTTTTATTAAATATCACTTCACAACCACTATCACACAATTGATTTATGCTTAGTTGATTATACTTTAAGTCATCTACCAGCCAAACTTTATTGATAAAGGTTAGATAATTACCAATGGTACATGTACCAATGATCTTTTCTTTCTGCCCTCCTCCAAAACCCACATTTCCTTCCACTTTTAGATTCAGGGTTTGGAATATATGTCTCTCTCCCGTCATATGTTTGTGAGCAGCCACTGTCCAGATACCACGATTGGTTTACCATATTTTTCTTCAGGCATATCTGCAGCAAAGATAATTTGAGATTTAGGTACCCATACACATACGGGTCCTTTCATGTTAGTCTTGAAAGGTTCTTCTTTATCATGTGCATTTGCAATGTAAAAAGGTTTAGCTTCACTCCAAGTTTTTTGTTTCCAAAAACTTTGTCTAGGGTGATTTTCAACCTTGGTTACTGAATCTTTCTTAGCCTTTGATTCATATGTTTTTGATACTTATGTAATCAAAACTTTTGGACTATCTGGTTCAGATATTACAATACCTTTTAACTTCTAATTAATAGGTTATGTTAAATTCATAATTTTTACATTATCAGCAGCAGGAACAAAATAGTTGTTGAACATTGTCTGAGCAATGCTAGAGGAAGAAGGATTTGGGGACTCTTTACACAATGACATATTAGAACTTGAGCAGTTCTAATTGTACCCTAAACATTCTCTATTACTTTTTCCAATTCTATAGACCATAGATGCAAGTTTAGCTCTATCAATACCAGATATGATGAAATTATGAAATGTTTTATCGTGCTTACCTAAAGTAGAGCATTCATTTTGACAAAAAAATTGATGCGACTAGCTTGATCCTTGCAACGATTAATGAGATCAAGCATGCACAAAATAAACTCAGAATAAGAGAATACCTCATCTTCGTCTTCAAACTCTCTTTCATATAAAAGTTCTTTTTCAGATGTGTGAGCCATCAACGCTAAATTGGCTTCATCTTCTTTTTCTGAATCTTCTTCGTCTAGCTTTTCCCATGTTGCCATAAAATTCTTCTTAAATTTGTTCCTGAAGTTATCTTGTTGATGACTTCCTTTCTTTTGACTATCTTTCTCAAGATCAGGACAAATCAACTCTAAAGTGATCAGGTTTGTTGCAGTTGTAGCATATTTTATCTTCATAATTCTCTTTAGAGTTAGATCTTCTAAAGCCACTGCTTTTAGAAAATCTTATATTCCTTCTGGTCATTTGTTGAAATCCTCTGATGAAGCATGCCATATCATTGTCATCAGATTTACCATTAGAATCTTCTTCATAAGTTTTATCAAGTTTACTGATCTTTGAACGCCTTTTGGATTTTTCACCCGAATTTTCAGAAACAGATCTCAAGGCAAGAGATTTAAATTTCTTTGAAGACTCATCTCCATTTAGTTCCATCTCATGGCTCTGAAGGTTGCTTATTAGACTTTTAAGAGATAGTGTATTCAGGTCTTTAGCTTCCCGAATAATTGTTACTTTAGGTCTAAACTTTAAAGAGAAACTTCTCAGAATCTTTTTAACATGATATGATGCAGAGTAACTCTTACTTAACACTTGAAAGCCTGATACAAGAATCTGAAACCTGGAGAACATGGTTTCAATATCCTCATCATCCTTCATTTTGAACAACTCATACTTTTGTACCAACAAGTTAGCTTTTGCTTTTTTAACTTGTTAATTCCCTGCATAGGTAGAACATAATGATTCAAATATAGTTTTAGCAGAAGACTTATCAATGATTTTCAGATACTCAGCATGTGGTAAAACATTGACCATAATACCTCTGACTTTGTGATGTTTTCTATAAATTTTCTTTTGAGCTGGAGTCAAAGTTTTTCTGTCAGATACCATACGAACACTATCAATGGTGATATCAATACCATCTTTAAGTATATCCCACAACTCATCACCAAGTCCAATGATATAAGTCTACATCTTGCTTTTCCACCATTCGAACTCAGTGGAATCACCACTAAATCCAGGAGCTTTAACATAATAATGATTTCTCTCATAAGCATTGTAATCATATGACATCTCATTTCCTCTTCCTGAGGTACTAGCTGTAGGATCTTCAAAAGACATATTTTTCTCTTTGGATCTTTATCTGTACCACTGTTAAGTGTTACACACAGACCTTGCTCTGATGCCAACTGAAGGTGAGAACAATACACAAGAAGGGGGGTTGAATTGTGTATGCTAAATCGATTTTACTTCTGAACCAGAGTTCAAAATCTAAACAAAAGTTCAGAATCTGATTAACAAGTTGCAGCAGATAAAATAACATAAGCAAATAAATAGGCAAAGAACACATAAAAGTTATCATGGTTCCTCTTCAAATGAGAGTAGTTCAGTCCCCTTGCAGCACAAGAGATTTCCACAATAATCAAATCGATAACAACTGCTTATACTCTTAAGTATAACACGTTCTCCTGTTCAGACCTACAATCTAAGTCTTGCTTGATTATATTCCACAAATCTAAAACTTCCTTGCTTAAACCCCTTAGATTCAAGACTTCCTTGCTTATACCTACAATCCAAGACTTCCTTGCTCAGATTCCTCGTATCTAAGACTTCAATGCTCAAGCTAACAGCAAGAGACTTTGTCTAAACTAAATATTTAGAAAAGGAATAACTTACAACAACACTTGATTAACAATTAGAAGTGTTCAAATATAATACAACACACTTCAACAATAAGATTCTTAAGTTATACAAGAATAATAACTATTAAAGGATTAGCTTCTCTTGAGCTGATACAAATGGTGTGGAGTGTGTCTATATTCCACTTGTAGCTGCAATGTTATTATCTTAGTTGATATATTCTTCTGCTCCTTTTATAGCTGAAGAAATAGAGTTATTGAAGAAACCTAATGACTATTTTCAAATCAAATCTTTTTGCACATCTTCTTTTTCAATAAAGCATGTGTTGGAACTTGTAGTCAAGGAATTACCCACTGAATAAGGCCTTTGTCCAGAGAACTCTTCTATACAACAAGTAAAACACAATTTGTTAGCAATAATGTCAACTACTCTCAAGTCCCGTGATTTATGAGCTTGAGTTGTCATCCATCAGTTTCAGAGGCAGGGTTAGCACGCTTCTGATTCTAAAATATGCAAAAGATATCTTTAGGGTCAGATTCTCTCACAAGAACTTGATCTGAACCGAACCATATCTTCTTCCATAACAAAACATGTTTCATCAAGTAAATTGGATTATGTACACATGAACCAACTAGTTAGAAATCCTAATTGTTCTTCAAATACTTTGTTATCATCAAAACCTTAGATGATGCATGGTATAAACCAAATTGTCAACACTTTACGAAAGACAAGTATTCAAACAACAAGCTAATTACGACTATCATTCAAATACTCGGGAAAAACGATGGATAATTAGGTTAATCTAATCCTTTTTCATTCAAGAAGGAACGAAGTAAATCAATTAATTATTGTGTTTTTGAATGGAAGAATACTATTCAAATAACAAGCTAATTATGACTAGCATTAAAATACTCGAGGACAAGAATGAATAATTACATGCAACTAATCTTTTTCATCTGGTTTTATTGTGAAAAAGGTTTAAGCTTTTCTTATTAAGTTTGAAAAAGAATTGATGTTGAAGTGTTTGATTCACATTTTGTATGAAATTGATTTGATGATGAAATGGTTTTGAAATTGATGAAGGAGTTTTGAAAATTAACTTTTTGTAAATCAAGTATCTTTGATTTTATTTTTGAAAGGTTGATTTTATTTAGCCTTTTTATGTTTTTTTAATAACAATCATCAACTAAATCAATAATCCAATAAAAATAAAAGCATAATAAAAAAGGGAGGGGTGCACTAAGAATACATTGGTGAAGTGAAAGTAAAAACTTAATGGGCCTAAAGCCCAAATAAAATAAAAATATAAACAAATAACAAAGTAAAATAAGGGGTCCATCAAAAAGAAAGATGGGTGATATCCAGTAAAACGGCAAGGCCCAAACACTCTAGGCCCAATAATTAAAACAGAAAACAAAAAAACAAGGTCATGAGTGACTGAACGCTCCAAACCATCAGATTGATCTTATGGTTATGATCAGGCCTCAAGATCAAACGATATGGGCCATAAGATCATAATCATGTGATTACAAAAGAGGGTGCACGATAGAATCCAATAGGGGATCTTGTATATGATCCTTCCATTTTAAAAACGCATCAACCAACTAGGGACTGGCATGTGGCAATATCATTTAAAATTAATAATAAGTAAAACAAAAAAGAGAGTCAGATCTCCATTATCTCCTCCCTCTTCTCTTATTCAAACAAAATAACAAAACTCAGGAAATCAAAACTCTCACAAGAATTTCTTCTACTAATTCCAGATTTTTGCTCAAAATCAAAAGAAATGAAATCACGCAATAAATACACACCATGAAATTCAAAGAACAGAGAAGGGAATCACATGAATTTACCGACCGGGAGCGAAGGGGAGCAGTGGTCGGAGTTCAGAGTGTCGTTCGCGTGCGACGGTTGAGAGGATGAACGGCAGAGGAGCAATGGTTGAATCAGCGCGGTGGTGGCTTCGCCGGAGTCGACTTTGGACAGTGGTGATGCTCAGTTTGCTTGGAGGATCGGTGTGGTGTTACGATGCACGACTGAAGTTTCTGGCGAGGTGTTGATGAATGGTGGTCCGACGCGGTGGTTCTGCTTCTGCGTTATTCTGATCCAACCCTTCTTCTTTTCCTGTTCTATTTCACTTCCTTTCTCTTATCCTTTGTTCGTGTGGTTCTCTATTTTTTTTTATAAGTTCTGATTGTTGTTATTATGTATGGTTTGTTCAATATGATGGCTATGGTTGTATGTTTATGGTGGATTCAAGTTTGAAGGTTAATGGTGGTTATGGTTTGAAGAGTGTTGCACACCAAGTGCTTGTAAAATTCTCTTTGTTTATAATTTAATTGTTGTAGTAATGAAAATTGATATGGTTGTTGTTATTGATTGATCATGGTAGGAGGATAGAAACTTGGTGTTGGAATATGGTTTGATCTTGTATATTAGAAGGTTTGAAGGTGTGGTATGGTGAGGTTAGTTTATGGCGATAAGGTTGTTTTTCGTATGGTTTTGGGAGCTTTTCATGTGCTGAATTTCCTTGTGAGTGTTGTGAAGGTTTTGATTGTTGGTTAATGGTGATTTTGTGAAGGTGGTGAAGGCTTGAAATAGAGGTTTCTATTGGAATGATAGGCTTTGCCTTTCTATTGATTTTGAAAGATATATATACAATCAGGACTATTTAATGATAATAATAACAATGATATCCTAATAATAACAATGATATTCTAATATATCAACAATGATATCCTAATAATAATAATAATGATATTCTAATATACCCCCGTAGTCGAAACGGGAGGCTGACGAATGTTGAGACTATCACGAAAATCATCAAAGAGTTGCAACGGAAGTCCTTTGGTGAAGATGTCAGCGATTTGGTAACGTGAAGGGACGTGTAAGACCCGTACTTGGCCGCGGGCGACTTTTTCACGCACAAAATGTATATCCATCTCGATGTGTTTGGTACGCTGATGTTGGACTGGGTTGCCAGATAAATAGACAACACTCACATTGTCACAATAGATTATAGTGGCTGTTGTGACTGGGCAATGTAGTTCCAACAGTAAGTTTCTAATCCAACAAGATTCAGATACTACATTGGCGACTCCGCGGTACTCGGCTTCGGCACTGGACCGAGAGAGGGTGTGCTGGCGTTTGGCAGACCATGAGATTAAATTGTCACCAAGATAGACACAGTAACCAGAGGTGGATCGCCTGGTGTTTGGGCAGCCAACCCAATCTGCATCAGTGTAAGAAACCAATTTGCTGACAGAGGAAGGATGCAAGTGAAGGCCGAAATCAATAGTGCCGTGAATATACCGAATTATACGCTTCAGTGCTGACATATGTTGTGTTTTTGGGTCATGCATGAATAGGCATACCTGTTGTACTGCATAAGAGATATCGGGTCTTGTGAAGGTTAAATACTGCAATGCTCCTGCAAGACTCCGATATTCAGTTGGGTCATGATATGGATTCCCGGAAGAGCCACTAAGTTTTGCCTTGGTGTCGACTGGAGTGGATGATGGTTTGCAAGAGGACATGCCTGCTCGTTCTATAATTTCCTCTGCATATTTTCTTTGAGACAAGAAAAGACCACCTGTATGATTGGTGACAGATATTCCCAGAAAATAACTTAGAGGACCCAAATCTTTCATGGCGAATTCAGAACTAAGTTTAGACATAATAGAGTCACGAAGAGCAACAGACGAAGCAGTGAGAATTATGTCATCCACATATAGAAGGATATAAGCAGTATCAATACCGCGATGAAAAACGAATAAGGAATGATCAGAGATGCTGTGAGAGAAACCCAATGTGGCAACATAATCAGTGAATCTTTGGTACCAGGCACGAGGTGCTTGTTTTAGACCATAGAGAGACTTTTTGAGTAGACAAACATGTTCAGGATATTGTGGATCGCGGAATCCAGGAGGCTGGTGCATATACACTGTTTCATCCAGATTTCCATGCAAAAAGACATTTTTGACATCTAGTTGGTGGAGACACCATGATTTGGATATTGCAATGCTAAGTACCTGTTGGTGTAAGCCCTAGAGGCCAATACTTTTTGGTACTTGTATCGGATTATTCGTTTAATAATAAAAGGCATTTCTTTATTATGTTTGTCTTTCAGAATAATAAAGTCCCTAGAATAGTTAGTCTGTTTAATGAAATGTTAAGTGTGACTTAATCATGAGATCCCATTAAACATAAAGACATTATTCTTAAAATATCCGTAGTCAAGCTTTATTGCAAAGTGGGATAACATTAAAAGCATTGAGACTATTATGAAGATAGACTGATGATCACATCTCATGGATCATGGATAAAGAGTTATCAAGTCTTGACATAGGTATAAATATTAGGAGTAATATTTATACCGGATTGACCCGCTATGAGAATACTACATAGTATGTTATGCAAAGTGTCATAAGTTATTCTCATGGTGATAATGGTGTATTACCACCCTTCGACCTGAAACCACTATGGACCCTAGATATAGAGTCGGGTGCTTTATTGCTGATCAAACATTATCCGTAACTGGATGATCATAAAGACAGTTGATGGGCACTCCACGAAGCATGCTGAGGGACATGAGTGTCCTAGATGGAATTTGCCAATCCTGCATAACAGGAGAAATGTCTAAGGGCCCAATATTGAACTGGACAAGGATGACACAGTGTATGCCTTGTGTTCAATATAGACATAGGGGCAAAAAGGGTAATTGTACAAACATATATTATCACGAAAAAGGTTTTGTCAGATCACATGACATTTTCGTGACTTGGGTAGCAGTGATGTGTTGCTAGATACCGCTTACTGTTTATTATGTTAAATATATAATTTAATATAATTACCAACGTTACGAAATCCTACAGGGTCACACACATAAGGACAGTTTGATGAGAGATAGAGAAATCAAAAAGGAACACCGTAAGGTACGGTGCACTTAAGTGAAAAATAGAAATTCGGATAATATAATAATAATTATTGTTATTTTATAATGGTTATAAAATAATAATAAAATAAATATATTTATTATAATAATAGTTATTATAATAATATATAATATTATTATGGATCATGTGAATTGGGTTTTAGCCCGCAGCCCACAAGAGAGTCTATAAAAGGAACCCTTGTGATGAAGCTTTCACTTGATGCAATTTCGTTTTTGATTCTCTTTTCTCACTCAAATAATTCTGTTCGTAAGCAGCTAGCACTGTGACCGGAAGCTGTTCGTGTGGACTGAGTAGAGGCGTTGCACTTCATCAACGCTTGTGATCGCTGCATCAAAGATCTGAATCGCCACAAAGAGGTAACGATTCTATCACTGACCATGCTCATTCGTAAGGATCACTAAAGGAAATTTTTATTTTCCGCTGCGTTTAGATCGCAATTTTCCTTCAGTACCATGCGAATAGTGGCCGGTTTGACGACAGGGCTGAAGGTTTCACATGACATAGATATAATTGTTGTATGAAAGTATGCATATATGTATGAATTGTTGAACTGAGAGTTGTGAATTGATGAATAAACATAATTGTAAATGTTTATGTGAAATGAGTGACTTGTGGATGTCTGCATGATGAATGTGCCTGGTGATTATCCATATATTTGTATATACATTGTGATGTATATGGATGACTTGTGGTGAGAATGTTGATCATGTGTATTCTAAGGTGGTAGATATATATAATTATATGCATTGATTATTATGATGATATTTCCCACCTTTCTGCTGTTTTATGATGCTCTATGAGGCATTGCAGATTAGGTATGCTAGAGGTCTTTTGTGAAGCTTGTCTTCATTCTTTTGTCGGTCAGCTCTGATATGTAGCACCGGGTAGCTAGGATATATGATTCTTTTGGGATACGTTGTATATGTATCTTGTTGTGGAATGTTTATAAAAATATGAATTATGTTGTGAATTAAACTAGATGATATATATATATATATATATATATATATATATATATATATATATATATATATATATATATATATATATATATATATATATATATATATATATATATATGTATGTGTTTGATGATTATCGATATTTAGATGTTTCCGCTTTTATTTATTGAGATGTGGGTATGAGGACTAAGTTCCTCTGTTGAAAGTTACCCCACTGTTGCATATCTTTATTAAGCAGGTGTTGTATGTTTTAAATTCACGTATGATGTGGCGCACCTCTTTTATACCGTGTTTTAGTTATACTCTAATGGATTTTTAATATGTGCCTAAATGATTTATTTGATTAATGAGGGGTATAGAAAGGGGGTGTTACACCGCGCATGCAAGGTTCGTCATCAACATAACCAACTGCCGCATCGATGCATCAGGATGTGCCACCAAACTGCACATCTCAATTTAGGGGGCACACATATTCATCAGCTCAACATACATACCAACACACTCAGACAACCAAACAACACATATATTATGCATCCTCATCCTGACACCAAACTCCCTACAATCCACTCCCTCAACAAACTATAACTACAACTACAACCAACAATATCAACCCCAATCCAACCTTGGACCACCCTTACAGTTCACTCCAGTTCCACCTCCAAACTTTGATCAGCCAAACACTCAATTCCAACATCAAACCTTCAACACTTCATTGTCTCAACCCACCTTCACCTTCGCGCCTGATGATGTCTACTACCCAACCCTCCAACAAACCCAACCCAACCCCCAACCACCACAACCATCACATTCATTCCAACATTTTTTGCCAACGGAGGATAAACTGGTGCAAATGCCATATTTTAACATTGATGATCTTCTTGCTGAGCAACCTTCGACACAAGCAGAACCCCCTTCAAGGCAGACGGACCCCCTACAACACATCACAATTAAGATATGTCTTACGACTCATCTCAATCACCTACAACGAATGCAAATGAACGTGTGTACATGAGATATCGACAGAAAGGGCCACTAGGTGTGGAACTGTGGACCATTTTTGATAAAATTTATATGTAACATGTATTTCTGTTTAATATATTTTATTATTGTATTTAATTAATACAACAAAAATATATTATTATTATGATATATTTTTAATTGGTATTTAATTATTTATATTGATACAACATAAAATAATTTATTATTATTATATATTTTTAATTAGTATTTAATTATTAAATTAATAAAAATAAAATATTTTATTATTATAATATATTTTTAATTAATATTTTATTATTAAATTAATATAATATATTTTATAATATAATTTTTATATTAAAATTATTAAATAAGTGATTAATATGAACATAACTATGAAAAAAAACAAAACTAACATGTGCTCGTCTACATCAAAAATAAACAAGCATTAGTTCGCCACTTGAATGAATAAACACGTAATGAAAATGAGATATTCTAATTAAATTAAGATATTATAGTATATATCATTTCAGAGTAGGGTAATGCCTTAAAAAAAAAGTCTTAAACTACTTCTAGATCAATTTAGAAAAAATTAACAAAATTTTAAAATAATAAAATTTCTTTTTATTACTTTTTGTGGGACCTAATTTTGCAACAAACAATGCTTCAACCGCCAAGCAAACGAGGGATGGGTGAAGGGGTGCAATGCAACTCCATCATCAGTCACGTCGTGCTACCCGGTCACTCGTTTTCAATACATTCCATAGCTGTCACCTTCACACCTTCCATCAAGTGTATCACACCTTCCATATCTTTCAAAAATCCAAAAATTATTATAGTTACTCCATTATTAAATTATCCACAATTATTTTTTTCCAATATAAAAAAACTAAATAAAATATGTACTATCCTTTATTTATAATCGGCGCGTGTAAACAGTACAAAAACATCGCGCGTGAGCGTGACATAAAAAGTAGCACCGCCTCTTATCGTTCTTTGTACCACCTTCTCAATATCTCTTCCCACTCTTTTTCCTCAAAAAATTAAATTAAAATTTTCTAAATTAAAAAAAGTTCACACGAAAAATGAATACTCGTACTCAATACTCATGTTCATTCCATTCTATTCTACTTTACCTTTCTAGCTTTTTTTTATCTTTTTATTTTTTTATATTTTTAATATAAGTATATATATATATATCTGGGTCCCATTTTATTACACTATTATAAACCGTATCAAAACCTCTTCATAAACCCGAAATCCAAATTCAAATTCAAATCACTCTTTCCAAACTCAAATGGCTCAAAATTCCGAGTTCTGCCTCCCGCCTCAGTTTCTCACCGACGACGAAAAACGGTTCGTCAATCACCTCTTCACTACCTCCAAAAACGACGACGTTTTCAACAGCTTTTCAACTACTCTGTTTCCTTACTTCATTTCACCCAACGAAACAGAAACAAAAAGCGACGAGAATGATTACATCAACGAGTTAACTCGGCGCATGGCTCACTCAACTCTTCAACACCAACTCGCTCTCAACAACAAGGTAACGAAAACATGCAAAAAGTTGTATACCATTATTTTCAGTTTTTCACCACTCAAAAAATTATATCCGTTTTTATTTTTTTCTTTTAGGTTTCTTCACCACAATCAACACTAAACGCGTTTGATAATGGAAGTTTCGGGAACGGTACAAGGCGAAACGACGCCGTTTTGAACTTGAACTCACGGAGAGCGACGAATGATCTGCTGCATGCGGATGCAGGGAAAGTCGAAAGGATTCATCGAGTTAACAACGAAGATGCTTTTTACGGTTTTGTCCCTAAAAAGCCCTCTGTATTTCACACTCAGAATCACCATCTCTCGATTTCTCAGAAACAGTTACAGTTGCAGCTTCAAAAAACACAAGTAAATAACATATTTAACGCCTTATCATTTTTTTATATTAACTTATATTTTAGGAATTGATATTTATATACTAATTTTATTTACTGTTATTATTATTATTATTATTATTATTATTATTATTATTATTATTATTATTATTATTATTATTTATTTTTATCGTAGATTGAGATGTTGAAGAAACAGTGGCTGAAGCAACGAGAGGAACTCGCTCGTGGTTGTGGCGTTTTTTCGCAGAGGCAAAATTGTAATTACCAAAATGTCCTTGGAAGAGGAACGGACAACGAAACGGTTTTTCCGGGAAAAGTTGGTTTGTCGCCATCTGCATGGCCTTCTGTGCAAACGATTGGAAATAACAACAAGGCCGCTTTTCCTGGAAACCCTAATTTGAATAAGGAAAGAAACGGAACCGGTGTTTTTTTGCCTCGGTTCGTTGATACCGAGTCATCAAGAAAAAAACCAGGTTTAAATCAATTAATAATTTATTTTTGTTTTGTTAATTTTAATTTGAATATAAATGCATTTATGATTTTTTTTTGATTTTGTTATTGTGGACTCAGGGAGTAGAAATGTGATTGTTCCTGAAAGAGTGGTTCATGCATTGAATCGGAAGGTTGATGAAGGTGTGATTAGAGGTTACATGCATCAGAAGAATCGTATTCATGGAACTTCAAATTATGAAAATGGTTGGTAAAGTTTTTCTTTATTATTTTTTATTTATTTTTATTGATTTGGATTTAGAAGTTTTGTGAATCGATGTTGACGTGTGTGATATTTTAGGCGTTGCAAGGAATGGGAGTGATGATGGTTTTTTTCAGCAAAAGCAGACAGAGGTGAACAGTGAGATTCATCTACCTCAAGAATGGACTTATTGATAGGTGTGGGGTCAATGTTTTAAAAATTGAACCGAACCGGAATTTGTTCAGTTTGGTTTTTAAAACACTATTAAAGGGTGAATAATGTTCAGGAAAATAGTACTGGTAGTTATTAATACAGGGTTAGAACCTAGAAGAAGAATTAGGGGAGGGTCTAGCATGGCTTTTTGGGGTATTTTGGGAAAAAGATTGTGGAGCGGTGGATGGGTGATGTTTTTATAGTCACTATCTTTGGGAGGTGAATTAGATTTAGGAGAAATAAATATAAGATGAAAATTGGGAAGGCGAAGGGGCACTAGGTGGGAGATGATTTGGTGAAGATGTAATTACAGCTTGAATGTGAACTTTTCTGGGGAATTACATTTGTGTAAAGATCATAATGTTGCAACCTGTCCACCCAAATTTACAATAAATGAATACATTGTATTTCAATGATTGCGTCTCTTAATTTTCTTAGCCATTTTTAATTATGTTCTCATGTTTTTTTGTACATTGTGGTAAATTAATGGCTTTTGTTTTAATGGCTTTAGAGTTAAAAAAGTGTTATTTTTAAAATGTCATTATTATAATTTTTTATTTACTCATTTTTACTTGTAATTTTTCTGATAAAGATGAGTTAAAAAAAATTGAACTTATTATTTTAATGGGTGAAAATATTCAAATAATTTTTTTCCACAATTACTCTATTTACTCAAATCTTAGAAATTATTGTGTATGTTGTAAAACTTTTTGTACTAGTGTTTATATGAAGATTAAATTCTACTCATTAGAAAATCTGAACATTATCTTCAATGTGATGTGATGTGTTCAATTAAGACTGAACTTAGTTTATGGGTGTTTCTAACATATTCTTTAAGATTAATTTAATCTATAAATTTGTGCGACAATGGTGAAGGGATTTTACTCATGAACATTTCAATAGTAATTCATTATAGTATTTACTTTTTTTATTGGACTGAAAAAAAATATTTTTTCACTACTGAATAAGATACAATAAAATATTTATCTATTTTATTTTGAAAGATTTAGTGGAAATATAGATATATAAAATGAGATGAAAGATAATTAAAAATATTTAAAAAAGATAAATAATTTTAAAAAATAAAGAAAGGGAAAAGGAGGATGTATTATATTTATATATGTATAAAGCAATGAGAACCATTTTCATAGGGCGATTACTACTCTTCCTTTTTCCAACTTTACTTAGAAAAGAAGTTTCTTTCAAAATTTTGTTAGTTGTAGGCCATATAGATCTCGGTTTCTAGTGGGCCATCATTGACACGTGTAATTCAGATAATGTATAATCTTTATCTCTTTTTCTCTAAATAAAATAAATGTACGAAAATAATTTCGGAACATGCTTTATTTATGGCAACACAAATCCACTCTTCCAACACTCATCACTGAGCGGTGGCTAAAAATGGTTTTGAAATGAAACGTAGCTATCTACTGTCCATGTTGCCAATGCCTGCGCCTGTGTCTTCTGTTCTCAAGACAAAGACACACAGCCATTAGGAAGGATTACAAATAGTACATGGCAGGCACCATAAATTTAAACAATGCTATACAACATCATTCAAAAGAAGCATAAATTTGTTTATTCGATTTAACCAGCTCAATTGATAATTATTCATGAATATCAAATGTGTATTCGAATTGATGACATTTTATTTATTTATATTTAAATAATAAATTTTAACTATTAGTTCTTGACAAAAATAAATATAAATATTTATTTTTATTTTTTATAATTAAAGATAATTATTTGTGAAAAAAGTGTTTTTGGTTTTATTCACACGCGTTAAAAGCGCGTTGAAGATGATGGTTGAGGGGAGGGGTTCAATGTTTTGGTGGGAGAGTGATGTGAACGTGCTGTGTGAAAAGATGTGTGACATTGGGTTAGGTGTAAAGTGTATTTCACTCGCTCATTCTTCAGGGTCAGTTTGTGATTGTGGGACACTCGCTACCAAAAACTGTTGTGCCTTTCTCCCAATTCGTGCTTTCCATTTTCCTTCTGATTAGTAATAGTACTTCATCATGTTCTAAGCATTTTGAATATTAAATGTAAATAATTTTGAATTGAGATTCAAATTTTGATTCATAGTTTATTTTTATATTCAACTTAAATAGTTCATTTTTTTTATACATAATTCATACCCGTTGAAACTCATTTGAATTCATTTTGAATTTACGAAGAAATTGTTAGTGTGTAGTGATGAAATTAGATTAATAACGATTAATTAAAATATACATGCTCAATAAATTATAATATATAATTTAGACGCGAAAATCAAATATAAATAAAATTAAATGATCGATTGAGAAAAATATCTTTGACAGTAATTATAAATTCAGAAATTGTTGGCTTTTGTGGTTATTTCTCGATCGATACTCTTTATGTGCATATCGGAGGACCATAACCTATATATAATGTGATGACCAATTAGGGTTCCCATTATTTCTAAATGGACCATTCTGACATCCCCTCATATTTAAGTCCATATCTAATTATTTAATTAATTCATAAATAAAATCTAAATAGTCTTTTTTAATATTATTTGATCACTTAATTATTTAAAGGCACTTAATTAATAAAATAGCTAATATAATAAATAAATATATTTGACTACATAATTATTGGAGTATTAATATATTCATATATTATTAAAATATTCCAACAATTTCCCTTTTGACCAATATATCTTAATGATTATATCATAATTTTTTAGACGCGTATGCGAATGCTAATTTTTTTTTAGATTTCAACTTTACAATTTGGTCCACCTCATATATCAATAATGGAATCACCACGGCTGTCGTCACTAATGTATAACGTGACAGAACCCCGATGACCACCACATAACGTACTCGATGACATAGATCGATATGGATGAGTGACATGGAAAGTTCATACAATGTGATCTCTGAATCATGCATATTTCCAATTGGTCCTACTGGAGTCTTTAGTGAGATCAAACCGAAGTTCCTTAGGTGCAATTCAAAGTTACAGTATTTGCACATAACAAAAAACATGATATTTTTATAACAATAATACTTCATAAGTTTTTATTTCTGCAAAAAATTAAACATAACATAAAGTTTGTACCAAAATAAAACCAAAATATAGAACATAGAAAAATTAAGGAAAAACTCCTACTAATCTAAGGTAATCACAAAATCAAGACCTATATGAGCAACATGCACATAAAAAGTCTTAGGTACTAAACGTTTGGTTAATGGATCAACTAGCATTAAGTCTGTCCTTATATGTTCTATCAAAAATTGTTTCTCCTGAACTCTTTCTTTCACAACAAGATACTTGATATTGATAAATTTTGATTTTGTAGAACTCATATTGTTGTTGGAGTAGAGCACAACTGCACTATTGTCACAATAAACCTTCAAGGGCTTTTCAATGCTCGCTTGTGACAAAGTTCCGCAACCAAATTGTATGATTTGATGCCTCAAAGCAAGCCACAAACTCTGCTGCCATGGTAGAAGGAGCCACTAAAGTCTGTTTGGAAGACTTCCAGAAGACAGCTCCTCCAGCCAAGAGAAAGATGTAACCAGATGTGGAATGTCTGGTATCTGGGCATCCAATAAAATCTGAGTCAGAATACCCAATGATCTCCAAGTTATCTAACTTTCGATAAGTGAGCACGAAGTCTCTTGTTCTCTTCAGGTAGCGCATTACATGCTTTACTTCTATCCAGTGGTTGCTCAATACTTGCCTTGTACTTAATTAGGAGTAATCTGCTTGACAAGAAGCACTCATGTAATCTCCGGCAACACAAATTCATTTTAGAATTAGTGGCTCCTCAAGTGATCTTGTGAAGATTAGACTACTTGAGATGACAAGTGACAGTTGTCATTTGTGGTAACTAATAAGAGATCTAAATTGATCGGATTCTATTAGGTGTCAATGAATGTCATATCCTAAGAGATCCCTGAACGTGTCATTGCCTATTTGTTAGTCACCTGCAGTTAGCTTGTGCAACTGTAATCAGTTTGGTTATAATGGATTAAGTCCTTACTTGAGTAAGGCAAAATCACCTTGGAAGGGTGGACTGGATTAGCTTGAGAGTTGCTCAAGTGAACTAGGATATATCATATGTTCTTTACTTGTGTTATTCTTTATTATATATGCTTCCGCAATGCATCGTATAGAACTCTATAGAAAGCAACAAGTGAAGAAACCCAGAAAAAGTTTTAATAGAGCAAATACCCAATTCAACCCCCCCCCCCTTTTTGTGTATTTCTCACACCTTCAGTTGGTATCAGAGCCTGGTTCTGTTATTGATGGATATCAAACACCTAATAGTGTCAGAAAAAGATCCTAAAGTTGTGTGAAGAAATACTATTGGTGGTTTTTCACTTCTCTTACAATTTCAGTCAAAAATCAATTTTTGTTGAAGATGAGTACTGAAATTGTAATCAAATGGGTTATCTTGAGCAAGTCAGTGATTCTTTGAAGTTTGAAGTTTTGAAGTTATCAACAACTAAATCTTCTTCACTAGAGCTTGGAAGAAGATTGAAGAATCAACTGATAAGAGAGATTCATCAGTTAAGAAGTTCTTTGTTGAATGCTTATCTTAAAATTCGTTTGGATATACAACGTATTCGCTCAAAAGATCAAATCATCAGAAGCAAGAAATCTTGTTTGCTGAAGATTATTTCTATGTGAGTATGAGATGTTTTCAAGAAACGAATCAGTCCACTCTTGACTTTCTCATGAAAAGCTCATTGGGAATTTTCTTTAGTAAATAAAGAAATATTGTTGGCTAATGTTTTTGATTCATAAGAATTTCATAACGAAGTCTGCAGAAAAAGGGCTAGATCAAAGCAAGCTCAAATCTTGAAGAAATGATCCCTCTGATTCAAGGCATCAGAATGCTGTTGTCCTTGAGAAGCTTCAAAGAAATCTGTAGATGGTTCGTGTAAAGAAGTTCACTAACTCATCATGGATATGATGCAAGATGAACTCTAAGATTTCATTAGAAGTAGCATGGACAATTAAGATCTGTTAACTTGAGATTTTATCTCAGTTGAACAAACTGTAATTGGTCAGATATTATCAGGCATTCTTCCTCAAAAGTTCATAATGATTGGATCCTGAAAGATACAATGACAGAAGTCATTAATCTGTTTTTAAAAGGAATTTAAGTCACTGGTGTTGTTCATAATGAATAAGTCAGTTGACATTCTTTTCAAAAGCAAATGTACTGTCAACTCTGGTTGAAATAACTCTGTATGAGTTAGCTCAACATTGTAAGAACAAAATTGTCATTTAGGCTGTGTCATATGATGCATCTAAATTTGATGATAATTGTATCAAGACTGGATATGCATTTGAGTCATGCTAACAAAATCAGAAGATGAATCCTGATGGAAGTTAGATGCTCTAAATCATGAAGATCAGAATATCTATGCTCTGAAGATGTCTCTCAGAAATCAGATGGATGATGTGTTGATGAAGATACTGCATAACACAACCAAAGGATATGAGATCAACTCAGAAGAGAAATTCAGAAGATCCTACTTCATATGTTGTTACTGGCTCCTCTCACAAGAACAAGATCCTTTCTCATATCTTCAAGGCTAGTCAGCAAGAAGGTTTTGACTACACAAAGACATATGCTTCTGTGGCAAGGTTAGAATCCATACTCTTGTTAATTTTTCTTTGTTACTCAGAATAACATCAATCTAAATCAGATGAATATGAAAAATACTTTTTCAATGGTTTAATTGAAGAAGAATCATGTGTTCATCAACCTCCTGGTTTTGAAAATGAAAGATTTCCAGAACACGTTCTATAAATTAAAGAAATGATTCTATAGCCTAAAACAAGCTCTTAGAGCTTGGTGTGAAAGGCTGAGTAATTTTACTCTGGAAAATAATCTTATCAGAGGAAAGATTGATAACACTCTTTTTTCATAAGTCAATTAAGAAAGACATTTTAATTTGTCAGATTTATGTTGATGATATTTTCTTTGGAAACAAATATTATGCTTGGAAAGGAGTTTGCTAAGTGTATGCAGGCAGAAGCTGAAATAAGCACTCCGAGAAAAGAAGAGAAAACCTTGTCAAAGAAACCTCCTTTGTTGTACTTGATTTTTAGTTTATGACTCTGAGCGAAGAGTGTAAAGATTCAGAAGCTTCAGAAGACTCAGAAGCAAGGCTACAGAAGTGAAGCCTCAGAAGCGAAGCTACTGAGGCAAGCTACAGAAGCTACAAAGGACTTTGAGGAAGCGAAGCTGTAGAAGATTCTGAACGTTTGATGAGATGCAACTCTACAGAAGACTCTGAGTACACTTATCTCAAAGGATGCAGCTGCACTCTGAGAATCAGATTATGCATGGCTCTGAAACATCAACAACAAAGCTTACATCTGGATAACAAGGACATCTGAAGAACAAAGATCTGCTCTGATCTGAAGTGTTCCTCTGGATGAACAGTTTACTGAAACATTCACTAGAGTCAAGCTGCATAGATCTGAAGCTTACTCTGGAACTTCATCAGAAGATCTGAAGATTACTCTGATAAGGGGAGAAATAGAACTTCATCAGAGGATCTGATGCAAGGAATATTTTCCATACTTGTTCACTCAATAGATGCTGATCAAGATGTGTAAAGTTGTAACTTCACAGTCTGAAGAATCTATTATGGAAATCAATGAAATCTAGTATCTGAACCATATCAAACCCTTTGAAGAAACACTTCTGGGTTTGATGTCATTGATTGAGCTATCATCTATTGATGAAAATATTCTAGGCAAAGACTGAATGTCTAAGGTAGATAATCTCTCTAGAAGATAAAGCAGAAGTATCTAAAGCTCTAGTTCTTCAAAATCAAGTACAGATATTGAAGAAAGAATAAACTTCAAAAGAAATGTATGTAATCATGAAGAATGAAAGCATTCTCTACAGTAGTCAGAATGATTACTCAGAACCGAATGCAATTAGTATCTATCATGATGCATATTGTTTCTGGAAGTCCAAATTGGTATCAAGGACTCAAAATTAAAGCACTAAGATTCAAGTCATGACTGATTTGATAACAAGCTTGAAATCAGAAACCAAAGATGGGTGAGCAGAAGGAGTCACCATCAGATGATCTGATGCTGGTTGATAAAGAGCAAGATTGTCATCCAAATAGATGCCAGAAATACATCTTGGTTTGATGATAAGTTTATGATGAACAATTGTGTCTATTCAAGGAATAAATTCTTATGATTTGTCTGGAAGAAGATAAAGAGGTGTGATCATTGATATCAGAAGATGGATGATCAGGAAGATGAAGACCAAAGGAAGAATCTGGATTTCGCAACTATTGTTCAAGATGATACAAACATCAGAGGAGATTTGTGTCTATTCAAAAGAAAGGAAGTTGAAGAAGTCATTATGATTCAATAGAAGAATGTAGCAGAAAGAAGATTAATCTGTCAGAGAGTATGTCAGATAAGTCCCTCATGCATTCAACGTACATTCTGGGAAAAAGAAAAGAAAATTAGATAAATATTATTTAGTAGGTTCTGTGATGTTGATTGTGTTAAAGACAGAGTTGATTGCAAAAGTATCTCTAGATAGCATTTTCTACTACAGAAGAAAAATATGTTGCTGCTACTAGTTATAGATTCAGATGCTCTAGATAAAGAATCAGTTGGAGAATTATCAGTTGCAAAAGACTGAAGAATCAGAACGCATTCTTTGCACATTACCTTCTATTGGTGTCAAATATGCTCTTCTAAGTCCTGAGCAAATCTGATGTCGTAGATCATCTGAAGATTTGGATTATCTGGAAGATCTGGATAAAAGATTCAATAAGAAGAAGTTCTGTCAAATCAAACTCTGATACTTCTGAAGTATTATGTTTTGATGTTGAAGAAACAAGGTGAAGAAAGATAAAAGTCAAAATGGAAAGCTATCATCACTTTACCATTCACACCTTCATTTGTTTGAGACTTTATGGGACGTCTTTCAGAAGTGGTTGAACTTTGAATCTGGACGCTTTTCAAATCATTAGAAGTTGAAGTTCAACTGGTTAAGGAAAGAGAAGACAAGCTAGAAAGGATAAGAAACTTCAAACTTTTTACTGAGAAGCAAAAAGAAGCTGAAGAAAGAGCTGCTAAAGAAGCGAGAATTCTAGCAGAGGAAGATTCCAGGAAAGAAACTGTCAGATTGACACAAGAAGCTAAAAATGCTGAGAAGGCTAAGCAAGTTACTGTAGTTGGTTCTTCTTCTGAAACTACTCTTGTACGTGAGAACATGATCACAATGAGATTCAAGGAGATCAACAAGCTATGAAGAAAGAATAACAAGTTTTCAGAGAGAGCTTTGCTAAACAGAAACTTGTCAATAACTCTCTTCTGTGCATGCTCCAACAAATTCTGGAAAAGATGTCAACCTATAAGAATTAGGCACTCATATTTTATTTCTTGACTCTATTAATTTATTTTCTGATATAAAAGAGGGAGAAATATAATATATTTTAAATCTTTTTTTAATGAAAACTCACCTTTTTGATGATGTCAAAAAGGGGGAGAAATAGAAAATGATTTTGATATAACCTGGAGAAATAGAATATGTTTGATATAACCTAAAGAGAATGCAAAACATCAACTCTAATATAAACTGTATGTTTGATGTTTTACCAAGGAACTCTGAACAAGTTCACCAGGCATTCTAAAGACAGGTCAAATGAATGAACTCTGTGTTCAAATGAATAGTTTGTTCATATAATCGAAGTTATACACTTCGTGAACATATGTTCAGAATTAGATGTACCCAATACTGTTCAATAGAAAGTTAAAGTCATCTTGATTTTGGTATCATAATGTTCAGAAGATGTAAATTGTCTGTGAATATGATAATCAGAGCATAAGAATCAGAAATCTTCATAGAAGCAAGAATTGGGTTCAGACTCAGAATCAAGAATTAGTAACAAATTCAGTATTAAACTAATTGGTATCAGACTCATAATCAATTAGCTTCAAGAGACTCGAAATCAAGAACTAGTATCAGATTCAGGGGGAGTTCTGAAGATCTAAATATCTGACCAATTGTAGCCAGGGGGAGTTCACCCAGAAAGGTTCACAAGTCAGAATGTTTTATTTTTCGCCCAGTCTGAAACTCAGGGGGAGTTCACTCAGAAAGATGTTCTGATAAACAAAAGCAAATGCTTTAGAAGGCTCTGAAGGTATATAGCTCTGATACGATGTTTAGAGAAAACAAGTTCTAAAGATCTGAAGATAGAAGTTCTGCTGAACTAGTCCAGATGCTGAAGACTTATGCTCTTTGATATCATAGTGAAGTATTCCTTCTCTTCTATTCATTTTGTTTTATTAAATATTTATTTTTTGTGAGTCTTGGGATCAGAGTACGTCTCTGAACAAGCAAAAATGAAATTTTGAGGTTAACACATTCAGGGGGAGTTGTTGCTCAAAACTCTGAATATGTTATGCTTGGTGATTACCCTGTATAAAATGTTCTATCAAAATACATGTTTTTGTCATCATAAAAAATGGGGAGATTGTAAGAGCAAGATTTGTCTCTACAGGATTATCTCTATGTTTTGATGATAACAATTAAGTATTTGTGAAAGAACCATTTTATGTTCTAATGTTTGTTATGTGCAGATCATGATAATTAAATATATAAGATCAAACAAACAACATCAACGTGTGCAATTAATACAATATGAGAGTTACTATGTGTAACGTATCTTAAAGCGCTTATGGGAGAAGCTAGTTTGCTTGTGCATCTAATCTGAAAGCATTTAAAGCGTATTAAAGAAGCAAGTATGGCTCTGTATTTGATCATGATCAGAAAGATCCAAAGATGCTGTATATTGCAGTTGCAATGCTCTTGTGGATTCTGCTCTGAGAAGTGTATCTGATTTGGAAGCTATCAACGCATCTGAGATATAGTCCTCTGAAGATCAAGACTCTGAAGACTCTGATGACTTGAAGTTCTGAAGGCTGAAGGCTGAAGGCTCTGAAGACCAAGTGCATAAAGACTCTGAAGACTAGATTCTGAAGATAAAGATTATGTAGCTTCACCCAGATAAAGACGTGTTAATCAGATAAGTTGTTGCTATCAACTCTGATAAACAAGGTACTAAAGTCAGACTCTGATGTTATTATGTTATCACACCAAAGTAGTTTCTGAACTACTCACCAGATACATCATCAGAAGAACCAAATCCAGAAGCTGATCTGTCCAAGCTGATAAATGAAGATCACATCATTTGTGGATAAGAGCTGTCTTCCACAATGATATATTAACGTTGCAAGAAAAGGAAAAGAAAGTGATGTCAACACTATACAACACTTGAGTATTCTATCTGTTGGGAAATGACCGTTGGAATATTTGAATGGACATCTCTACCCTCACAACATCTTTCTTGGATTCACTATAAAAGAAGAACATTTGATTCATTCAAATGTAAGCTAGTGAGTGAGCTCATTACAATGCAATCCAGCTTGTTGAGAAGCAATGATGCTGACCAGTGAAGTTAGCAACATAGTTGATTAACAAGAAAAGCTTTATGCTAAGAAGCCACATTGCTCACATAAGAAAGCTTTTAAGCAATATGGGAACTACTGTTCTAATAATTTCATAGAGATTTATCCTTAGATTAGTTTCTGTATTAGGAAGCAAGGAGTTGTTGCTCAATACTTGCCTTGTACTCAATTAGGAGTAATCTGCTTGACAAGAAGCACTCATGTAATCTCTGGCAACACAAATTCATTTTAGAATTAGTGGCTCCTCAAGTGATCTTGTGAAGATCAGAATACTTGAGATGGCAAGGGACATTTGTCATTTGTGGTAACTAATAGGAGATCTTAACTGATCGGATTCTATTAGGTGTCAATGAACGCCATATCCTAAGGGATCCCTGAACGTGTCATTGCCTAGTTGTTAGTCACCTGCAGTTAGCTTGTGCAACTGTAATCAGTTTGGTTATAGTGGATTAAGTCCTTGCTTGAGTAAGACGAAATCACCTTGGAAGGGTGGACTGAATTAGCTTGAGAGTTGCTCCAGTGAATTAGGATATATCATGTGTTCTTTACTTGTGTTATGTTTTATTATATATGCTTCCGCAATGCATCATATAGAACTCTATAGAAAGCAACAATTGAAGAAACCCAGAAAAAGTTTTAATAGAGCAAATACCAAATTCAACACCCCCCCCCCCCGTTTTTGTGTATTTCTCACACCTTCAATATGATTCGTGCAAGATGAGTACAAATCTTGATTTTTCCATACTTAGACAAAATCCAAAAACCTAATTTTGGAAATTTCTCCTGATTTTATGATTCCACTCAATTTATCTTGATCAAAACTCATAAGATCATAGATGATGAATTAAGAAGTCCATGGTTGACTTAGAATCTCAAAGGTTTACTTTTGTAGAGCATCAATTAACTTCTTGACCATATGAATCCAATTCTTCCTCTACCTGGTTAGGAAGCTTTAAGCATGATTTGTGATGAAGCAAGAGGCATATATGGATACCTTGAAGTGTATGTTGAACCATAGAAACATGTATTGTCCAAGAATTCCACCATAATTTTCTTTTTGCCGAGAAACCCTAATTCAGAGCCATAAGATAAAAGCTATGATCAATATTCAATTTGCTTAAAACCCTAATTGTCAGGTGACCATGTGATCTTGTTGAGACACTTTGAGGTGTTTGAAGACCTTGTAACTTGAGAATACCATGGTGTTGAGAATATCTTTTTTCCCGTTGCTTTGAAAGCCAACTCCTCTTTCTTGATTGATGAAACCCAATACCTTGATCCCAAGCCTTAGAACCAAAGCAAAGCATGAATGATCATGACCTAATGAGGATGAATAGACAATGATTAAAATGCTATGATATTAAAGGTTATGTGAAAATGAGGGTGTGACGACAATACAGGAAAATGTACTAGTAACGCTACAGACAAAACATGTAATCGATTAACACAATTGATGTAAATGGTTACATCGTGGGAAAAAAAACAAAATCAATGTATAGGACAACATGCATGGAAAATTATAAAAATAACACTTATACATGTTAATATATATTTTTTAGCATCTTTTTATCATGCATTCATGTCTTATAAGATTTGATAAAATCATAAAAAATGAAATTTCCAAAATAGCTTATAAATAATTCACACAATAACATTGTGAATTAAAATAGATTTGAAAGTTTGAATGTACCTTAGGTTTTTAACCGATTATTGATGAACACTTGTGAAGAATCAAATGTCAAACTCATATAATATACCAAGTTCATTTCGAATTTTGTAAAACGATTCCTTTTCAAGTGGTTTTGTGAACATGTCAACGAGTTGATTATGAGTATCCACGAAATGAGACTTAAACATCACCTTTAAGCACATGATCTTAGAGAAAATGATGTTGAATTTCGATGTGTTTTTTCCTTAGTGTATGACTAGATTTTTAGTTATGTTTATGGCACTTGAATTGTCTTAGTTTAACAGAATGCATCCAAGTCTCACGCTGTAGTCGCTAAGCTATTGTTTTAACTAAAGTATTTGAGTGCAATAACCTACTCTAGCAATTTACTCTGTTTTAGCCGTACTATGAGCCACGCGTGCTTGCTTTGTGCAGGACCACGATACAAGAGCGTTTCCAAGAATATGGCATGTTTCGCTTGTGCTTTTCCAATATGTTTTACAGCCTGTATAATCTGAGTCAGAAAAACTAATCAAGTCACACACACTACCTTTAGGATACCATAAGCCGACATTCGTTGTTCCTTTGAGATACTTCATGATTCTTTTCACCGAGGCAATATGTGATTCCTTTGGGTTAGCTTGAAGCCGCACACAAAGACACACATTAAACATTATGTCAAAATAACTTGCCGTCAAATATAATAATGACCCTATCATAGCTCGGTACTTTGTGACATCAATTGAAACATCAACTTCATCTTGATCAATGTAAGTTCTGAATCCCATAGAAGTAGCCATTTCCTTACTATTGTCCACGTCGAATCTTTTGAGAAGCTCTTTGTAGTATTTAGATTGATTGATGAATGTCTCATTCTTTTTTTGTTTGATTTGAAACCCAAGAAATTAGTTCAACTTACTCATCACGGACATCTCAATTTTTCCTTGCATGATTGATGAGAATTCTTCACATAAGGATTCATTTTTTTATCCAAATATGTTGTCATCTACATAAATTTGCACTAAGATAGTATGATGGTTAATTCTTTTAATAAAAAGAGTAGTATCAACTTTACCTTTTCAAAACTATGTTCCCAAAGAAAATTACTTAACCTATCATACCACACCCTTGGAGTTTGCTTCAGTCCATACAAGGCCTTTTTTAGTTTGTACACATGATCAGGATGTTTGAAGTCTTCAAATCCTGGAGGTTGACTTACACAAACTTCTTCAACTAAAATTCAAAGAACAAGCATATGCTAACAATAATCTAACTGCTTCTAGTCTAGCAACAGAAGAAAAATTTTCCTCAAAATATATTCCTTCCTCTTGATTATAGCCTTGGGCTACTAATCTTGCCTTGTTCCTTATAACGATACCTTCAGTCTTCTCATCTAGCTTATTTTTAAAGATCCATTTAGTTCCAATAATATGTTTACCTTTTGGTCTAGGAACTAAATCCCAAATCTGATTTCTTTCAAACTGATTTAGCTCCTCTTTCATGGCTAGAATCCATTGATAATCATCTAGGTCATATTTGACTTTAGAAGGTTTAACCTGAGAGACAAAATCCATATTGAGATACACATCTTTAAGATTCAATCTTGTTGCAATGCCTTGACTTAAATCATCAATGACTTTATCAATTGGATGATCCTGATGGGTTCTCCATTTCTGAGGTAGATCATTGTCTTTTGATTCTTGTTGAATTGGTTCTTCTTGGTGTTTCGGTTGATTATCATTGTTCTCTATTGGAGTATCTTCCTTAGGAATTCTTATAAAATCATCATCATCACACAAAATAATATCCTCCTTGGAGGGGTTAGATTCATCAAATGAGACATGCATAGATTCTTCAATAGTTAAAGTTCTTTTATTATATATTCTATATGCTTTACTAGTAAGAGAACATCCAAGAAAAACTCCTTCATAGGACAAAACATTTTCAACCAAATATGTGAAAATGAGAAATGTTTGGTTTCGTACCCTTGAAGAGTTCATAGGAGAGTCTTTTTCAAAATAGGTCTACTAATAACTCTATTACTTACACAACATTTCACGCTTTTCTCATCCGCCCAAAATTATTTTGGAAGATTTGAATCACTAAGCATCGTCCTAGCAAGTTCAACAAGAGAGCTATTTTTTCTCTCCACCACCCCATTTTGTTGAGGAGTTCTTGGTGCTAAAAAGTCATGTAGGATTCCTTGTTCTTCACAAAAATCTCCAAAGGAAGCATTTTGGGATTCTCCACCATGATCACTTCTTATGGAGTAAATCTTTAGGGATTTTTCATTTTGAATTTTCTTTGGATACTTCTTGAACGCCTTGAATGCATCACTTTTCTGCACTAAACAAATGTCCAAGAATATTTAGAAAAACTGTCAAAAATAACTAAAGCATATACATTACCTTGAAGCTTCTTGTTCTTGATGGAACAAACAAGTCTATATGCAACAATTGTAGTGGCCTTGAAGTTGACACCACATTCTTAGGTTTTAAAGTTGATTTGGCTTTCTTTCCCTTTTGACAAGTATCACATAATTTATATTTGACAAAATTTATCTTAGGAAAACCAATGACAAGATCATGCTTGACTAGTTTATTTAAATGTTCCATATGAATATGAGCAACTCTTTTATGCCAAAGCCATGAGTCATTGTTACTCACCATTAGACATTTTACTTTCAAAGATAAATCATCTAGGGAAATCATAAATATGTTATTTATTATTTTACCTTTGAGTTTTAGCTAATGAGAGATTTCATCTTCAATGAAGCATTCATCCTTTGTGAACTTGATCTTGAAGCCTTTGTCACAAAGTTGGATAATAATTAGAAGATTGTGCTTTAGTCCTTCAACATAAAGAACATCTTCAATAGATGTGAAAGGTGGTGTTCTAAATTTTCCTATGCCAAGAATTTTTCCTTTGTTGTTGTCTCCATAAGTGACATATCCCTTGGCCTTAAGAACTAGATTTGAAAATTTGTTGATATCACCCGTCATATGCTTAGAACAACCACTATCGAGATACCATAGATTTGATGTGGTATTCAAGCATATTGTAGCACCCCAAAATTTTCCCATCTATTATCTTGGATCTTGAATTATGTTTCTTTGCATTTTCATATTCATTTTTGCATAGCATTGTTCTAGACAAGGGATCAAGGTATCATGGCTTATTTCTCAAGATAGGGGGACATGTTTCTGCAACCTCAAGCAAGGTTTCTTCTTGACTTTGTGGCTTTTCAAGCCTCAAAGGTCCCTAATCATCAAGTATTATTCAAGGTAACATCATTACAAGATCATATGTGATTCATCATGTCTTAGTTTACAAAGGAATGATCAAGAGATTCATGTTTAGTTCAAGATGATTGACCTAATTTAGAAAATTGTGGATGCTATGATCAAATGGACATAACTTCTTCAATTTTCAACATCTTGAAGTGTTTATTTTTCTAATAGACTCTTCTCATCATCCCCAAAAAGTTCTCTTTGCAAAGAAAGATCCAATTATGCTTGGAAAGTCATCAAATGTTTGAAGACATTATAGGTTATTTGGAGTTTTGGAAGGATTTTCTAGTCAACTCAAAAGGTCATAACTTGGTCAATTTTCATCATTTGGAGCCTATTATTTTTCTAAAATTAACTTGAAGATGTCCTCTACAACTTTGATTCAAGATAGAAGTGCCAAAAACTTATGGAAGACCTTGGTTTTTATCAAAACATTATAGGTCATTTTTTGTCCCTAAAAAGACTTGAAGGATCATATCTCTCAACTCATATTTCTAAATCAATACTTTCTTTTCACATTGCAAAGATTGTATTATCCTCTATCCAATGCAATAAGAATCACATCATAAAGCCTCCTACATTGTGAGAACCATGGTGGCAAAAATTGAATTTCAAAGCTGAAATTTCACTTCAAGTCAGAATTGAATTTGGTTGAAATGGCCTCTGATTATCAAATTAATCTACAAATTCAGTTTAAACATGATTAACAAACTTGTTTGGGTTGATTAGAGCATTGAAACACAAGTTTTGAGTAAGTTTTGACAAGTTTCAAGTCACACTTTGCTCATGGTGCAGGTGCGACAAATTTGCTTAATTTTGCATTATTCACCCTCCCTCAACATTCAAAAAGCTTCTCCTATAAATAAGGGACTCATTCCACTCATTTTCACAAGCTTTGATAGCTAGAATCACCCTACTGATATCCCATTTGAACTCTTAAGCTTGAACTTCAAATTTTCATTTCCACACCCTAATCACTCAAATTCTCCATTCAGTTAGCTTCACCAACATTAGTGAAGCTAACCAACTCAAGAACTTGAAGAATCGTGGCATGAATCAAGCTTGAGGACTCCATTTTCAGAACTCTGAAGTTGAACTTCAACAGGTACAATTCTCAACCATTTTGACTCAAATTTGTTGCTAAGATGTAGTCCTTGATATGTTGATGTTGTTAGGATTGTTAGATTTTAGTTTTGGTTGAGTTTTGGTGTTTAATTTTCAAATTCGTATTTGCTTTTCTTCTGATTTTTTTCAAATCGAGTGAGTTGTAGTTTAAAGAAATATGGCGCGATGATATGGTTGAGATTGTCTTGAAAAGACGCATCAGTTGAAACCACTATGAGCTCAAATGGTTATGATTTGATGGATCTTCATATTTTTTTCAATTCTATGAAAAATTCAAGTAGCTGGATGTTGATGATGATGATCTCACCAACTATCATGCCACTTGTTTTAATCCTGCGTGTTTGACCTTTTTTGTTTGGAAATGATGAGGTTGACTCAGATCCACCGTGGATGCGCGCTTTCTGGCATTTGGATTAGCCACGTCATTTAATGAAGTGAGATCCAACGCATCTTGTTTTTTCTGTTTTATTTTCATTTTCTATTTTGTTTTTAAATTCATTTTATTTTCAGAAATTCATAGAAAATTCATTTTTAATCAGAAAAATACCAAAATATTTTCTAAAATTTCCTTTTATTTTTCTCTTTCTGATTTTTATTTTTGTGTGTTTTTATTTTTCAATTTACTATTTTTCTTGAATTTTAATTTGTTTGAGCCAATTTTACTTAATTTAAAAATGTTTTTAGACATTTTAAAATTATGAGAAAAATATTATATGATCCTATAATAGTTTCTGACCTATGGTGATTTTCTTTGATTTTTATTTTTGGTTTTGTTATTTTTCATGGATTTTTTATTTATTTGCTTGATTTTAATTAGTTTAAAATTGTTTTTGGGCATTTTAAAATGGTGAGAAAATTATCATATGATCCTATGATTGTCCTTGACCTATGGTGATGTTCTTGGATTCCCATTTGTACCCTAGCCTTTTCTTTCTTTTTTGTAGGATTTATTTACCTTTTTATTTATTTTTATTTGATTTTAAATTGCAAATTTGGTGTATAAGGGTTTTTTAATCCACTCTTTGGTGATATTATGCCTTTCTTCAAGTCATTTGATTTTTTTTATGTTTGTTTGAGTGTTGCTTTACATTTGTGGATGATTGTGGTGTTTGATTCTTCTTGAGGCATGTTCTTGATTTCCGCTTGTGTGATCTTTCTTGTATGGTCATGATTGGTTGTTAACTTGTTTATCATGTTGATGTTGTGATCTCTTCTTACGCTCATGTCATGTTCATACGCTTTTCTCTTTGGGGATTATTTGTATGCATGTTTGTTTAGTATGGTGTTGACTTGTGTATGAATGGTATGCATGACTTGTTGTCTTGTGCCTTCTCTTTGATCATTGATATGACTTGAGTATGATATGTTGTGCTACTGCCCTACCATGTTCTTTGTGTCATTTGACTTCATTTCACTTTGCTTTGTGATTAATATTGCTTCTTGTGTGATGTTTAGGTCATTTGATTGTGTGTGGGCATTTTGTTTTACCATTGTGTTTTGTTTGCAAGTCTTTGATGTGGTTTGGATATGAGATTGTATGAGATTGATATGATTGTGTTTGATGCCCTTGCTTTGTGATTGATGATTGCTTCTTGTTTGTATTTTGTTCATTATGCATCTTTTTTCTTATTCATCTTCTCTCTCCTTGAGACTTGTTTAATCCTTGTTTGCATTTTTTAATTAAATTGAATAGTGATTACTTGTGCTTGCTCACATGATCCCTTAGGATTCCTAGTCCCTCTTAATTTCTTATTAAGATGGGAGTAAGAGATACATTAGGCTTTCAATCTTTGCATGATAACAATTAGGAAGTCCCTTTTACCTCAACTTTAGGTCCATCATTTGTATGATAACATCAGGTAGACTTCCTTTTCATCCTAACCTTAAGACCATTTTTGTATGACAACATTAGGGTTTTTCAGTTTCCCTTTAGCATTTTCTTTTGTGTCTTCTCTTCTCATCTCAAACAACTTTAAGACACTTAATAAATAATTATGAACATTGTGCGCCACGAGCCTTAAGTATATGAGAAATAATGAGTGAGGGCTTTTCCTTACTTGTCTAGAGTGTTTAGTATATTCCCTATGGGTGATATACGACGCATTCGCTCCTATATCATAGTATTTAGTGCAATGTGAATCCCAAACAAATTCAATTCACTTCATTAAAACGCTTAAACCAAATTCAAACCTTTTTATCCTTTGAGATTGTTCTTAAAATCATTTTCAGAAAGAGTACGTTACTTTTTCGTTATATCGCAAACAAGCATCGACCCTAACTGATAGAATGGGAACTTAATGTCACTCATAAGAAACACTTAACCAACCAGTGGTCTAGTTTACCCGAACTATGTTTTCTCTAATTTCTCATACCAGGTGAGGATACGTAGGCACGATACGGTGATGTCTTGGCAAGTTCTTTTCCCCCATCACCCGTAGTTTTCTGAACTAAGTTGACTCTGACTTTCCCATTGCACGAGGGAATACGTAGGCATAGGGTGACGATGTCCTATCGAGTCTTCTTTTCCTTTTCCATCCCCGTTTAGCAGTAGCTTTTAGATAACTCACCCTTTGGTTAGACAACAAGCGTGGATCCCTTTGAGTACAACGGAGGTGAGAGGTGCTCATACCATCCCTTTGCGTAACCGACTCACGAACCCAAGATTTGGTTGCGATGACCTTGTCTTTTCCTGTTCTTTTAGGTTTTCTTTGATCATTTTCTTTACCTAGCTTTGGGATAAATAATATTCGGTGGAGACTCTTCTTTTTATTTCCGCCGGCCTTTTTCGCAGTTGCGATACATACCTACAAAACAAATTAAGTTTTTTTAGGTACCCAAATTGCCCTGGGTCCTTCATGATTAGTTCTTTTCTTGACTTACACATAACGCCCACTAGCCACACTAAAGTTTCTAACGTAGCAAGCATTAAGTGCATGACTAATTATACCATAATAAAAGCAAGTACGAACAAATTTACTTCTATATCTAGGAACATGAGATTTATTTTTAACAAATCTTTTACTTTTAGGATAAGGATGAACAACTTTGTCTTTGTTTACTTTCTCTTTGGTGGATTGATCACTAGTCTTAACAAAAATAGTTTTTCTAGAACTTGGTTTACTAAATTTTAATAACTAAGACCACTTTTATCATTAGAATATCTTTGCTTACTAAGAACACACTCCAATTCAATTTGTTCTTTTTCATATCTTTCAAGAACTCTTTTTAATTGACAATTTGAAAAGAAAGTGATTCACATTCTTTGCATACAAAATTATGTTTTTTTCCACTAATAACCTTTTGTTTTTCAACTTCAAAATATTTTTCCACCCCCTCAATTTTTTCTTCTAAAGATGAAATTTGTTTATTTTGTTTTGACATAGTTTTGTACATAATTTTGCATTCATTAATAAGTTCATATTTAGCACCTTGTGCATCATTATCATAAATAGAAATTTCATTACTAACTAGAAAGTTCATCTTCATCATCAGAATGGCGTAAAGCCGTCAATGCTAGATTTACACATTCGTCGCTATCTGAATCTGATGAAGAACTTATCTCATTATCTTCCCATGTTATGTAGGCTCTTTTATTCTTATTCTTCTCTTTACTTTTGAAGCCACCTTTCTTGGAGATTTTCGAACAATTTGTCTTTATATGGCCTTGGTTACCACATTCAGAACATGTGACATCTGGTGTTGAAGTGGAAGCCTCCTTTTTTCTGAAATGATTCTTTCTTTTTGCATAATTAAAGGATTTATCATTTTTACCAAAGAACTTACCAATCCTTTTCACAAGAAACATGAATTTCTCATCTTCCTCTAGAGCATCATCATCTTGTTCTTATTTTGACTCAAGTTTTAAAGAGATCCCTTTGGATTTATTCTCTTAATTCTCATGCTTTTCATTTCTTCCAAGTTCAAGTTCATGTTCTTGGAGTTTTCCGAACAATGATGCGGACGTCATAGTAGAAAGGATTTTATTTTTCGATATTGCCGTCACTTATGGTTTCTATTCCCTGGTTAAAGATCTAAGAACTTTAAGATTAAGATCATCATTAGTAAAAGTCTTACCAAGAGAAATCAAATGATTTGTCAAGTGTACAAATCTCTTTTGCAACACGACAATTGATTCTCCGGGCTACATTCTAAACATTTCATACTCTTGACTTAAAGTATTCAATCTAGATATTTTTACTTCAGCAGTTCCTTCATGAGTTTCTACCAATGTATCCCAAATTTCCTTTGCCGATTTACATTGAGAGATACAGAAGAATGCATCCATGCTAACTTCACTTTGAAGTATGTTTATTACTTTCTTTTCATTAAGAACTTTGAAGCTTTGGAGTACCGACACCATTAACAACACTTGTTGGTTTATGTGAACCATTTTTTATGGTTTCCCATATTCCTTCTCCTTGTGCTTCTAAGTGAGCCTTCATGCAAGTTTTCCAAAAATAAAAATATTCACCAGAAAATAGTGAGGGTTTGTTTCTACTATCACCATCTTTGAAAATTGGATTTGTACTTGCGAAAGCCATACCGGATCTGTAGGAACAGATTACCTATAACCTACTCTGATGTCAATTGTAAGTAGAGTTTGCACCTAAGAGGGGGGGGGGGGGGGGGGGGAGTGAGTTAGGTACTTAGAATATTTTTCCGATTTTAAACTTAAGTCTTATAATTTTTCCATTTGGTTACTAAGTGATGAAAGCAATAAAGTGCGGAAAGATAAAAGACACAATGATATATCCTGGTTCCCCTTACAATCCAAGAGTACTTCAATCCTCTTACGTAATAAGAGATTTTATTATTGTTAGATTTTATGGACAAGAAAATCCTAGTCTTCATATACAAGACTCTAACACAATCACCAAGAATAATCTGCTTGTGATTTACACAAAATGCATTAAGAGAACAATCCTCCCTTAATCACTCTCTTATTTCCAACAATCCTGGACAACAAGGAATTCAACAATATTAAAAAATTTTACAAGATTTTATGAATTAGCATACAATGTAAAAATCACTTGGATTGATCTTCTCCTTCAAGCAAAAATTCTCTTTATGACACATAAGTGATCAAGTATGTATGTGGATGAAACTATATGAATTTCCAATGAAAACTATGTGCAGAAGTTTCACCAAAAATTTTTGTTTAAGGACACTTGAAAATTTGAAAGATGAGAGAAATATATTTTTGAATTGTAGATGAAAGAGGTATCCATGAAAATCTGAAAGTTAAGGTATATATAGAGCCTTAACACCTCTCTAAATGAGTATCAATGAATGAATGGATGTCATGATTCAAAAATTATATTAAAAATTTGTTTCTACTGAAAATGTATGAACCGCTGCCATTCCTTCAGTGATAACCGGTTACCATATATGGTGTAAACGGTTGTAACTGAAAGAACGATAAAAACTTTGAAAAATGTTCATGTGTAACTGGTAACACGAAATTGAGTAACCAATTACACCAAGCGTAAGTGGCCAAAGAATACATGGTTCAGGTGTGGTAATCTGTTACAGCCATTTGAGTAAGCGGTTACATGTACTGACAGTGGCAAAAATACTTAAGAAAAATGTATGTAGGACAATGATTGATGCACCAAAAATGTTTAATGAAATATGGTATGATTAGAATGTATGGTTTGAACATTTGACAATATCATAGAGAGGTTGAATACTTATACCTTATTATTTCATGATCAATTCAATACATGCAATCCAAGACTTGATCTTTATCATATAAAAATTGACTTGAACTTGTTGCGAGTCTTGAACCATTGTTTTTTGACATACTGATAATACCAAAACAAATTGCGTATTTCAGATTGCACATGTTTCATCATCATTTTATTGTTATTTTCTTGTATTATGTTGGTATTTTGTCTGGATTTCAGGTAAGCAGCAAAATGAGAGCCGTTTATCAATAAATGAGACAAAAAAGATGAAAAATGGAGAAAATAGAGTGAATTATACACATGTCATTCAACATGGCGTTAGATAACCATGAGGTAGATATCTTCTCCCACGCCTCAACGATCAAAACACCAAGTCATGGTCATCTTGGGAACATGACGGTCGCCATACTCACATGGTGGTCGCTATCTTTGAAAGTGACGCGCTGGTCCAATGTTGTTGGAGACCTCACCCATGACCACCTCTTTTCTCTCCCACGAATTCTAAAACTTCTACTTGACTTCCAAGGCAATGCACTATTATAAATAATACCTTTATTTCACCTTTTCATCATCCAAACTTAGTTGCAGCTTAGGCATATATTTCACCTCTGTAAAGTGATAATTCTTCACATCATAGAGTTATCGTATCGTGGTTGTAATCGGGTTTTGAGCATCATAGGTTTAGATTTTTAATCTTGCCCTCATTTACTTTCCAGTTGTACCAGATTCAAGTCTCCGATTGGAGCAAGGTTTTTATATAATTATGCATTTACCTTATTTCATTTCCTCGCACCGCTTTTACTTTATTTACTTTATCACATCGCTTTAATTTAGTTTATTTGCTTGCACTGTCTTACTTTGTCTATTTTATCGCATGATTGTTTACTTCTTTTATTTTTTTATTGCAAAAGATTTATTTTCAAAACCATATTTTGATCGTACCATTCTCGTTGTCTATTTTCAAAACCCAATTGCACACTTAGCACTTTATTACCCAAAAATATCTTATCCTAATTGTCGCGGTGAGAATTGGATGTCAAATTATTAATTAATTTGAATCCTAATTCATTGGTTCACCACAGGTCTTTAATTTATCCAAAGGAAGGGAAAAAGATCGAATTACCCACAATGCAATGTAAATGAAAAAGCTAGAGAGTTTAGGTTCGGGGGTTGGTTAAACTTAGGGAAGGTCCTAGCATCCTAAGTTTCTGTAGTACTCTACAGGAACCTCTTGTTTTAACATTGTTTATTGCTAAGGGTTATCTGCTTAAGGTAAAAGAGACCTAGTGGTTTAATTCTAAGTATACTCGCCAAGACGTCGCATCTTGTGCCTACATATCCTGACGGGAATGGAATCAGAGTATTTGTAGTTCCCCGTAAAGGGTTTGAGGAACTCTTTGATTGTTGGTCAAAGTTCCAAAGGGATAGGGTTTATTGATTGATTGGGTCTAGGAGAAAAGACGAGTTGTCATCTCGAGGGAGAATACTTGACTTAGCCACCACAACTTTGTAGGAAAATAGTCTTTGCATCGTCTTGAAAGAAGGGCTCAAGCACTCGAAATTATCGACGAGTACGCCACTATCTCCCTCAAGCAGAAAAGTCCCTACATATTGATTGTATTGTTATGGGGGCACGAGAATTACACCTCAACGGTCAAGATGACTAACATCTTATTCTCTAATTGTTGAAAAAATAGTTTGATTTGAGTTGAATTGTTTTTGTTTCTATGTTGTAAAGATAAAAGACAAAGGTCCTCCTTATGGGGTAGGATCTAACTTAGCATGATCGACTTGAAAGGGATCAAGTGGGGATTATGATATGAATGAAATGCATACGCACAAGTGTTAAGTTATGTGCAGATTCTTCCTTTGGATATCTATGCAATACGGGAAGATAAATGACGATAAAGATAAATTGCGGATAAAGTAATAGCACACCAACGCATGAAAGCGCTAAGACATACAAGTGAGTGAAAATGAATAGGTGAATGGAATAGGAGCGCGAGCGTAAGCGTGTACGATTGGATTAAGTCATGGAGTGTTGTTTTTAGGAGAAAATGATTTATGAGAAAATAAATTATTAAAAAGTTTCTAGGTGGATTGATTCTTAAGAAAAAAGGTTATACTAAGGGGTGACTTAATTTTAAATGTGAAATTAAATTATGAGTCGGTTAGTTTTGTTTTAGTAAAAAGGTCTTGGGTTATAACCTAATTATTTTAAATAGGGATAACTTAAATAAAAGTTTTGAGAAAAAGAGTTTTATTAAATAGAACGGATTTTTAGTTATTATCATAAAAGATAGAAGTTGATTAAAATTGAAAAAAAGGGTTGTTTATTATTATTCTTAAAAGTTATTTTAAATATGAAATGAATTTTAAGAAAATGAACAAATAGATATATCATTATTTATTTAAAAGAGGGTTACTAAGCTTATCTTAAATAAAAAAGGATGATTAAAAAGATCTAATTAATAGTTGATTAATTAAACGGTTAATTTTTTTAAAAAAAGGGTCATTAGCTTAATTTCATAAAAAAGTTGATTAAGGTTATTTATTTTAATTAGTTAATTAAACAAAGTAAGTGATGATTAGGTGAATTAATGCAGATTTAAGGGGTTAATTGGTGGATCAAGCGATTGGGTGTGGCGCGGATGTAGCGTTACCGTGGGTATGGAATGTGAGGGTCGTTGGATTAGATCCGTTGGAAATATGTGGGTTGTGTGCGTGAGGGTGCATCATATGTGTGTGTGTGTGCATATACATGTGATTATATTACAAATAAAATAAAATTAAAAACAAGAAAACCCTAATCCTATTTCTTTCCCCTTCTTCCTCCGCGGGCCCCTTTCTCCTTCTCTCCAATTCTCTTCTCTCTCATTTCTATTACTTAGATTCTCTTCTCCCTCTACCTCCGTTCCGTCTTCTCCTTTTTCCCTCTCGCTTCATCTCCCTGTTTTCTTCCACCCATTTCTCCTTCTTCCTGCACTACACAAATCAAACAAATAAAGGTTAAAAGTTAGCGAAAAGCATCTCACGATTTAAGGTTGTTGCTGTCTTTTTGTTTGCAAGTTCGAAGATAGTGGCGGTCTCGCGATGGATGAAAGATTTGCGGTGACGTTGGAGTTATGCGGAAGTTCAACAATGGTGGTTGATTCGTAGACGGAAATGGGGATTTCTGGCGACGAAGGCTTCGACAACAGTGGGCAGTGATTTCCGGCGGAGTTTTAAAGGAGATAAGTTTCTTTTGCGATTCTTTGGGTTTACGATTTGCTGTGTGTTTTTTTTAATCTCCTCTTCATCTCAACTTCTGAATCCTTCTTATAGTCGGATTTCAAAAATGAATTGAATAAGAGCTTTAAGACTTTCCAATTGTAGCTGAAACATGTCGAATATACTCAGGTTTTCCAATAAGTTTTAGTTTGTTTTTGGAAACTAATGAATTTGTTTGATTTCGATTGAAACATCCTTAAGGCTCCTTCCACATTAGGCTCAAACATGTCGGATCTGACTTGGAAAGGAAAATAGCTTGGTTTTTTTCGTTGCTCAGACTTGCCGATTACTGTTTCCTTATTCTTCTGCTTCTCAAATGCGCTTAATGGTGAGGACAAAACCCTCGGGGTGCCGAAAATAGATCCCTCTCATCTACTAATGTAGTGCTTCCGTTAATGTTTCTGTAAGTTAAAAGCTCAACCATGAAATTAACATGTGAATTGAACTTAGGCTACGACAAAATCTGATCTTAACTGAAACCGTGCAGGGACAACTATCACCGTAACCGTCTCGAGACCGACGACCTTCTCGTAGGAATCAAAAGGTTGATAATTTCCGACTTTTGGCTTCGAAGTGATTTTGATGGTAAAGTATCTTATCTTGACAGGACCATGTTTGTGATGGCTTTCCATTCTCTTCTAAGTTAGATGACCATGTTTGCGGTTTGGTTTTAAAATTTCTTGACTATGTTGGAGACACACTTTATTTCCCTCATGTTTATGCATGTTATGGTGGCTATTTGAGGATTGACACGTTTTGATTCTTCCATGTTGTAACTGAGCTTTGATTTGTCGGTGATAGGTTGTTGCTGCCTTTCCTTTTGAGGATGGAAAGAGGAATACGGCTCATAGAGAAATGCCAATGAAGGTGTGGCGTTTTACGCATGATTCACGATAGGAACGACTTCTCCTTTTTGTAGATGGTTAACCACTATATCTGAATACTGTGTTCTGGGGGATCTGGGTTGGCTCTAATGCAACAGCTGCAGTTCTGATTCCCAATGTCTCATGAGGTAAACACTTCTCTTTTCGTGACGGAACCGACATCCCTTTTTTTGGTATCAATCTATTCTTTATTAATGGATGTTTTCTAACATCGTCGTAACTTCCCTTTTATAATGCAGGTCCGGTACTTCCATGAAGTCGCACAAAAGTCACCTTGCTTACGGCACAGAAAGAAGGTCTAGTGAACTCTTGACTTGATCTTATATGCGGAAAACCTTGCGGAGCTTGATGCAACAAGGCGTCTCCCAATGTAGAACAAGTGCTTACGATGTTTACCGGTCGTTATGCGTGTTACCGGCGAGGACAGTCCTACTTGACACTCTTAGTGGCGTTAGCAGACCGTAATTGTTATGTACTTAGTGATTTCTTAGAACTGGTGTAACCTTACTTATGTAAATAACTTGATTAGAAATGCAATCCGACTGTTGGTAATATGTAAAACATCTTTACGTACTTAAATGAGATTGAACTTTGAAAAGCTGGTAATAATTGTGCCAAAGTGCATAGCTTGGAACCATTTAACCCAACTTATCATCAAAGGGTCTATTAGTAATCAAAGAGTCCTTCTTTCATGCTAAGGAAAGCTTATCTCCATGAAATCAAGTGGTTACATCCACAAAGTGTCAAATAGAAGAAAAAAATCGCCATGAATTTGGTATGGTTCTTGTGAGATTCTATTTCGCGCATCCCGCGATAACTTTCAAAATATGCGACACATGAACTTATTCGGGTATGACGAATTTCTTACGGTAAAATAAGATCCAACCCTTCACACATCATTCTAGTCTTCCTCTCGATCTTCGAAGCCAAATAAAACATTTGAGTTTAAACCAGCTTATGAACTTTGTTGCGGACTTTGATAAAACTTGGCTCAAGATTTCTTAAACCATATGTATATTTCCTTGAACCTGTCACCGGCTAATTAAATGATGAAATCACACCATAAGCATAACCTGAATAAAAGTCAAATGGCCATGTCAGGAAGGATTGGATTGTAAGTGTCATCCTCACTTGAATTCAATGCACTTGCACAATTTGGTTAGTCGCAAAAATATATATAAATATTAAATTAAGCTAATTAACAACCTAAAATGCACAAAACGAGGTGGGGTCTTACGGTCAAAAGTTAGGGTGTGACAGATGCCCCTATTTAAGTTCCTTTTATCCGGAGATATGGATATTGAAATCTTCGTCTCGACGAGATAGGAGGGACTTAAATACAAACATTGCACGGATTTTTGGCCCTAAGATACCACCAAATGTATATGATATGCAATGATATGAGAATGCAAAACAGACAGTCCTGTGGAGACATGATGCCACAGGGGAGAAACCAGACACAACCCACGAGCGACGTAGGAACAGCGACAGAAAACAGACTCGACGAAGCGGGACTCCACGGGGAAATATGACAACCAGCATTGAGGAATCTCCAAAAATAAAGATATAATAATACCACCAAGAGTACAGTAACTTACATCATCGCGAGAAACCTAAAATGTGCAGGATAACCTACTACCAACGCGTGGCAGCCTAAGCAAATGTATCCGGTTGAAACAAAGAAATGCATGTTACCTACTATCAGTCAAATGATAGCCTAAGCAAAGGCAACATGAAGAGGAAAGATGACCTACTACCAAACCTGGCAGCCTAAGAAAAGGTATCTGACCAAAAGAGAGGTGTATTACCTACTATCAAACGCATGATAGCCTAAGCAAAGGTAATAACCCAAAGATACGGTAAATTACCTACTACCAGATGCATGATAGCCTAAGCCAAAGGTAATAACCCAAAGATACGGTAAATTACCTACTATCAGACGTATGATAGCCTAAGCCAAAGGTAATAACCAAAAGGAGAGATCACCTACTATCAAACATATGGCAGCCTAAGAAAAGGTGTCTGACCAAAAAGATGCATGTTACCTACTACCAAACATATGATAGCCTAAGAAAAGGTGAACACAAAAAAGACAGATGACCTACTACCAAACCTGGCAGCCTAAGAAAAGGTATCTGACCAAAAAAGATGTGTGTTACCTACTACCAAACATATGATAGCCTAAGAAAAGGTGAACACAAAAAGGACAGATGACCTACTACCAAACCTGACAGCCTAAGAAAAGGTATCTGACCAAAAGAGAGGTGTATTACCTACTATCAAACGCATGATAGCCTAAGCAAAGGTAATAACCCAAAGATACAGTAAATTACCTACTATCAGACGTATGATAGCCTAAGCCAAAGGTAATAACCCAAAAATACAGTAAATTACCTACTATCAAACGTATGATAGCCTAAGCCAAAGGTAATAATCAAAAGGAGAGATCACCTACTACCAAACATATGGTAGCCTAAGAAAAGGTGTCTGACCAAAAAGATGCGTGTTACCTACTACCAAACATATGATAGCCTAAGAAAAGGTGAACACAAAAAGGACAAATGACCTACTACCAAACCTGGCAGCCTAAGAAAAGGTATCTGACCAAAAGAGAGGTGTATTACCTACTATCAAACGCATGATAGCCTAAGCAAAGGTAATAACCCAAAGAATCTCCCTACGATTCAAGGTTGTATGCCATGAACGAGTCTCAGTTTCTTCCTGAAATGATGTATACTCAATAGAGCATTTTCACAGGGGATTGAAAATTTCACTAGAGTTTAGAAACTTCAGCGATAAATCATAATATGCTGGAGATTGTAAAGCTTCAACGGGGATCTTCAAAAGAGATGTAAGTCGGTTGATATGTAAATATGTCTTCTCAAATAAAGAGAGATCAATCATAATAATCTTCGTCAAACTTCTCGGGAGAGATGTCATTTGATGGAAATAAACTTGTATAATTCTTTGAGGAATACATTCTTGAGGAGTGTCTCTTGTAGTTATAAAAGTATGAATCATCGAAGTGCAAATTCTCAAATAAAGAGAAAACATTTGTAAAGTCTTCAACAAACTTCTCTGACGGACATCCAAAGAGATGTTATTTGACGAGTAGGTGTGTTCTCGGTCAACAGTTCCGATGCACCTGCAAATGCGAGAAACAGTAGGTAACCTTGATAAACCCACTGAGGGTGGACAAACTGTCTTGAAGGGACTGCCATTTGTCATTTTGAATAAGATCCTGATCAAAACGAGATGCTCAAATAAAGAGATCGCTTGTGGTCCGGATATAAATTGTTGAGAGAACCATGTAATATTGTTGAAGAAGTATATGTCTTCAGATAGTGATCTTCAAGAAGAACCTCTTGGGTAGTAAAGTGCAAAATAAATGCACGCTTAATCCAGATTCAAAAGTCTGGAGATATCCACAGTAATCGTCGGGGACCGAAGTTCAATTCAGGAAATAACTGAAGAGAAACTGTCAAGCAAGACTCGATCATTGAGGCATGAGCTCAAATGGTATTTAACTAAAATAACCATCTTCCACGGGGATCGAACTCCATGGGGAAAATAGAAATATTGCGCTTTTTCTGCCTAGGGATGACAACTCTACTTAAAGGGATAAAACAAACCCAGTCACTTGGTGATAAACACGACCAAGGCGACAGAACAGACAAACACAAAGATGTCAAAATGCACATGTTATGCTATCTACCTATATGTTATGTGTATGCTAACAAAACCAACAGAGATGAAATAAACATCTCAGACGAAAGGCACTCGAACCATATCTTCACAGAACAAACATCGCCTGGCGAAGGTAAGCTTGCTTTTAGAATTTCTTCTAAGGAACAAATATCGGACCAATCTTCAAAGATAGAAGCGTCACTATGGATAGGTGGAGAACCATATATAGGATCACAGTCCTGCTTTAAGGCTTTAAAACTTCTCAGGGGAATAGAAAATATTCTGCCTGGGGATATAACATCTTGATCTTACTGAAGAATTTGCCAAAATAGTCTTGGTTATCATGTTGAAGATGAGAATAAAGATCTAATGGAAACGGATCCATCTCTTAATTGGATAAACTTTGTGGATAAAATAAATATCCACTTCTCTGGAGAGATTCATGCTGGAGTTGTAGACGGATATACCCGAACTGGAGTTTCATAGGGAATAAAATAAGTATCCACTTCAAAGGGGGAAACCTGGGTTAACAAAGTTGTTGAATATGTTGGAGTCAAAACTTCAATGGGGATGAAATAAACATCCGCTTTGTTGGGGAAAATCGGCAATGTAAAAAAAACTACTGGGAAGTGAAAATAACGTCCACTTCGTTGGAGAGGTGAAGCTAATCATCTCACTGGGGATTCTTGGGTCACCAACTGGAGATTTCTCGCATGGAAAATATTCGTTGCAGAATTGTCACGAACACCTTCGATCCTCAAATGCCCCAAGTCACATGATTCATAAGAAAAAGCCACCTCAAGAGGATTTTATAGAAACCATGGCGTTCAAATGCCCCACTGTTTTCAAGCTCTCGTAGAGATTCGTCGGATCTCGACGTAACTGCCTCTGATTGACGGTATCATGACTGGGTTTTTGAAAATAGCTCTATAGATGAAGTCAAGCTTGTATTAGTGAGCAAACTGGACACAACTTGCCCTAGGTACATGGAGTCTTCAAATTTTAATCGATGACGTCTTCACGTAATCTTTCTAAGATATCAAGCAAAGTTAGCAGGTCAGAAATGTTAATTTCGAAACTGTTAATGCAACACGCATGTTTGTCTTGAAGTTTTGAAAAGAGATATCGTGATAACTTATTATAAAATCACTAGTTAGGATATAAATTAAAATTTATAATGCCAACGCCAAATTGAGCATCGCTCATAGGAGTCAGGAAACGTTATCTCATCGTGTATGCTTTCGAAATAACCTTACTTCAATTAGGACTTTTAAGGGTTGTATCTGGGCTTAGTTTATGATTTGTAAAACAGATGATAAGGGTCAAAGTATATTTGTGCCCACCCAATTTTTTTGAAAGATACTCATTCTTTTTTTTTTGATACCCTGCCCCGGGTTAAAAACGAGGTTTTGATTTGGGAAAAAAAGATCCTTCATCAAGGCTCAAAAGGTTAAATATTTTTGGTGTTTAGGAGGTTTGAAACAATGCCTTATATCATCAGTGTTTTTTTTTCCAAAAGCATACAACATGAGATTCTGCATTTTACTTCGTCATCCTCCCCCCAATTCTCTATCAGAGCAAGAGATCAGGTAAAGTCAGCATTATAAATTATGAAGAATATTTTACGAGTGAATACAAATGGATTTCTTCAAGACAAACATTTTATTGCATTAATTATTCAAAATAACAAGTTCTTACAAGCCAATTATGCTTTTAATCAAAGAAATACAAAAACACATAAGCAAACAAAAAAAATACTCTGATGAGCCCTTCTCAGGGTTTTATTCAGTCTTCGCATGGAATGGAGAGGCTTGCAGAATCGTTTGATATGTAGCCTTCAGACACTGCATTAATGTGAGGAGGATGGATGGTCCCTCCGCTGCGGAATACCTCTCTGATTGGTGGAAACTCTTGATTTCTGATAACCTGTTGAGCAGAGCCGGTGGAAACTCTTGACTTCTGATAACCTGTTGAGCTGCGGAATACCTCCAGATTGGTAGAAACAACATCCTGCCCTAACCTACTTGAGAGCCACTGTTTATAACCTGCTACGCGTCCTTAAAGGATGACATACGTATTCTGGATTTCTAAACACCATTGTCCACAATAGATAAAGCCTGAAATTGTGTACCAACTTCTTCTTCAACTTCAACATAGGAAAATGATTGTAAGTGGCTCACCACTAAAACTCGTTCCACACAAACAGTAACCGTTTTGCCTTCAAAAGTGTACATCAACTTCTGGTGTAGAGTAGAAGTAACTGCCCCAACTTCATGTATCCACGGCCTCCCTAACAAACAGGTATAGGCAGCGCGAATGTCCATGACTTGAAACGTAATCATAAAGGTTTGCAAACTGATGGTCATTGGTAGGTCCACTTCACCAATTACCATCTTTTGAGATCCATCAAAAGCTTTGACAATGACATGACTTGGCCTCATCGGCGGTCCCTGATATGACAGCTTAGACAGAGTAGTTTTGGTCATCATATTCAAAGAAGATCCAATGTCAACTAGCACACTAGACAAAGAGTCATTCCCACAATTCACAGAAATGTGCAAGGCCATATTATGCTTTCTTCCCTCCTCCGGAAGATCTTCCACATTAAACCCAAGATAGTTGCATGAAGTGATATTACCGACAATGTTATTAAATTTCTCCATAGTAACATCCTGTTCAACATATGCTTGCTCTAATACTTTCTGGAGCTCTTCTCTATGGGCTTCAGAACTCATGAGTAACTGTAACACATAAATCTTAGACGGAGTTTGTAGCAGCTGATCTGCAACTTTGTACTCACTTCTCTTGATTATCTTCAGAAATTCGTCCGACTTGGACAAGTCAGACCCACCAGATTGCTCTACACTCGGAACCTTTGGAACTGGCTGTTCAAATGATATTCCTTTGTCTTTTGAAGGTGCCGATGGATAAACTCGACCTCTCCTTGTTACTCTACTAACATCCGCGATATTAACAACTGAAGGCAAAGTGGGAAAAGGCACCTCTTTTCCGTTTTCCATCATCATGGCGTTATATCTGTAAGGGACCGCCTTATTAGAAGTGTAAGGGGTGGGTCCAGGCACATTGATCACTAGAGGAGTAACAACTGACTTTCTATTATCATAAGTTATTTCAATACGCTCCACTTCTTTAAAGTGAGGCTCTATAACAAACACTTCCTCAGCGTTTTCACTTGAAATTTTCTGATCATTCCCTTCCAAACAACCTTGGATCATGTTCACGGAGGATGAAATATGCGGGGGTAACAGATTATTTTGCAAATTAGGATTAGAATCCCTAAAAGATAAGATCCCGCACTTAATGAGCCTCTGGACGCCTGCCTTCAAACCGTAGCAATTTTCTATGTCATGACCTGGAGCACCTTGATGATATGGGCAAAACCTGTCAGCCTTGTACCAGTATGGAAGTTTCTTGGGTACCTCAGGTGGAGCTCTCGTCTGAATGTGACCTTTGTGAATCAAAACTGGGAACAAATCAGCGTATGACATAGGGATGGGCTCAAAGTTTATTTTTCTGTATACACGACCCTAGTTATTGAATGGTCGATTCTGTTGAGAAGATTGTTGATTTTGCTGATGTTGTGGCTGTGGTTGATAAGCGGGAGCGTTGAATACAGGTGATACCGCAGCAACCTGACGTGACGGTGGACACCCTCTCTTGGATCTTCCTTGCCGCACAACACTTACATCATGCTTTTTCTTCTTCATAAACCACTCTCATACTTTTTAGCATTGTTAGGAGCACTCCCTTCCTTGACTAACCTTCCTTCGCGGACCCCCTCTTCCAAACGCATGCCCATGTTTACCATCTCAGTGAAGTCACTAGGCTCACTTGCTACCATTTTCTCATAAAAGAATGGACCGAGAGTCTTCAGAAAAATCTTGGTCATTTCCTTTTCTTCTAATGAAGGTGTGACTTGGGCGGCTAACTCGCGCCAACACTGAGCATATTCCTTAAAATTCTCTTTGTCTTTCTGAGCCATGGCCCTCAATTGATAACGGTCGGGAGCCATGTCCATGTTATACTTGTATTGCTGGATGAAGGCTCCACCTAGATCATTGAAAGTTCGAATCTTTGCACTATCCAACCCCATATACCACTTGAGCGCAACACCTGTTAGACTGTCTTGGAAGTAATGAATGAGCAATTGGTCATTGTCGGTTTGCGCAGACATCTTTCTAGCATACATGATAAGATAACTTTGCGGACAAGTATTTCCCTTGTACTTCTCAAAATCAGGGACTTTAAACTTCAGCGAAACCTTGACATTTGGGACCAAGCACAAATCAGAGGCACTTTTGCCGAACAGTTCCTTCCCACTAAGAGCTTTTAATTCTTTCTGAATCTCAGAAAACTGGTCTTGAAATCCATCCATCCTTTCTTCAAAACCCACAGTTTCGCTCGGTGACCCATTGAAAATTGGCTCGTCTAGAACATATGGAGTGGTATTCATTTGTGGAGGTGCAGTAGTCATTACAGCAGTGGTTGCAGGAATGGATTGAACAGTGGTCCTGACAGGGACCTCAGGAACAGGTGGACGATAACCAGCTGGAGTAAAATAAGGAGGCATTCCCCAGGGGAAACCTGGCGGCATGCTGTAGGTGGGCTCAGCAGTAGTGGGCACCACTGGGATCGGTGCAGATACAACTTTGGAGATAACAGTCCTCTGAACATCTTGATTATTGAGCGCAGACTGACTAGACAGAGCTTTAACTAACCCATTCAATCTCTCCAAACTCTCCTTTAGAACGGCAACCTCATCACGGAGCACCTTGTTCTCTTGTTCCAGTTGATCCATCTTTTGGCGTCGACTGGATCGAGTGTTGTACTGGTGATTCATCTTGTCTGTGAAGATGAAGCAAGAGTGAGACCCCCTAGAATGCAAAGGACGTTATGCTGATGCAAATGCAAATGCAGATGCAGGAATGAAAGGTTTCATGGAGCTTAAGTATTTATAAACGTCAAAGAATACCAGAGAAAAATCATTTATTTATTTATTTATTTATTTATATTTTTTTGATAAAGGGATTACAAGTGAATATTCTTAAAAGAGTCCTGACATAATAGCTAAATAAAAGCTAATAAAGTCCTAAGGAAGTCTTGTATCATGCTTCTTGATCTACTCCTCTGGCTGGACTTTCTTGAATATAAGTTTGTCCACGATCAGCTTCTAAGGAATATTCTGATAGAGAAAAATAAATCCTCTATCTCTTTTCTTTTCTTGCTAAAAGTAAGGAAGATATTTTCCGTTCACTTGGATCTTCAATGATAATGAAAATTTCTTGTACTTGTCTTTGAGTTTTCTTGATCCTTCAATGTGAGTTCCCAATCTTCCTTAGGTCATCCAAGTTAGGACTCTTGAAAGAATATTTCAAAGTATTTTTATTTAATCCATATTGGTTCTGTAATGTTTATAAATAACGTTCAATTCCATGAAACCCCAGTGCAGTATGATGCTTTATGGATGCAACAAACACAAGTAAGCACATAAGGGCACAAAGGTAAACAAACAAGAAAACCCTAGGTTTGCAACGAGCATGGAGCAAAGGTATACCCATTCCCAAAGGATGTGGACTAAAGGTGGATTGTACTTGTAGGAAAAGGTTCTAAAGAGGTGCCCAAAATCATTAGTCCATCTTTCGGATATTATCAATTTCCCGACTAACTCGGTGGTTAATAATATTCTCAAGAGAACCTCTTTTGAGTATAGCATCACGTATCAACTATTTTGGGACTACTCTCTCATAGTCATCACATGACATCCTAATAAAGGCCAAAGTGGGGTTAAAGGTAACTACGGTCCTCAGTATCACAGACTCCAAGGTCGAAAATAGTGAATGTTTTCACGACTTACTCATTCAACAGTACCATTTTGAGAGGGCCTTAACTGAGCGTGATTCTCAAGTCAGCTTGGTCGGGACTCACTCCCTATAAGCCTCGTCGAATATATCACCTTCCTATCATAAGTTCACTCAAGTCCGGGTGAGGACTTTGTCTCACCACTCAAGGATATCAACCTAAAAAGCATAAAAATAAATATACAAATAAGCCAATAAGCAAATATATATAATAAACAAGCATAATAAACAAGTTAGGGAAACCCACTGAAGAGTCCCCAGTGAAGTCGCCATTTCTATCGCGGTGAGAATTGGATGTCAAATTATTAATTAATTTGAATCTTAATTCATTGGTTCACCACCGGTCTTTAATTTGTCTAAAGGAAGGGAAAAAGATCGAATTACCCACAATGCAATGCAAATGCAAAAGCTAGAGAGTTTAGGTTCGGGGGTTGGTTAAACTTAGGGAAGGTGCTAGCATCCTAAGTTTCTGTAGTACTCTATATAAACCTCTTATTTTAACGTTGTTTATTGCTAAGGGTTATCTGCTTAAGGTAAAAGAGACCTAGTGGTTTAATTCAAAGTATACTCGCCAAGACGTCGCATCTTGTGCCTACATATCCTGACAGGAATGGAATCAAAGTGTTTGTAGTTCCCCCTAAAGGGTTTAGGGAACTCTTTGACTGTAGGTCAAAGTTCTAAAGGGATAGCGTTTGTTGATTGATTGGGTCTAAGAGAAAATACGAGTTGTCATCTCGAGGGAAAATACTTGACTTAGCCACCACAACTTTGTAGGAAAATAGTCTTTGCATCATCTTGAAAGAAGGGCTCAAGCACTCGGAATTATCCACGAGTACGCCACTATCTCCCTCAAGCAGAAAAGTACCTACATATTGATTGTATTGTTATGGGGGCACGAGAATTACACCTCGACGGTCAAAATGACTAACATCTTATTCTCTAATTGTTTAAAAAATAGTTTGATTTGAGTTGAATTGTTTTTGTTTCTATGTTGTAAAGATAAAAGACAAAGGTCCTCCTTATGGGGTAGGATCTAACTTAGCATGATCGACTTGAAAGGGATCAAGGATCGAGTGAGGATTATGATGCAAATGAAATGCATACGCACAAGTGTTAAGTTATGTGCAGATTCTTCCTTTGGACATTTATGCAATACAGGAAGATAAATGACGATAAAGATAAATTGCGGATAAAGTAAGAGCACACTAACGCATGAAAGCGCTAAGACATACAAGTGAGTGAAAGTGAATAGGTGAATGGAATAGGAGCGTGAGCATAAGCGTGTACGATTGGATTAAGTCATGGAGTGTTGTTTTTAGGCAAAAATGATTTATGAGAAAATAAACTAATAAAAAGTTTCAAGGTGGATTGATTCTTATGAAAAAAGGTTATACTAAGGGGTGACTTAATTTTAAATGTGAAATTAAATTACGAGTGGGTTAGTTTTGTTTTAGTAAAAAGGTCTTGGGTTATAACCTGATTATTTTAAATAGGGATGACTTAAATGAAAGTTTTGAGAAAAAGAGTTTTATTAAATAGAACGGATTTTTAGTTATTATCATAAAAGATAAAAGTTGATTAAAATTGGAAAAAAAAGGATTGTTTATTATTATTCTTAAAAGTTATTTTAAATATGAAATGGATTTTAAGAAAATGAACAAATAGATATATCATTATTTATTTAAAAGAGGGTTACTAAGCTTATCTTAAATAAAAAAGGGTGATTAAAAAGATCTAATTAATAGTTGATTAATTAAACGGTTAATTTAAAAAAAAAAGTCATTAGCTTAATTTCATAAAAAAGTTGATTAAGGCTAATTTATGTTAATTAGTTAATTAAACAAAAGTAAGTGATGATTAGGTGAATTAATGCAGATTTAAGGGGTTAATTGGTGGATCAAGCGATTGGGTGTGGCGCGGATGTAGTGTTACCGTGGGTATGCAATGTGAGGGTCGTTGGATTAGATCCGTTGGAAATCCGTGGGTTGTGTGTGTGAGGGTGCATCGTATGTGTGCGTGCGCACATACATGTGATTATATTACAAATAAAACAAAATTAAAAACAAGAAAACCCTAATCCTATTTCTTTCCCCTTCTTCCGCCGCGGGCCCCTTTCTCCTTCTCTCCGATTCTCTTCTCTCTCATTTTTGTTACTCAGATTCTCTTCTCCCTCTACCTCCGTTCCGTCTTCTCCTTGTTCCCTCTCGCTTCATCTCCCTGTTTTCTTCCACCCATTTCTCCTTCTTCCTGCACTACACAAATCAAACAAATAAAGGTTAAAAGTTAGCGAAAACCATCTCATGATTTAAGGTTGTTTATGTCTTTTTGTTTGCAGGTTCGAAGATAGTGGCGGTCTCGCGATGGATGAAGGATTTGCAGCGACGTTGGAGTTATGCGGAAGTTCAACAGTGGTGGTTGATTCATAGACGAAAATGGGGATTTCCGGCGACGAAGGCTTCGACAACAGTGGGCGGTGATTTCCGGCAAAGTTTTAAAGGAGATAAGTTTCTTTTACGATTCTTTGGGTTTACGATTTGCTGTGTGTTTTTTTTAATATCCTCTTTATCTCAACTTCTGAATCCTTCTTATAGTCTGATTTCAAAAATGAATTGAATAAGAGCTTTAAGACTTTCCAATTGCACCTGAAACATGTCGAATATACTCAGGTTCCAATAAGTTTTACTCCGTTTTTGGAAACTAATGAATTTGTTTGTTTCGCAGGAAACATCATTAAGGCTCTTTCCACATAAGGCTCAAACATGTCAGATCTGACTTGGAAAGGAAAATAGCTTGGTTTTTTTCGTTGTTCAGACTTGTCGATTACTGTTTCCTTACTCTTCTGCTTCTCAAATGCGCTTAATGGTGAGGACAAAACCCTCGGGGGTGCCGAAAATAGATCCCTCTTATCCGCTGCTGTATTGCTTCCGTTAGTATTTCTGTAAGTTAAACGCACAACCATGAAATTAACATGTGAATCGAACTTAGGCTACGACAAAATCTGATCTTAACTGAAACCGTGCAGGGAAAACTATCACCGTAACCGTTTCGAGACTGACGACCTTCTCGTAGGAATCAAAAGGTTGATAATTTCCGACTCTTGGCTTCGAAGTGATTTTGATGGTAAAGTATCTTATCTTGACAGGACCATGTTTGTGATGGCTTTCCATTCTCTTCTAAGTTAGATGATCATGTTTGCGGTTTGGTTTTAAAATTTCTTGACTATGTTGGAGACACACTTTATTTCCCTCCTGTTTATGCATGTTATGGTGGCTATTTGAGGCTTTACGCGTTTTGATTCTTCCATGTTGTAACTGAGCTTTGATTTATCGGTGATAGGTTGTTGTTGCCTTTCCTTTTGAAGATGGAAAGAGGAATACGGCTCATAGAGAAATGCCAATGAAGCTGTGGCGTTTTACGCATGATTCGCGATAGGAACGACTTCTTCTTTCTGTAGATGGTTAACCACTATATCTGAATACCGTGTTCTAGGGGCTCTGGGTTGGCTCTAATGCAGAAGCTGCAGTTCTGATTCCCAATGTCTCATGAGGTAAACACTTCTCTTTTCGTGACGAAACCAACATCCCTTCTTTTGGTATCAGTCTATTCTTTATCAATGGATGCTTTCTAACATCGTCGTAACTTCCCTTTATTATGCAGGTCCGGTCCTTCCATGAAGTCGCACAAAAGTCACCTTGCTTACAGCACGGAAAGAAGGTCTAGTGAACTCTTGACTTGATCTTATATGCGGAAAACCTTGTGAAGCCTGATGCAACGGGGCGTCTCCCAATGTAGAACAAGTGCTTGCGATGTTTACCGATCGTTATGCATGTTACCGGCGAGGACATTCCTACTTGACACTCTTAGTGGCGTTAGCAGACCGTAACTGTTATGTACTTAGTGATTTCTTAGAACTTGTGTAACCTTACTTATGTAAACAACTTGATTAGAAATGCAATCTGACAGTTGGTAATATGTAAAAAATCTTTACGTACTTAAATGAGATTGAACTTTGGAAAGATGGTAATAATTGTGCCAAAGTGCATAACTTGGAACCATTTAACCCAACTTATCATCAAAGGGTCTAATTAGTAATCAAAGAGTCCTTCTTTCATGCTAAGGAAAGCTTATCTCCATGAAGTCAAGTGGTTACATCTACAAAGTTTCAAATAGAAAAAAAATCGCCATGAATTTGGTATGGTTCTTGTGAAATTCTATTTCGCTCAGCCCGCGATAACTTTCATAATATGCGACAAATGAACTTATTCGGGTATGACGAATTTCTTACGGTAAAATAAGATCCAACCTTTCACACATCATTCTAGTCTTCCTCTCGATCTTCGAAGCCAAATAAAACATTTGAGTTCAAACTAGCTTATGAATTTTGTTGCGGACTTTGATAAAACTTGGCTCAAGATTTGATAAACCATATGTATATTTCCTTAAACCTGTCACCGGCTACTTAAACGATGAAATCACACCATAAGCATAACCTGAATAAGAGTCAAACGGCTATGTCGGGAGGGATTGGATTGTAAGTGTCATCCTCACTTGAATTCAATGCACTTGCACAAGTTGGTTAGTCGCAAAAAAAAATATAAATATTAAATTAAAGCTAAGTAACAGCAGAAAATGCACAAAACGAGGTGGGGTCTTACGGTCAAAAATTAGTGTGTGACACTAATTTTCAATCATATGCTATCTTTTTTACGGTAACCATGTCCAGCTAAATCATTAGTGTTGGGTTGTGAGGACCGTCGATTCGAAGGTACTCCAAATGCTGTATCTATAGGAACACTTTTGGGGCTGTTTTGACTTGAATATAATTTTTCTGTGGTTAATTTGATCGGTTACTATGAAAGTAGCACCGTGATTAAGTCGGGTAAGATCGAAATCCGTCTGACATTTAAGATAAAAATTGGTTAGTTTTTAATTAGGAAAAACAACGAAAGTGCTTTATTAATCAATTAGGAAAGTTTAATTTTAATAGAAGGAGGTTTTAAAACTATTTTCAGACGCGTTTATAGGTTTAGGATCCGGTTGTCCGAGCATATGTCGAAGACCCTTTTAAGTTAAAGTTTCCAATCAAAATCACTTTTCAACTAAGCTAAAGAGATTATTACATCAAAAAAGATTTTTTACTTTAACGCAATACCCGACTGGTGCAACGTGAGCGTCTGGTATAGATTAAAGATTAAGTTCGGTTTCGATTATGCTAACGCGATAGTTCCTTATTAATTAACTCTTTTTCAAGGAAGAAAATATTTCCCCGTAAGTGATTCTATTTAGAAACAATAGGAGTATTGTTTGATTGATGTGAATTACATTCCAGTGTTATTTCTCTGAATTAATTTAATTGTTATTATTTGCATTCTGTGCACTTTCTAGAACTTTTGATTTCGCCTTAAGTAGAACACCGTAACAATAGAAAGCGATAGATTGAAATTAATCTCTGTGGAATCGATAATCTTTTATATTACTCTGACGTACTCCGTATACTCGCGAATATCACACAATCATGTTTTTGGCATCGTTGATGGGGACCAATAACTTTAAATTTCGTACCCTATTGTTACACCATTTAGATTAAGGCACCCCTTAGCCGGTTGATGCGAAGAACTCGCAGTACCAGAAGTTTAGTATATCCAATAGATGAACAAGAGAGATAAGCTCGCGCTTGTCTTTTACTCCAAGGAATTAGAAGAGCAATGGCAGAAGAACAAAACCAAAAACATCTTAAGGACTTCGCTTTACCTTCTAATGAAGAACATCATTCGAGTATTGTAAACCCAACAATCCCAGTTAATAACTTTGAACTAAAACCCGCTTTGTTGCAAATAGTGCAACAAAACCAGTTCGTTGGTCTCCATACTAAGAACCCGAACCAACATTTAAATTTTTTATTCAATTAGTTGATACCTTAAAAAGCAATGGTGCTTCTCTTGATGCAAAACATCTACGACTATTCCCTTTTTCCCTCAGAGATAGAGCACAATTATAGTTAGATTCCTTCCAGCAAATTCAATAACCACTTGGAATGACCTGAAGAAAGTATTCCTTTCTAGATACTTTCCACCTAGTAAAATCGTTGTCTTACAAAACCAAATAACTAGATTTACTCAACAAGATGGCAAATCTCTTTTCGACGCTTGAGAAAGATATAAAGAATTATTAAGAACTTGCCCACACCATGGTTTAGAACAATGGCTGATTATTCACACCTTTTATAATGGACTTCTCTATAACACTAAGATGACCATTGATGTTGCCGCCGGTGGTGCACTGATGAACAAACCATACCCTGAAGCTTGCGCTCTCATTGAAGATATGGCACAAAACCATTACCAATGGGGGACGAAACGAACATCAATGGAGAAGAAAGAAACTATAGGAGGTATATATGAAGTCAGTTTCCTAGACCTAATGAAAGCAAAAATGGACGCCCTAGCACAAAAAATCGAAAGTTTAACTGTTAACCCTACAACTACGTAGCTAGAGTTCAACCCAGATGAAAAATCCGTGGAACCCAAGGACACATAACTGCTGAATGTAGTCTTTTAGCCTAACCAGCCCCATATTAGGTCAATTATGCCCAACGAAACCCTTATTTAAAACCTTATAATCCTGGATGGAGGAATCATACAAACTTCTCCTATAAGAACAATAACCCTACTTAAAACTCTACACCTCAGAGACCACCAATAAATTAAACCTTGAGAAAATCATGGAGAGCTTCATTTCAACCCAAACTCAACAAAATAAGGAATTTATGAACCAAATTTGTATAAATGATCTAATTACCTAACTAGGTACAAATGTCAATTTTGTGGTAACCCATAATAAGATGCTTGAAACCCAGATCTCTCAAGTAGTACAACAATAAGTTGCTCAGGCTACGCTAGGAGGACAATTTCCTTGACAAACTCAACCTAACCCCAGGGGGCATGCTAATGTTATCGCCTTACGAAGTGGAACTACTTATGATGAACCTATAGATCCTAGGTTGAAGAAACCAAAACAACCAAGAAGAAACATTATGACTACACCTGAGAAACAAGTAGAGGAAAGTGTAGAACCCGAGAAACAAAAAGAAGAAGTTATAAATAAGGAAAGAGTGAAAGACAAACAAGTATATGTATCACCCCCTCCTTATAAACCACCAATCCTATATCCACAAAGACTTAAACAAACCAAATTAGATAACCAATACAAAAAGTTTGTGAAAGTGATTGAGAAACTCCATGTTGAGACCCCTTTCACCGAAGTTATTACTCAGATACCATCCTATGCTAAATTCTTAAAGACTTCTTAACTAACAAACATAAACTCGACGATCCTAAACCATTAGAATGCAATTCCACTGCTGAGAACAAATTAGATAAGAAAGAGAAAGACCCCGAAAATTTGTCTATACCTTGTGTTCTAGAAAGTTATCGATAAAGCACTTTTGAACTTAGAAGTCAGTGTAAGCTTAATGCCTTTAGCTGTATGTGATCACAAGTATAAGACAATATTTGCATCACCTAAAGATAGAGGATTTTGCTTGGATTAAAATCAAGAAGTTTATGACTCAACATCTAAGAGGAAAATGTCAACATCTTAAATATTATGGGGAATAGGAGAATTATATCTCAACTATGGAAATGACTCATATCTAAACTTTACGAAAGGTTTTAAAATGAAAAAGTGCACAAAGGCACAAAAAGTTTGAATGAGGTGAAGTGTTTTTTTATATCTTTTTAAAATTAGTTAAAATATGATTAATATTGATTGATGTTTATTAAAGAAAACAAAGTTTGAAAATCTCTTGACAAAAGTTAAAGTTTTATTATGAAAGTGGTTTTAAGTTTGAAAACAAGAAGACTTTGAAAAAGGAAGAAGAATTTGAAAATTTAAGAAGGTGAGGAGATGAAGTGACTACCCTAGAAATCAAAATAAAAGTTAGAGATAAAAAGGATCTAACTAAATTGTAGCACACTTCATAGCTAGCAAAATAAGAATTCCATCCGATTTGAAGATAAGCTAATGAGTAAGCCAAATAAAGGCAAAGATCCATAATACTCCAAGCATAGGGAAAAAGTCGTAATTCTAAGTCCAAGGGTCTAAGAAGAGTCCAAGAGGTCCAAGGTCTAGGTCCATCCATAAGCATAACCACAAAATTAGGAGCACCAAGTTTTTTAGAGGTTTAATCCTATATTAGTGTTTTGAACAAGATATGGTCCAAGTGGACAAAAGAAAAGGAGAGCGGAAGCATAAATAATAATATGATATGAGATGATAATAATGGAGCATAAAAATAAAAAAGAGATAGGGAGCAAGAAGAAAACATAAACAAAATTAGTACAAAAATATTGTTCGTGAGTTAGTGATTAGTTGTTAGAACAAATGATCAATGATGGTTAACTCATGCACTTAAGTCAAGATTAATGAAGACTCGTTAGAGGATTGATAAAATCAAAGCCTCCTAACAATAAGTTTCATAAGTGATGGACCTAAGACAAATAATCAACCATACTTGGACTTTCAAACATAGGTTTGAGCCACGAATTATCATTTTTCGATTACGGGACAATTTAGCGCTATGTTAAGCAATCGTAATCGGGTTTGTGTAGAAACCACGACTATCTGAGGCCGGTCAATAACAATGTTAGTGATAATGCATGCTAAAGAAGTGATATGTAGATCACTCTCCGAAAGCAATACCGCACGAAAAGAAAGGAGGTATCGATCTCATCTTAATCAAGATTTTTTATCGATTAATCAAATGTAATTTATCACTACTCCAAAGTATGGATAATTATCCCAATGATCATTCGTCCATAGATTTAAAATAATGAAGATTAAACATCTTTGACAACCAATAATCCATGATTCATAGATTTCATCGATCAAAAGAAAAAAAAGAAGAAGAAGAAAGAAGACCAAAAAGAATCTTAATTTGATTAAATCGTCATTAATATCAATCACCTATCTTGGCGGATTCAGAATTTCTCCTATCGATGCCCGTGGTTCATTGAGATTAACAAGATCATGTTCAAAATTTAAGATTCAACCAACGACCAATCAATTAGATCAGCCAACAAAGTAAATCACATGACTTCTTAAAAGTAATTTTAAACCAAAATTCAAGAATACCCAAAATGAAATAAATAAAATTAAGATTTAATCAAGAGAGAAAGTTATCTTTTTTTAAAACCAAAAAAACATTAAAATAAAATAAAATAATGTGACAAAAAATAAAGAATACTAAATTTGAATTAAAATTAAAAAAAAAATTAGAAGGAGGTTTAATGTGAAAATGGGAGGTGATGGGTTGGATATATATATATATATATATATATATATATATATATATATATATATATATATATATATATATATATATATATATATATATATATATATATATATATATATATATATATATATATATATATATATATATATATATCGTGTACAAGTTGGTGGTGTATTAAAAATAAACAAAGTGGATCAGAATGAGTAATTCATCATCTCCATCTCTTAAAAACAAAATCGCCGGCTGATATTGTTCATGCGGCTCCAAATCAATGTTCCGCCGTGTCGGAGCAACGGCAAAGCCTAACCATTGCGCAATTGTAATCGAAATTCAATGCTCTACTCAAATACATTAACAATTTCAAGGATTACTCAACTACGAGCCTGAATTCGAACCGCAAAAAGTCGTAAAAAATCGCCAAATACCTTCAAATTAACGGTAAGAAACGTTCCAATTCTTCTCAGCTTGTTGTGATTTGCTGCGAGTTATTCGAATTTCTGCGATGTTAATGAGGCTACAGTGTATCGTTGATGTTGAGATTGATGAACTTGTGAGGTGTGGAGTGATTATGGTTTGATGGAATTGATTTGTTGTGGTTACAGGTGAAGGTTAATTCAAGATTATTGATGGTTGAAGAAGAATAAGATGATGAAAATAAAAAGAAAATGAAAGTTAGTTCAGTGCGAATTGAGAATGTTTACGGGTTACTGAAATTGTTCATGGTGGTTTTTTTGCAGAGATTCAAGAGGATTTTTAAGCTTAATCAAATGAAGGTATGATGCTTCCTATTTATAAAACGAGTGAAGCAATTTTAAGTTACCGTTTTGAACTTTTCACTGCGTTTTGCTCATGACCGTCCTCACGTAATTCTCGCTGCAAATTTCACTTTGTGATGCCGTTTTGGAATTGCGTAGTCGTTTACGTCATGTGCAGAATTTTCTTGCGTTTTGGTTCTTGTTGCAGCGTTTTGAATTTTAATGTATTGTTTCACATTTTGTTTGTTGCAGCGTTTTGAATTTTAATGTATTGTTTCACATTTTGTTTGTTTCACAATTTGGCTTACGAACAAAAACTTTACAATTCTCAAGGAACCTCCACTTCCTATAAATAATGTTGCAAATCATGGCCAGTATATCCTTTGCACAACGTCTTAAACATGTGAGTACAATGCCATTTGTTAGAACTACTTCGACACCAAGTGCACTTCCATGAAGAGATCCGTAAACCACCCTTGTACAAATGGACTTGAACTTGAAATGTTAAAAGCTTATTGAATATGCCTTGAATGAAGCTTGGAACAAATAGATTATGTCTTGAATTTATCCCTTGCATCCTTATTTCTTGTGCCATGCTTGATCCATGAAATTCACTCTTCAATTAAATCACTGAATTCAAGAAGCAAACAAATCCCATTTGAAAGATTGATGAAGTCTTGAACTATAACTTAATCAATAAAAACATCTTGATTTGATGAAAGAATTAACAAGTCCTTAACCACTAGACAAGTATTATCACAAGAGAAGAACCTTGATTCAAATCCCTAAACTTCTTGAAAGGAAATTTGACTTGTGGAGCGAGTAATTAGGAGAAATCTTTAAAGGATGGTGAACTTGCAATAAGACAAGAATAATGACCATTTAACCTTGAAGAGAAACCCTAACATCAAGAACTTCAACAGGAGGACCATTATCAATGCCCAAGCACAATGAACTGAAATCCTAATTCTCTTGTTCTTGAGAAGCCTTTGATGACGACATCCATGTAACTTGATGAGTCTAATGAATTCCAATACAAGACAACTTGACCTTGAACAGTCACTACTTGAGAAATAGACCACTGCCACAACCAATTTGTAATTCAAACAATTCTTTGATGGTTTGACCAAGATTAGGTCCAAATTCCATCTGATCTTGTTGATAATTGAATAACTGCACTTGACTTCAAATCATACCCTTGTCATCAATCTCCCTGCACATAGAGAAGAAGAAACAAGCAAAATTGTAAAATATTTTTGGTTTTTTGGTTAGAGGTTAGTAAACATAAACAACATAAAGATAAACACACACATTAGAGTTTGGTGATCTCCATCCAAAAACAAACCCACAGAGGAGGGCAGGAGGACCAAAGTGATCTTGTTTGTGGAATAAAATGCAAAAATGAAGTGTGATCTTAGGGGTAAAAATTAGGGTATTAGACACGTTACTTAGTTTATTATAACGGTCAAACACTCGTTGTAGAAAACAACATACTTACTGTTGCACCCTAAAATTTTCTCAACTTTTTCTTAACTTGGTTTATGTTTCATTTCATTTCATTTTGTTCTAGCATTTGCATTGCATAGAATTTTTCATGGAACAGGGGATCAAAAGGATGTGCATAGCAAGAGAGGTCTTCTCAGAGCATTGAACCAAGGCAAGGGTTGTTACTCAAGCTTGAGTGGTCATCAGGACATCTTGAAGTGGTCAATGTATTGTGAAAGGATAGATGGAGGTGTGTGGGTCAGCTCTTAATTTGGAAGCCAACTGAAGAGCATCAGAAGATGGTGAATGCATGATTATGGGTATGAGATATTGAGAGAGCTCAATGAGGGCCTTGAGGGTCATTGTGGAGCTTATTCAAGTTGTTGTGTGAAGTGGAACAAGCACGGTTGAAAGGGTTGCAGTTAGGGTTTTCATCTGATAAATCCTCAGTCAATTGTGAAATGGAAGGAGGTTGAAACTCAATTCAAAGTCTCTATGGTCATGGGATTTTGTGTTAAGACATATGAGACATCATTTGAAGTTCAATTCATCAAGGGTTAAGAGTGTGAGAAGTTACTAAATTAAGGTTCTCAGGGTAAAATTCCTTATTTTGTTCCTGACTTCAAGACCATCTACCTCAAGATACAAGTCACATCTCAATTTTTGGCCAACATGGAACTTGTAGGGAATTTTCTTAGCTTTCTTTTAAGTACTAGAAGTCCTTGATTGGGTTTATAGAACTCAAGTTATGATCCAGACAAGTTACAGGTCATCAGAGGGATGTGATTTTGGTTAACAAAAGTCAACCAACTTCCAAGCCATTTTTGACCTAGAAGGATGTTTCTTCTCAACTTTTGGCCAACATAAAAGTTTTAGATCTTGATCTTAGCTTTCCAAATTGTACTAGAAGTATTTCATCTGATTTGTGGAACTTAAGTTATGAGGTTTACAAGTCAGGGGTATTTTGGGAAAGTAAGATTACAGGTCATAAAATTATAGGTCTATTTCACCAACTTGCACACTTCAAATGGAAATCTTTTCAACATGAAACTTGCTCCAAATAGGGCCATTTGCATTACCAAATCATCTTTTGTCATGGTGGAGGCTTGGATTGAGAATTTGGGTTTTGAATTTTTCATAAAGGAGGCTTAAATTGAGAAATTGAGAATTATTTGATTTTGAACTTTTTCAAGCCAAGTTTGTGCATTTTATAATTGCAAATAATGATTCAGAAGCATTGCCACTTTCACATTTGAAATTTGAGGTCTTTAAATTGGCCATTTTCATGGTTTCTTCCTCTTGAAGTAACAACTTGGAAATCAACCATAGGATCAAAATCAAGCTTTAAATCTCATCCCTTTGATCAGCACAAGTGATTTGCAGTTAATTAGAATCAAAACCCAAGCTGGTGCAATGAAAAATATGTGTATGGCAACTTGGAAAAAGTGTGAAAAGTGAATTTGTGAATTGGATTGTATGGCTTGAATTAGAGCTCAATTTATATCCAAACCCAACATATATAACACAAGGAAACATTCTAGACCTAGCAGGTTCGTTTTTGTGGAGGTTTTGCAGAAATAGAAAGTTGAAAAGGAGAGAAAAAATTGAAATTCGTTTTCTGATTTATACACACTTTCAAGCCAAATTGAGTGGATTAAGAGCTTCCTCAAGACATTTGGAAGGATTCTGGTTGGTTTGCTCAGAGTTTCAGATCAAAACAAGACCCAGTGGAGGTGCTCCACTAGGTAAATTCAAAATCATTTTATCTCTCATTCTAAGCTATGATTCTGCATCATTTTTGCATTCTTGAGACATAGGAACAATGTAGATTGATAATGGATAAAATGAACTGGCATTGGTTGTGTTTGTTGGATGATGTTCATTTATGTTTGGATCTGGTTTGGCTCATTTATGCATGATTTTGTTCGTTTGACACTTGATCTGTGATGTGTGTGAGCTCTAGATGATGTTAGGATAAAATTATTTGAGTTTTGGTGAACTTTTACTTTGGTGCACTTTGCTTGTTGTTTAATTTCTGGAGTTATTATGGAGAATTAATGGAAATAGATGCTAGATTCATGATCCTCGCGATGAATAGATGAATTTTCATCTAAAGTTTGTGCAAAACGGTGCAAAATTGACAGAGTTGTGTTATTGTGGAATCCCGCGGCGGCCGGAGTGGACGAGGAAGATGACCAGAAGTTGTCCGGTACCGGCGACGGTTGGAGGTTGAAGACGGGTGACGTGGCGCGTCCTGGATTGTCCGTTCGTGTTTATTTTGATCATGCGTGTATTATTAAGACTTATGTGTTCCAAGTTTGGCTTGTATGCATGCAATTAAAACTCCAATTCATTAATTGATGTGTCTTGATGTAAGCCACATGATGAGATTACTTGAGAATCAATCACACGTTTCACAATGCTTTCCACAGTATACCATAGTCAACACAACCACATTGGAGTGATCAGAATTTATTTAATTTTTTTCTCATTGGGCCTATACCGCGCGCTGCTTTACACACCCCCTGGGAGGGCCCATGCGCGTTTTGCACTAGTAGAGCTTGCTGTTTGCACCACTTAATTTTTATTTACTTGTTAATTTCTTTTATTTTTCTGTTTTGTGTTGTTTCCAATTTAATTCAAATAAAATAGCTCCAATAGGTTAAAAATTCACCAAAAATAATTTTCACAAACCTTGAGATGTCTACTTTTTTCCAGAAATTTTATTTTAATTTTTCACTTTATTTTTAATTAAAAAATGAATTAAATATTGGGGTTGTTTTATTTGAATTAAACTGTAGCATTACTTTCTCTTGATTTTATTTCTAGGTGTAAACTCCTCATTTTTGCATGAAAATTTTTGAGCATTGCATTAACATGTTGATTGATTTTTTCATATTTTTTATTTCTGTTTTTTATCAAGTCTTGCATAGTGTTTTGGTTTGGTTTTGTGAACCCTTCCTTTTGCCCTAGTCTAGGGCATACCTTGTGTGTTTACCTTCAGTTGAGGTAGCTTACCTTTGAGTTTTGATCTCCAATTTGGACCCCTGGTTCCTAACACCTTGGGGGTCCAATGAGATTTTATTTGGTATTTTGAGGGGCTGTTTGTTATTTTTCATGCCTTTTCCATTTCATGTCTACATTGTGTGATTGTCTTTTACTTTTGTGACTTAAGTGTTGACTTGCATGCTTGTTTTCTCTTGTGATGTGTTTGCTATTGCATTTGTGCATTCTCTCCCCATCCCTTATTCTGTCCCATGACTTTGGAATACTACTTAAGGTTGCTTGGTTCCTCCTGAGTAGGAACCTGAAGCTTGCCTAAAGTAATGAATCCATGAGAACTTTTTCTCATTGTTTTTGTTACTTGTTTTTTATGCATCTTGTAACACCCATTTTAATTATTTAGTCACTTTATTATTATTTTAAAAATTATATGTTGGTGTGCCCTTTGGTGGGGGTGTATTTGATGATGTTTGGTGGGTGTCCCTAATGTGGGAGGACTATTGGTGATATTTTGGTGTGAAATATAGTAATATAAAAATAATAGTAACATTGGTGGAGGTGTTATTATTATTATTATATTTATTATATTTGTTACTATTATTAATATTATTATTATTTTGGTGAAATAATAATATTAGTATTATTATATTATTATTATATTATTTTTATTAATATTATTATTATTATTGGTGTGATATTATTATTATTATTATTATAATTATTGTTGGGTGTATCACTATTATTATTATTATGTTGAATATTACTATAATATTATAATAGTATTATATTATATTATATTATTATTATTATTATAATGATTATTATAATTATTATTATTAAAATTATTATTGGGAATATTAGTGGTTGGAATAAGTAAAATAAGAGGTGAAAGGGTTATTGGGAAGTTAGAATGGAAATATGAAAAGTCACGATAGAAACCGTGAGGAAGGAAATATGAAGGGGTAGCAAGGAGATATTAGAAAAGTTGGAATGGAGAGGAAAGGGATTACCATAGGCGTGGGATATTGGTGTGATAATAATAATAGTATTATTATTATTATTATTATTACTATTATTATTATTAGTGTTATTATTATTATTATTATTAAAAGTATTATTATGATTATTGGAGAGATAATAATATTATTATTATTGTTATTATTAATAGTATTATTATTATTAAGATTATTATTATTATTATCATTATTATTATTATTAGAATTATTAATATTATTATTATTATTTTGGTGAGATAATATTATTATTATTATTATTATTATTATTATTATTATTATTATTATTATTATTATTATTATTATTATTATTATTATTATTATTATTATTATTATTATTATTATTATTATTATTATTATTATGTGGTATTATTAATATTAGTAAGATTATATTAGTATTATTATTATTATTAAGATTATTAATATTATATTATTTTATTAGTTATTATTATTGGGATTAGAATAATTAAAAAGGGAAATAGAATATGAGGGGTTAGGAGAGTTACGATACATTTTAGAAAATTGAGAAAAAAGAGCGATAGAAAGAGAGAAGAGGAAAGAACGAGGAAAGTGAAAAAGAACGAAGGAAAAAGGGAACGAAGAACGGAAGAGGAAGGAGAAGGCCAAGAGACCAATTCTAGGAGGAATTCTATCGATCGACCAATTGTCAAGGTAAGGGGGGAGAAATTTGATTGGGAATGGTATATGCATGTATAGGGTAGTGGGGAGTCCTTAACCCCGTAGGAATTGATAGATATATGATTTTATATATTATATGTGGTGATTGTTGTTGATTGTTGATGGTTGGATAGTAATCGTTAATGAATTGTTGTTTTTGGTTGATTTGGCTAATTTGGCATATAGGTGATTTTACGGTTTTTAGGGAAAGCCTTATATGGTTTTGAGGTATCGATAAAGTGCTTAGGTGATGATTTTGGGATTGGGATTATGAACCGTTTAGGCTGAATTACATAAAATGTTGGTACTGATGTTAAGGTGTGAATTGGGATAGAAGATTAGAGTTATTTGGCCTAGAATAGCACTGCAGAATTTGTGAGGTTTTGGCCTTGAGCTTGAGTTTGTGTGATCCCTTTGGCCTTGATGCATTATAAGGTGATGAGTGCGAGATATAACTCGTGTACTTGGTGATAGTACGCGTTCCCTTAATAATAATTGGTGAGCAATTAGTTAATGTATATGGGTGTAGTGATCAGTAGGATCGTGTATTCCCCGAGCGGTGGGATGTGTTTATAGTTGGTGTCAGAGAGTGAGACTACTCACGGTGTGATTGAATTATATGATGTTGGTGTATGTTATATCTGTACATATATGCATTGATGTATGATGATATGATCAGGAGGATCGTGTGCACTTAGTGTGCCTACATATAATAGTTATGCATTGGTGTGTGCATATCATGGTGTTTTGGTGGGATGAATCATGTCTCAGGAGGAGCGTAAGTGATTCATCCGTACTCCTTTGTGGAGAATGGTTGGGGATAGATCATATCTCAGGAGGAGCGTAAGTGATCTATCCAGGTTCGATTAAATGAACCAATGAGTCGGTACCGCATGCATGGTGTTGTGTTGCATAATTGCATTATAATATGTTATATTGTAATTTGAACAGTAGGTTCGCTATATGGTGATTGTTGGGGTGAATAATTGATGTGTTGGTGTGTTTTACTGCCTTATTTACATGTATTATATTACCATTATATTTTTGATCATGATTTCTCACCCCCCTTGTTGTTGTTGTGGTCTGTGCTTCTTCGGAAGTACAGATAATCCAGGTGCTTAGCTAGCTTGGATATTGGTGTGACTGTCGAGTCTAGGATGCTCTGATACGTAGCACGGGACTTGGGCATTTTTATTGTTTCATGTTGAACTCCTATTTTTTTCCTGCGAACGTATCAAAAATTTTTATTTAATTGTATTATTTAAATATTCCGCTGTATTTGGAGAAAAACCTTTTTATAAGGAAACGTGATTTTTATGTGATATCCCACTTGGGAAGGAAACTCTGATTTTTATTATGTTATTCATATTTTATTTGTTTTGGAAAGTGGGGTGTTACACATCTTCTTCTCCTCTTCTCTTGCATTTATCCATACTATGGCTTGACGTTGAGATGAGCTTGTGGATGCTCCAGCCCCATACATATTTCCTCCCTCACTTGCATTGCATCCTTGCCTTCCATGTTTGCATTCTTGTGCATGTTTCTTTCTTTTTCCTTTGTCTGTTTCTTCCCTTAGGATTTTCATTCCTTCTTGTTTAAGTTGGAGTTTGATAGACATTAGGGTTCTAACCATGCATGATAACATTAGGTAGAGATTTTTATTTTGTAATCCCGACTTTAGGTGCACCTTGCATGACAACTTTTAGGGTTTGGTCTAGTCCCCCTTAGTTGGTCCCTTTCTCTTCTCATATTCAAACAACTTCAATCCACTTAATAAAGGATGACAATTGTTGCACGCTACGAGCCTTAAGCCATTTGGGAAATGATGATTGGGTGGTTGCCTCTCAATTATCTAGAATGTTAGTGTATGTCCTTCGGACGACATATGAAGCATTCGCTCCTAGATCATAGTCTTTAGTGCAACATGAGTTACAAACCAAGTTCAAAACACTTCTTCCTTAAAAAACACAAAAAACACTTCAAACTTTTTTTTATCCTTCGGGATCTTAATTCGGAAAACCTTTTTCATAAACAAGAGTGTTGTTAACTTTCAGTCCTATCGCAAACGGTAACGCCTAAGTCTCCAATGGTCGAGCTGCATACACCAACTGCTAGAACTGTCTGTTAACCCTACTCGGGTAAAACTTTTGAACAGCCTGTGTTCTCATAAGCCCGAACTACGTTTGCTCTGATCTTTCATACCAGATGAAAGTACGTAGGCACAAGACGCGATGTCTTAGCGAGCAACCTTCCCCCCTTCTTTGGCCGTAGTTAGGCGAACTACGTTGACTCTGATTTTCCCATTGCACGAGGGAGTACGTAGGCACAGAGTGGCGATGCTCTGTCGAGTCAGTTCTCTTTCTTTTTCTTTTGTCCATAAACCCTTAGCATAGATAGTTTACACACCCTTTTAGCTAGACAACACATGCGTGGATCCCGTCGAGTACGACGGACGTGAGGGATGCTCATACCTTCCCCTTGCGTAACCGACTCCCGAACCTAGGACTTGGTTGCAATGACCTCGTCTTTTCCCGTTTTCGTCAGGTTTTTCCGATCGTTTCCTTTCCCTCTCTTTGGGATAAATAACGATAGGTGGCGACTCTGTTAGTCATTGTCGGCCTCTTTTTTCGCAGTAGCGACCACTTACAACCATACCCTACCTCACAAAGGTTGATCAACCGTGATAGTATCCATTTTTCAACCATTGTGAGAGAGTTTTTTTGTAATAGTGTTGAGACTACTGACCCTAACTCTACAAACTTGATCTAGATTAACTTTTCAACTAAATAATTGATTTAGGAATAATCAATTATAAGTTGTGGATTAGGAGTCAATGAACGTAATTTTCTTGATTTATTTTAAGTTGTGGCTTGTGGATATGAACTTAGATTTTATTACTTTGCGATATTTCTAGTACGCTTGCTAAATATTTATCAAGTTCATGACGTCGTTGCTGAGAATTGTTAAATTATTTTGATAAGACAATTCGTATGTTACAATTTTTATTTTTATTTTTTTATTTTTTGTTATTTTCAGTTTTCATTTTATTATAGTTTCTCAATCTCTGTTCTTATTTAATTTTTATGTTGTTCAATGATACTAAGGTATTTTTCTTCTGGTTGTGTATGCGAGTTAAAGGAATACATGTATAATGAAGTTTAATTTTCAACTTGCACTATTAGCACAACTTGAAGTTTTATCAAAGTAAATTGTTGTCTAAACTCTAGTTTCAACAAATGTTAATCTAATTAGGGCATTACAATATGATTTATGTGATGAATCTTTTCATTTTTCAACACCTTGTTTAATTTTCATTTCAAACCAACTCTCAAGAAATTTCCCAATTTTATAATTCTAGTACTTTTAAATTGTTTTGCTAAAATAAAACAATCCACATGGATACAAGCTTGGATTTTATTACTTTGCGACATTTTTAGTATAATTCCTAAATGTTCATCGACATCTCTAAAGAAAAATTTATTGGGAAAATTTTAGCTCGCTCTACAGCTGAAGATCAATTTTAAAATCTATAATAAGAAATTGACCATTGTGTTTTATGTATTAGTTTTATATAGTTTTTAGTTAGTTATATAGTTTAATAAAACTCTCGGTAAGAGAGAGCTAGAATGTTTGAAACACTGAAGGCCTATCGAGGTGGAATAATTGAGGACTCATAGATGATCTAAGTATGGTTCTTCTTTTATAAATTCTATTTAGATATACCATCGAGATGTGTAGCTAAGTTCTCTCTTGTTGTGTGTTAGGTTTGTATATTATTATCTAGTCGACCCACGTGAAAAACCATCATCATCAAACGTCAAATGCTACCAACAACAAACTTGCACCCATATCCCAACCAACAAAATGACCAAACCACTCAACAACCTTTCGTTAACAGCTAAAACCAATACATGTCAAACACTTAATACAAGAATCAAGAGTATACCCCCTTACTACCAACAACGAACACCAACAGTCAACTCATCATACTCATACCAATACACATAAGAATCATCTCATCCAAACATAAACTTCAAAATACCACAATAACAATTTCCTTTTTACCGTGACTAAACATTCACGCCAAACCCACCACTCCACCAAAACTGCAACCATCCAACCATTTCCACGTCAACCTAAACCATAACACAAACAGACTAGAAATAGGTTGACAACGAATTAAATTACACCAACACCTTCATGGAATGACAAAATGTGGACCAAGTCGAGAAATGGCTTTATGTCTGATTCAGGCGTGTGGACTTCTTCTCAGCCACCTCAACAGATCTAACCAAGACCTCAACAAAATAAACTGAGACCTCAGCGACCATTAGTATCTCTTTTGTATGAAATTGGTGCTCATTACGATATTCGTCAATAATATAAAACATAATTTCAATGATTATAATCCAATTTAAAATATATTTTATTAATATTTTATTTTATTTATTATTAATTAATAAATTGTTAGAAAATAAAATATTAGTTAACTATTGTATTATAATTATATTAAATATCAATTAAAAACAGTTAAATACTAATTAATTAAATAAAAAAAATTGGTAAGCTACCATCTAATTGACGCACCATATTAACTTTAGGAAGAGGCGCAAATTACTTTACATACACCTTATGCTTGATATATTTTTTAGGATTAAATATATTTGTGATTCTTTAAACATCTCATGTTTAATTTTTTTTTAAATAATTTTTTAAAATAGTTCTTTTAAAAAATGTTATTCGTATTTTTTATCTTTTCTATAATTTAGTGGTAATTTTTACAACTTAACAATAACATTAACAACAATTTTATTGATAATTTATTATTTAACAACTGAATTAATGATGATTTTAATAATTATTTTAGCAGGAAAAATTAAAAGTTTGGATGAAAGTTTTTGAAAAAATTATTTTGAAGAAATTAAAAATAAAATATGAAATATGTAGGAGAAAAAACAACATTTAATTAAATATATAAAATATAAATAAACTATGTTCTGTTGACAAGATGGTGTTATTAAAGAAAATCAGGCATTGGATTCCTTTCTAGTTCTAACTTTTTCTTGGGATGGTAGAGTCTAATGCATGCATGCCCTTCATTTAACATTAATTTGGTAAAATAAGAGCACATCATAGCTTTACACTGCATCTTTCAGTCTTCTCTCTTTTAGCATTGCATTAATGTGCTTCGGAACTTGCATCTAGTCAACATAGTTAAAATTGACATTTTTTCCCATACCTCCAAAATATTCCCTCCTTCATTACTTCTAAAACTATCACATTAATTATATACTCCCTTTAATTTTTAATTTTTTTTTTTTAGATTAGTGAAAAATTAATGTATTTAAATTACATATAATTCATGTATATTAATTTTTTAATGAATTTAAAAAATAATTTTTTTCTTATATAAAAAATCAGAGATGTCTACTTGAATCTATTATTGTAAATAAATTTTATTTTGAAAAATCCGTTCAAAGTATTTGTATATGTAGTAAGGCTATCAAATTCACATTTGTTTGACATGTTAACGCAGTTCAATTTAATTCGCAAATGAAACAACTAGGATTCCAAATTATTATCTCCTTCTACTTTATTATAGGTAATTGGATTAATTTTAAGCCATGCAGAAAAATATATTAAAAAATCTGCATTTGTTAGATTATATTTAATGTTCACTTATGTCATATAAGAGATGATAGTAGAAGAAAAGCAGAAGGGGTCCGTTTCCGACTGCACATACATACTCTCTAATACATTTTGTTCCTTTTATTTTGAGCTTGAACCGGAGCCGTTTTAAACTCGTAAGAGGGTCTTTGTAGGATCTCTATGTTAGCTGTGGCTCAATGAGGATTAACTATGATAAATATGTATGAAGGCTTAATTAGTTACGATTTATTCGTGTCAAAATGTTAAGTCTTGTGTTGTTGGTCATTTGTATACCATTAAAAACGATTTTGATGGATACAAAATCTGATAATTAAATGTTGACTCAAGGCAGTGTTTGAAGAGGGAAGAATTGGGTAGTAAATAGTTTTATTAGTGTAATACTAAAAGAGAAATATATTATGTTCCGTTTGGGAACTATAAATGAGAAGGTGATGGCGGTGATGATGGATTGTGGCTTTCGACGTGGTGGAGTGAGTGGATTTATAAAATTAGCACTCAAACACTCAAATCAGTATATGAAAAAGAACAATAAAATGAAACTGCATTTGAAACTTGTTACATGATTTGGCGTATTCTCTCTATATATAATAGAGATGAAATAACTAACTTATTATTTGTTAGAAGTGAATTGCGAGAGTCGCTAGATGCTTTACAATTTAGATCATTGATGATCACTAACGCCCTTACTGTTATGTAGGAAGGTGGGGGCTTGATATTACAACCCTGGGTGTTGGCCAACCCCTGATTATCTTAAAGATGGATAACTGGGAATCGTTTCGATTTTTTGAAAGAACCATGCATTTAATGCACCATGCTTTAAAATGTCTTTCTGAAACAACTAGGATTCCAATTTATTATCTCCTTCTACTTTAATATAGGTCTTTGGATTAATTTTAAGCCATGCGGAAAAAAATATAAAAAAATTTGCATTCTTTAGATTATATTCAATGTTCAGTTATGTCATATGAGAGATGACAGTAGAAGAAAAGCATAAAGGGTCTATTTCCGACTGCACATACATACTCTCTAATACATTATACATACTCTTTAATACACTTCAATAATGGGTCATATACTGATTCGCAAATGTCTTTTTATAGATATCATTATGAGTGATTAGACATGTTTGGTGAAGTTTTTTATCTTCCAAAATATAGTTTTCTTTAAGGAGAATAAGTACCTTATTCCCCTTTTCGCGTCTTTCTTTTTCTAATTCAATAGTTTAATTGTCTCGCTCTTCTACCTTTCATTTCCTGCAACTGCAAAGTTATTGCACTATGAACAAAAAATCACAGAAAAGTATTCACAAGCCTCAAAAGGATATTCCATTTTTTATGGGTCATATTTATTCTTCCATTGCTTCTGTTTTTTCCAGACGAGATGGTCTTGATGGTTTTGTTACAAAAGTTGGTTTACCCTCTGATTGGAGAATTGTGATTCCTTCTGAGAATGAAAGAATATGTAATATGTGCTTGTTATCAATCGACTCCTAAAGAATCCCATTTAAAAGTCGTAAAACGTATTCTTAGGTATCTTCATGGTACTTCTCAATATGGGCTTTGGTATTCTAAGATAAGTGATTGCACCTTGGTTGGATACACCGACTCCGATTTTTCTGGTTGTAAATCGGACAGGAAAAACACTAATGCAACTTGCCACATGTTTTCAAATGCTTTAGTAAGTTGACATAGAAAGAAATAAGTTTATGTTGCTTTGTCAACCGCTAAGGTAGAATATGTTGAGTTTGGTAGTTGTTGTGCCTAAATATTGTGTCTTAAGCAACAATTACTTAATTTTTATATAAACTTGAAACGTACTCCCATTATGTGCAATAACACTACTGCTATAAATCTAACCAAGAATTCGGGGTTGTATTCTCGCACTAAACATATTGAGATACATCACCATTTCCTACGTGACCATGTTGAAAAATGTGATGTTGTATTCAAGCACGTTGATAGCAAACATCAACTTGTCGATATTTTCACAAAACCATTTGCGACTAAACCATTTTTCAACATACGAAGGGAATTGGGGATACTCAATATCTCTAACCTTGCCTAGCATATGATTCATTGCATGCACTTTGTATATTTTTGCTCTAACTTTCAATGGAAGTTTCATCATATGAGAGTGCATTGTCCATCAACCTTCATGAAAGGTAACATTGTTCCTTTCCATCTCCTTTAACTGTTTAGTAAGTCTCTAAATTTTACTTGTTACTAGTATTCCATAATGACTAATTTTCTTGACGTATGAAGCAGTCCATTAATATTCACTTCCAAAAACTTCTATTGATTTGTTTCAATTATATGTTTATAGAGATATTGTGTTATTCCTTCTAGATACTTGAAATATAATCTTGGTGCTTATGGCTTGTTATGTATTCATTCATGAACATTGCTCGAACATGTTATGATGTTGAATAAATTATTATTGTGTGTCATTATTAGATAACATTACTGTTTTTGGTTTGAGTGGCGATAACTTCGTGTATTGTCGTGATAGAGCACATGCGTGTGTAGCAATTCGAGAGCACCAAAAACATATGTCACGTAATCGTGTCGCTTTTGTAGCAACTCAAGAATTTGTGATTGTGTTGTATCCTTCATTGTTCATGTTCTTATTATGTTATTTAGCATTATGTGTAGAAATTATGTTCTATTGTTACTTCACATGCTTGTATTTATGTTTAGGCATTCTTAGTCAATGTGTATATCATTATATGTGAGTGTTATCATGTTGATAGTCTTCTCTTTGCAAATTGTCACTGTGTAGTATTTTGATTTGTATGTGGTTAATGATACTTCTCATAGTTTGCTTGTTCTCTTTTTTATGTTGTCAAAGGGGGAGAAGATACACAAGTTGAAGTTGGATGCACATATTCAGAGGGAGTTTTATTTAAGACAACAACGTCGCGAAACGCATCATCTCATGTTTTACCATCATAAAAAAGGGAGAGTGTGTGGGTGCTTTTGGATTTTGAGTGATGTCAAAACTAGGACAGTGTAGCGTTATGTATATTAGACGATGTCATATCATTCTAGAGATGCATCTTAGTGGTAGGAATCGTTCAAGTAAGTTGGAAAAGAAGCTTGCATCAAAATTGTATTGAAAATCATGTTTTTGGGTGGTCAAACCTTTTCAGACCGACACATGCATAAACAGGCCGACCTATAAGATTTCTAGATCCAATATAGGTCGACCTATAACATTTCAATCCAACTCGCACGGAGCAATATTGAAGCCTGTAGCTTCTGTTTGTAACATACCGACTTATTTATTTATTTTTCTGTAATTTAATTATGCGATGTTATGAATATGTATGTGCTTATTGGTGCTTTTGGGATATTTGAGTTGCCCTTGGTGTGGGGTAGTGACCTTAAGAATATAAATTAAGGTGTTGAGGTGTGTGGGTAATTGTGTATAGATGGGTGGTGTATAGAGTAAAACAAATTAACTGATATTAGTTATTATTTATTTAATTAAATGATATTAGAAAATATTATTTAGAATAAATATATATTAATATTGTTATTATTTAATTAGCAGGATTGATAGTAATAATAATTGAAATTCTGTTAACAAATATGCGATGTCGAAGGAGATGTTACAACACTAATACCTGAACTTCACACACTTTAAAAACAAGGTAATATAATAGAATTGCATAAAGTAAATAACACCAGTAGTTGTTAACCCAGATCGATGCAACTCACCTACGTTTAGGGGCTACCAAGCCAGGAAGAAAATCCACTATAATAGAATTAGTTTAAAGATTCTCAACAAACAACCCTTGGTTTACAATCTTCTCACCTAATCACTACTTGTGCTAACTTCTACCTGAGAACTCCTAGATATGAGAAACCTCTTTCACTTCCTATTAGTCACAAACCAGTGACAATTCAACAACACCAAAATAGAAGTGACTTCCAAGATAATACTTAGTTTTGCTTAAAAGCTCCAACTAAGAACAACACACTCTTACTTAGAAGCTTCAGAGTGAACAACTAACAATAAACAATCAGGCAACTCAATGCATCAAACATAATACAAGAGTGACTTACAAACAAAACACATTAAACCTTAAAACACCACCAAGACACGGCTAATTCTCATTCTCCAAATTTTCCAATGTCCAATTTGCAATAGGTTTAGCTCCTTTCTTTAAATAGCCTTCAGACCTCGTGGGCTTGGGATTCTTGAAGCACAAATCATCAGGAATCAACTTTCAATCATTACCATAATTTCCTGCACAATAATAGGAACAAAATACAAAGTTTCCTAAAAAGGTTCAAAGATCCTTTTTACGAAAACCGATTCAATATGTCAAGGCAGAAGTTCCCAAAATATCCCTCATTGGATAATGCAAACATATGAATTAAAACACACTCAAAAATCACACTAAAATACCAAAACTGTCCAGCCCTAGACTTCTGATATAACATGACACAACATCTGTCAGAACATCTGTCAAGAAAAGTAACAACAGACTCTACTGTACCAGCTGGTCAAAATGTCATGACATCTTGCTCAACATCTAGCTGTGACACATGTTTTTCCAAATTAAACATGTTTTTACCAAAATTGTTTCCAATCATAAAATCACAGACCTAACAATCTCCTCCTTTGGCAAATTTTGGCTAAAACAACCTTTGCACAATAATTCCGAAGAAGAGGAATAAAATCACAAACACAAAACACAAGCTACATAAAAAATATGTAAACTTTGTACAAACTGCAAAAAGAAAGATATCAGAGATAAAATGTAGCTACAAATCATCAGAGGTTATAACTCCTTCAAACTCCAAAAATCTCCAGAGATCAGATGTCAAGACAGGTGGTCTGACATCACATCAACACAACTCCAACACAACAACCTCAGACAGGTCCATTACTCCCCCTGTCACACATAACAAGTACTCCCTCTCAACTGAAAATCCAAATCACCATAAAATCCAAACCATGAACTATCCAAGTTCACACATCAGAGGCACATACAACAGAAGAAAATCAAGCCTCACAAATAAACACACCAGGAAAGATGTCAGAACATCTGGTATGATATCATGCCACACATACCACATCAGCAGTAGCAGCAGGAAAAAAAAATCCCTTGAGCACAAACAATCATGACAGACAATCATACTCCCCCTAAACAGTTGTATATAGCGAGCATCAACAATAGACTACTCTCTCCTTAGCAGTAGAAAAGTCCTATCACAATGTTAATCAACATGTCAAGACATGTGACATGACATCAGAACAAACAAAGACACATTAACACTTTACTCCCCCTTTTTAGCCAAAAATTGACAAAAATTAGAGTAATGTGAACAAATTGGAAGCACACAATGCATACAAGCATAAACACAAATGGAAGCATACAATAACAGTTGAAAATAACACATTCTTGATCATTTTCAGGTGATCTTCCACCTCTTGCCCCTGTCAAAGATCCTTCTGCATTCCTTGTTGCTTCCACATGTTTCAGAAAGAGTGATAATGGATCTCCTAGCCACATCCTTAGAACCTGTCTTCTTCACACCAATCTTTTCACCTTACATAGTAACTTGCTTAGGCCTACCAAGCATTAGAAAATAGAGGAAAGATGTAGTATCTATTGCATTCCTCCATATTTATAATTGCTACAACTCCTCAATAGTGTCAGTTCTTACCTCACAACTTATGTTCTCAAGTACATTTGCATATAAGGCTTTAGTAAACATAACAGTCAGTTGATCCTTAGTGTCCACATGCTCCAAAATAACAACCTTTCCTTCATCAAGATTCCTAATTAGTTTATTATACTTGTCAGGATTCTTTTTCGAGCCATGTTGAATGAAATATTTGATAACATTTGAATCCTTATAATGTAATGTCAGAACATCGGCCTTGTCATTATGTTTCTTCAACATCTGTCTTATCCACACTAATTCAAGGCAAACTCCTCTGGTTTAACCTTCTTCAGCTACAACAGTCCACCAAAAACCACATACTTGCTTCTTATTGATGCAGGTGATCTAACTATTTGTTGAGATAAACATCCATACATATCACTAAATCATTCTACCTTGCATATTTCTTTCAGCATATCATTTATGTTGTAAGAGTAATGCATACCACAATCCCTTGTTTCAATGATTCAATTCAAGATCTTCTTTTCTTGAACAATAGGACTCAATATTGATTCAGGCTTGGAGACAATACATGAGTTTGATATTACCTTTGTAGATTCAGTAATATCCCATTCATTAGGGTGTCTCCCAACAATTTCCTTGTATTCTTAAGTATAAACTCTAACAGAGAGCCTTGTAGTAACTTGAGAGCTATCTGACATAATTCCAGTGAAATTACATCTTTCCTCTTTTCCTGCCTCACTAGTCTGCACAGGAGATGTTCCAACATTGTCCTCAACATCCATCCTTTGTTCTGTAAATGAATTCAATAACACATTGATAGATTCCATTGTCATTCTAGTTTTGGAGTTAAAGATTCTATAAGCTCTACTGCTTGAAGAGTAACCCAGAAATATCCCTTTATCTCTTCTGGGATCCATCTTACCCTTTTAGACTATGTCAGTCAGAACATAGCATTTGCTTCCAAAAATATGGAAGTATTTCACTATAGGCTTCCTTCCTTTCCATAGCTCATAGAGAGTTATTGAAGTGACCTCTCACAAAGTGACCCTATTATGAATATAGCATGCAATGTTTATAGCCTCATCCCAAAAGTGATATGGCAATTGCTTATCAATAAGCATGACTCTAGCTAACTCTTGTATATCCCTAGTCTTTTACTCAATAATTTCATCTTGCTGAGAAGAAAATTCATAATTGATATCTTTAAAAGCACAAAGTTCAGAGAGTTTAGCATCCTCAAACTCCTTGTCATGGTGCTTCTAATCTTGAGAATCTTACCTTTTATCTCCTTTTGAACATTTTGACATAATTCTTTAAAGACTCCAAAGGTGTTTGATTTTCCCTTAAGAATGTTTACCCATGTAAATCCAGAAAAATCATCTATAACCATATAGACATATCTCTTTCCACCCAGGCTTTCTTCCTGCATTGGTCCCATTAACTCCATATGCAAAAGTTCTAGAACTTTAGAAGTAGTTTCATGTTGTGACATCTTGGTTTCCCTCCTAATTTGTCACTTACCACAAACTCTGGTCTCTTCAATCTTGAGTTTTGGAAATCCTCCAACAACTTGCTTAGATATGATTTCCTTCAGTATGCTGGGATGGAGATGTCCAAGTTTCTGGTGCCATAGATTCACCTCACCCTTATTTGTTATTGAACATGTGAAAGAGAAGGCAATTATTTGAGGTTTATAACAGTTGTCTTTAGACCTTGTATCTTTCATCAGAACAACGTCTTTATCAGTTTTGACTAGGCATTTTGTCTTGGAGAAATTAACTAACGATCCTTGGTCACACAATTGACTAATGCTGATGAGAATAACAGTTAGTATTTTCACAAAGAGAACATCTTCTAAACTAGGTGATCCAACACACATTAATTTACCAATTCCTTTAATTTCCCCTTTAAAACCATCACCAAATCTAACAGAACTTGTGGGATGAGATTTGATATCCACTAGAAACTTCTGAACCTCTGTCATATGTCTAGAGCATCCACTATCAAAGTACTAGTCTTCTCTAGTTGAAGCTCTCAAGGAAGTATGAGCTATAAGGTTAACATCTATATCTTTAACACTTCTCTTTTTGCTCACATGATTAGTCTTGGAATGACTTGAAGATTTTTGATCTCCACATAATCTCTTATAGAAAAAACGCTTTATATGAACATACTCACCATAATAATGACACCTCCAAGTTGAGGATTGATATTTTGTTGAAGTTACATCATGTTTGCCAAGATGTTATAACATGTGGTTGGACATGGTGATCATTTTTTTTTCTATTCATAGGGAAAGAACTTTTATACAAACCATTTCTTTTGTTGATTATCAAATGGATAATTACCTCTTGTATCTCAATTCTCTTTTATCATATCAGATCTGTTTTTCATCCTTCTTAAAGATCCTGACATGTTATTAATCTTAGAACTCAAGATAGTTACCACATTTTGCAGATGAGAAACAATACATAGAAGTTCCTTCTTCTTATTCTCCAGTTCAGCTATGGTCTTTCTTTGGTTTTCCTCTATCTCAAGACTTTCTTCATACTTGTCACAAGTTTCATTGTAAGACGCATCCAGATATTCATAAAGGACATTTTTATCACAAGATTCTATTTCATATGCCTATCTTCCAGAGAGAGAAGTCACAAGTTTGAAAGTCTCAGTGTTAGATTCATCTTCTAACTCATCATCATCAGACCAAGATATAGACAAACCTTTTTTCTGTTTCTTGATAAAGGTGGAACATTCTGGCCTAATGTGACCAAAACCTTCACACTCGTAAATTTAATGCATTTAATTTGATTGGACTTCTCTTAAGTTCTGGTATTCTTTTGAGAATCATAGTTATTACTGATGTCAAATGAGATGTTCTTGACACTAGGTCTTGATTTCCTATTCATTCTTTTCAGAACCTTGTTAAATTGCCTCCCAAGTATCACAATGGCATTTAATATTTCTTCATCAGTATCTAGATCATAATCATCCTCTTCATCTTCAGTATTGGACACAAAGGTTGTGCTTTTGTTCTTTTTTCAGATCTGTCATTAATACCTAGTTTAAAGGTTTGAAGAGATCCAACAAGTTCATCCACTCTCATGCTGCTGATGTCCTGAGCTTCTTCAATAGTTGTGACTTTCATGTCAAATCTCTTATGAAGAGACTTGAGTATCTTTCTAACCAGTTTTTCTTCTGACATCTTCTTTCCCAAGGCACTGGATGAGTTTGTTATCTCAAGGATATTCATGTGGAAGTCATGAATACTCTCATCATATTTCATTATTAGGTTTTCAAACTTGGTAGTGAGAAGCTGAAGACTTGACATCTTCACTTTGGACATGCCTTCATGAGTAGTTCTTAGAATTTCCTAAGCATTTTTTTCCACTGTACATGTGTTAATCAACCTGAAAATGTTTTTATTAACTCCATTGAATAGGTTATTCAAAGCTTCGGAGTTTCCAAGAGCAGTATCATCTTCTTCCTTAGTCCAGTCCTCTTCAGGCTTTAGAGTTTTCTTACCCTATTTATCTTTGACCACATGATGTTCCCAACCTTTAATGATGGCTTTCCAAGTTTTGCTATCTATGGATTTTAATAAAGCCACCATGCGAACCTTCCAATAGTCATAGTTAGTTCCATAAAATATGGGGGGTCTATTCACATTTCCTCCTCCTTCCTTGTCCATAATACCAGAAAATAATTTCCCTGGAGCTCACCCAAAGTAGAACAGGGTAACTTATTCTAATGCCAATTGAAATTTTGGTAACAGATATGAGATGTCGAAGGAGATGTTACGACACTAATACATGAACTTCACACACTTTAAAAACAAGGTAATATAATAAAATTACATAAAGTAAATAACACCAGTAGTTGTTAACCTAGTTTAGTGCAACTCACCTACATCTGGGGGCTACCAAGCCATGAAGGAAATCTACTATAATAGAATTAGTTTGAAGATTCTCAGCAATCAACCTCCGGCGTACAATCTTCTCACCTAATCACTACCCGTGCTAACTTCTACCTAGGAACTCCTAGATATGAGAAACCCCTCTCACTTTCTACCAGTCACAAACCAGTGACAATTCAACAACACCAAAATAGAAGTGACACACTTACAAGATACTACTTAGTTTTGCTTAAAAGCTTCAACTATGAACGATACATTCTTGCTTAAAAGCTTTAGAGTGAAAAATTAACAATGAACAATCAGTCAACTCAATGCATTAAACTTAATACAAGAGTGACATACAAACAAAACACACTAAACCCTAAAACACCACCAAGACACGACTAATCCTAATTCTCCCAAATTTTCCAATGTCCAATTTGCAACAGGTTTAGCTCTTTTCTTTAAATAGCCTTCAGACCTTGTGGGCTTGGGGTTCTTGATGCGCAAATCATTAGGAATCAGTTTTCAATTATTAGCATAATTTCCTACACAATAATAGGAATAAAATACAAAGTTTCCTAAAAAGGTTCAAAGATCCTTTTTACGAAAATCGAATCAGTCTGTCAAGACAGAAGTTCCAAAAATATCTCTCCTTGGATAACGCAAATGTGTGAATTAAAATACACTTAAAACTCACATTAAAATACCAAAATAGTCCAGCCCTAGACTTCTGGTATAACATGTCAGAACATTTGTCAAGAAAAGTAAGAGCAGACTCTACTGTAGTAATTGGTCAAAATGTCATGACATCTTGCTCAACATCTGGTTGTGATACATGTTTTTCCAAATTAAACATGTTTTACAAAAATTGTTATCAATCATAAAATCACAAACCTAACAATAATAATATCATAAAATAAGAATTAAGGGGATTAGAGAAAGGGAGAAGTGGTCAGAACGTGAAAGTTTAGGAAAAAGAGAAAGAAGAGGCTAGTGCAAGGAAGAGAGAAGAAGCTCCATTTTGTGATGCTTTTGCAAGAACTCTAAGGTAAGTGTGAGGTTCTAATTATCTAAGGGATAACATGATGATGGTTGGTAAATTATGTATATGCTCAGGTTGTGTTTTTATTCTCTCAATACCATGATCATTATTGTAATTTGGTAATTGTTGGATTGAATGAATTGTTTGATGAGCTATGTGTGATATGTTGATGATGTGAATGATGTTGGAATGGCTAATTGTTGTTATTGGTGTTGTTGGAATCGCATAATCGATGGATTGTATGATGTAGTTGTTGTGTTGTTGTGTGTGGTCGCGAGTCAGAGTTGGAACTATGTTATGAGAACTTTTGGGGAAAAGAAATTGGTATTTGAAACGTTTGAAAAGTGAATTTTCATAATAAAATGTAGTACAATTTCTTTATAAGAAAATTGGGGTTTTGGGTGGGATTAAAAGTGATTCTCGTTTTAAAAAGTTGCAGAAAAGTGCTTTTGCACTGTCGTACCTCGAAAAATATGATCCTTCACGATGGACGTAGAAAATATTAGTTTGAACAGAGTCCCCACCGAACTTTATTCATTCCAATGAAGGAATAGGAAAATATCGATAAAATCTTTAAGATAAGAAAATGGTCCTCGCAACCAAATTCTAGGTTCGGGAGTCGATTATACAAGGGGAATGTATTAGCACCCTTCACATCATTTGTTCTCAACGGGAACCTTTTAGTCCAATTTGTGATTGAATGTAAACTTATGGTATTTGTTTTCTTCTAAGAGAATAATGTGAAAGGTAAGAGAAAGGGATTTTGTTTGCTAAGGGGAAATTGGTGGTTTTTTATTAGGGTGCTCGCCAAGGATCGAGGCCCTTGTGCCTATGTATATTCATTCGTAAAATGAAGAATCAGAGCGTTCGTAGTTTGTCGGGCTATGGTTGGTTGGTTCGTTTTATCGAACGAATGTTTAGGTCGCATTCTAAAGGCTAAATGTTAGTTTGTCTACTCTCGACGGAGGCTTAAGCATTTAGTTTGTATGCACATCAGAAGGGACTAAACATTGTTATTTTGAAGAGAAAAAATAATTACACGGAGGCGAGAAGTTGAATTAATGTGTTGAATTTGTTATTTGGATGAAGATTAATTGAATGGCTAAAGAAGCTCCTCGTATCCAAATAATCAAAGAGAAGAATCGAAGGCTCGAAACCATCTCTCTTTTCATTCTTAATTATGAAAGGGTTCAATAGGATTAAAGTGCTTTAAGCGGATGATGAGTACTCGAATGACCAAGGAAGACTCCTCGTATACAAATAATCGGGAGAGAGAATAGAAGACTCTAGACCACTCTCTTTTTCATCTAAGTATTTAGGAAAAATAGGTTTGATTTAATTTGGTATGAAAATGATTTGAAGTGAATTGGATTAGAAGTTTTTTAGAGATGAAAATTGTTCGGCTGGTAAGAAAGGCAACTCGTACTCAAACAATTGAGGAGAGGAATCAAAGGCTCTAGACCATCTCCCTTTTCACCTTTAATGAGATAATGTCTAAGTATTATTAAACGGCTTAATTTGATTTGTAGAAAATACTCGATGTTGATCGAGGTTTGAGGTTGCGTTCGAAGCGGAACAGGATTTGAAAATGATTGGAAGGGAAGACCTAATTGTACTAGGTTAAGGTTGATGGCGATGCACAAGGCAATCGACTTACAAGTTGGGGTAGGGCTTGATATATGGATCAAGAGTGCTTGAGGGTTTTGATTTTACAATGACAATATATAAGAAGAATAAAGGAAAATAATAAAATTATTTTACATTTCATGGGGATGAAGGTACACCTTTTCGAATGAGGATAAGAATAAAGAATAAACACACAACCCAAACAAGCAAGCATACACAAGTGAATATAGCATGAAAGTGATAAAATAATTAAATCGAATTTAAACCACATGTGAACTATCAAAGTGGGATAGTCTTTTAAATGAAAAATTAGAAGTAATTAATCGAGTAAGTCTCATTGTAAGAAAGCGCAATAGTAAGCTATGAATGTTGTGCAAGGTGTCCTAAGCTAAGACAATAAAAATAAAGAGGTCCAATCCAAGTCTCCTTTTCTAGGGTTTAAGTACAAGGTCCAAAACTCCACGATGCTAGGGATAATAACCATAGTCCAAGCTTAGATGCTTTTTAGGGTTTTTGATCATTTATTATGTTTTTGTATTTTTTTTAATAAGATGAAGAAATAAAGAAGATGGCATAAAATAAGTGCATGAATGATAAATGGGAAATGAAATAAAGAGCAAGAAAGTAAATGGCGGAAAGTAAATAGAAAGAAAATAAAGAGCGGAAATGTAAAAGTTAGATTTTAGTTGTTAATGGTTATTGATTGAATGATAGATTTCTCGAATCGGGACCAATTTAGTGTTATGTTAAGAAATCGTAGCATGATCTATATGAAGATCATACTATGGGAGGTCGATCAATAACAATATTTGTGTTAAAACATGCTAGAGAAATGATATGTAAATCATTCTCCTAAAGCCATGTCACACAAAAAGAAAAAGAGAACGGTCTCGTCATAATCAAAAAATTCCACGATTAATCAAAGGCAACCTATCACTATCTTAAAGTGTAGAGAATGATTCAAATGATCATTCATTAACAGATTTAAAATAATGAAAATTCAATCTCTTTGATAATCAACATTTCATGATTCTTAAATCTCATCAACCAAAATGAAAAAGAAAAATCAAGAATAAATAATTAAAGAGAGAAAAACAAAATGATCTCAAAATGAAATAAAATAATAAACTAAAAAAGAACTAGAAGTTTAGGAAAAGGAAAAAAAAATCTTTAAAAAAAACAAATAAAAACAAGAAATAAAAAAAAAAGTGGGAGGTGCAGCACTGGATCTGGTGGTGTGGATAAGAAAATCACATGGACACTAAGCCCAAATACTCGTGAAATTCTTTTTAAAAAAAAAAACAAACTAAAGAGGAAAAATCCTCTTCTTCTGTCTCTCTTACTGTGAACAACTTCCACCCCCTCTTCTAATATGTCACTGGGAGAACGAAACCTGTTGCGTAGGCACGCCCTACGGCGGCGGCTGCGGTGGTAAACTCACATCATTCTCGTTCAAAATCAGTGTTTGACCTCACTCAACAACAAATCATAATTAAGAGAATCAGAAATCCACCTTCTACGTTGTGTGTTGTTGGTCTGTGATTCCCTCGTAAAGAGCTTGTTCTACGTTTTTCCATATTGTAGATAGCGTTGCGAGGTTTCCGTGTTTCCTTCGTAGCTGATGACGTTCTTGCAGCATTTGAAAGCTTTGGCCATGTGCGGTTTTACAGCTGATGTGGATCGCCTGCCTTATTTTCATATAGCTTTGTCTTGGTTTATCCAGCGTGTAGTGGCTCGTGTTTGTATGTAGCTTGATGCTTGGATGTGTTTGGCTCATGGCTGGTTAAGGTAGCACGTTTTGGTTTTGGCGTGAAGGTTGAAGCTGAAGTTTATTTGATTTGCGAAAGCTTGGTACACGGCTCCATGTTTCTCATGTGTGTGTTAGTTTGTGAAGGTAGTTTGGCTTGCTTTGTTGTAGCGCCTTCGTATATTTCATGTGTAATTGTAGTTTGAGGAAGTTGCAGCTTGAGGCTTCATGGGCTTGCTACAATTTTTGTAATGCAATGAATTGGGATTATAATATAATGTATGGGCCTTACTGAATTTTTATGGAAAAATCATGAGTTATTTCTAGAATAATGGTGTAAGTGGTTTTTTTTTGTGATAATGGATATTTGTTGGCATAATGGGCTTTGAAATGTGGAATTAGTCTTGTAAATGGACTTTTTAATAATGTAATGGATATTTTTACACCTTCCATTTGTACTCTTGAAACATGTTTAACCACGAGAACATGTGAATTCCTTGTTATGTTATGGTGTGACATAACCGTAAATGCATTTGTTGTTGCTTGTTATGATGTATGTCGATGTTGCTAGACTGTTATAGCATGTTGTGTGGTGGTTTGTAGGGGCGTGATACATTCATGAAATGAAAGTCATTGTACGTTGTTGTTGTTGTTGTTGTCATGCATTTCATAGTATGCACGAGTTGTGAGATAATTGTGTGCCCGGTGGAGTGTGAGCGTCTTATCCAGATTCTAGTTGTAGAATCGTGTTGTTGTTGAGATGATCGTGTGCCCGGCGGGGATGTGAGCTATCATGGAGGTCGTGTGCCCGGTGGGGATGTGAGCTATTGTGGAGGTCGTGTGCCCGATGTGGTGTGAAGAAGTAATCGAAATTCCGACGGGAATTGTGATTCTAAAATAGGAATTGGGTTCTGAAGGGAATCAAATGGTACCACATGCATTGAGTCAAGTTAAGAGTCACATCGCATTGCATCTTGGTTGTATTTGTTGTTATGTTTAAGTAGTGGTTGTGTTGATTGTGTAGATGTATGTTGTAGAATGGGTGATTATGCATGTAATAATCTAATGCTTGTTTATTATTATGTTTTCCTTTATATAATTATGATATCTCACCCCTTCTGTTTTAATGTTTCCTTTACATGGGAGTCGTGCAGATAACTCACCGTATAGGAGTTGATGTGAGTGGAAGCTGGATTCTTCCATTTATTTTTATGTCGGCGACTGCTTTGATGTGTAACACCAGGGTTATGGCACGTTGTGTGTTTTATTATGTTGGTGGATGATTACCATGTTTATTTCCTATGTTTGTTGTTTCTTTAAGATACTACCGTTTATGTTATGTTTTGAGTTATTAACATAAATGGTTGACGATGTTTCTGCTACTTAAATAAAGTTAAATTTTCAGACAGCTTCGATTGTTATGATTACTGTTAACAATTTTTAAAAGTAGTATGTGTTATATATCATGATGTATAAGCATGTGTTTGTTGAAAGTAACATCCTAAATGCCTTAAGTTTTCATTTTACTCTGGTATTTTATTTAATTTACGCGGGGGGATTTTAGGGTGTTACATAGTGTTATCAGAGCAGGTCAGTCTGTTCAGCCAAGTTGTTGAGTCGATGCTGGTGTGACAGTTGAATAATATCGATGTTGTCTTCTAACCATTGTTGTTATTGTTGGTGTGAAACAAAAAATGGCTAGAAGAGATGATGATGCTATTGTTGCTACGCAGGCTGTTACTCAGGTTGTTCAGAATCAGCCTAATGCTGGTGGAAATAATGAGTTTCGTCATTTGGGGGAGTTTCAAAGGAATAAACCATGTATTTTCAAGGGTAGGTATGATCCTGATGGAGCACATGCTTAGATCAAGGAGATTGAGAGGATCTTCTAAGTGATGGATTGTTCAGAAGAGCAGAAGGTACGGTTTGGTACTCATATACTAACTGAGGAGGCTGATGACTAGTGTATTAACACTTATCAGATGTTGAAGACTTCAAGTGAAATTGTTACCCGAGCTGTGCTCTGTAGGGAATTTCTGAGGAAGTATTTTCTGGAAGATGTTCGTGGGAAGAAGGAATTGAGTTTTTGGAGCTGAAGCAAGGTAATTTAACTGTTACTGAGTATGCTACCAAATTTGTGGAACTTGCTAAGTTCTATCCGCATTATAGTGAGGCGACTGCTGAGTTCTCAAAGTGTATCAAGTTTGAGAATGGTTTGCGTCCTAAGATCAAGCAGGCGTTTGGACACCAACAAATTCGTAGTTTTCCAAGTTAGTGACCAACTGTAGAACTTTTGAGGAGGATAGTAAAGCTCGGTCAGCTCATTATAAGAGTCTGAGTGATAAGAGGGGAAACTAGAATGTGAACCGTGGGAAGCCATATAGTGCTCCAGCTGAGAAAAGTAAACAGAAGGTTGCTGAGAGTAAGAGGCCAAGTGGGGGAGGTGCTCCCACTTCTCTTAAGTGTTATGGTGAGTTGGGTCATCGTGTCAGTGAATACAAAAGTGATGTGAAGAAATGTTACCGGTGTGGAAAGACAAGACATCTGATTGCTGATTGCAAGGGTAATATGGTGACTTGCTACAACTATGGGGAACTAGAACATATCAGTACTAACTTCCAGGAGCCAAAGCAAGCTTTAACTGGAGGAAATGTGTTTGATTTGTCGAGGACTCAGACTTCCAGTGATGATAGGTTGATCAGAGGTATATGTTACATTAATATTACACCTTTAATTGTTATTATTGATATCAGTGCTACTCATTCTTTTATTGCCGCTGATTGTGTGAAAAGGCTAGGCCTTATTGTGTCTGCTATGAAGGGATAAATGGTTATCGAAACTCCTACTAAGGGACCAGTGACTACTTCTCTGGTGTGTTTGAATTTTCCTTTTTCAATATTTGATAGAGATTTTCATGTTGATCTTATTTGTTTTTCGTTGGGAAATCTTGATGTTATATTGGGAATGAACTAGTTGGAGTTCAATCACGTTCATATCAATTATTATAACAAGTCGGTGTAGTTTCATGCTCTTGATGATAAGGAAGAAGCTGGTTTTCTGTCTGCTAGAGAGTTGAAAGAGATTTTAGAAGAGGAAGATCAGGTGATTGCATTGTTTGCATCCTTATCTTTGAAGAGTTAAGTTGTAATTGATGAATTGCAAGTGGTGCATGAATTCCCAAAAGTGTTTCCAAATGATATTTTAGATGTATCGCTAGAGAGATAGAGAGATGGGGTTCTTTATTGATATTGTCCCTAGTACCAGTCCAGTTTCTATGGCACCATACATGATGTAGGCGTTGGAGTTAGAAGAGTTGAAGAAAAAAATTAGAAGAGTTGTTGGAAAAAAAATTTGTGAGACCAAGTGTCTGGCCTTGGGGAGCTCCGATGTTGTTGGTAAATAAGAAAGATGGCAGTATGAGGTTGTGTGTGGATTATCGACAGTTGAGTAAAGTGACGATTAAGAACAAGTATCCACTTCCAAGAATAGATGACTTGATGAATCAGTTGATGGGTGCCCATGTGTTTAGCAAAATTGACTTGAGGTCCGATTATATTCAGATTCGAGTGAATGATGAAGATGTTTAGAAGACGACTTTCAGAACTCGGTATGAACATTATAAATACTTGGTGATATCGTTCAGCGTTTCTAATGTACATGGAGTGTTTAGGGAGTATATGAATCGTATCTTCCACACTTATTTGGACCAGTTTTTAGTAGTGTTCATTGATGACATTATGATCTACTCTAAATCAGAAGAGGAACATGAAGAGAATTTGTGAATCATGTTGCAAGTTTTAAAAGAGAAGAAGCTTTATGCAAAGTTGTCAAAGTGTGAATTCTGGTTGCAAGAGGTGATTTTTCTTAGTCACGTTATTTCAGGTGATGGTATTCCTGTGGATCCATCCAAATTAGATGCAATTCTACAATGGGAGGCTACGAAGTCAGTTACAAATATAAGAAACTTTTTTGGGCTTGGCTAGTTATTATCGCAGGTTTATTGAAGGTTTTTCTAAATTAGCACTTTCGTTGACTCAGTTGACTTACAGAGGTAAAGCATTTGTGTGTGATGTTCACTGTGAGAAGAGTTTCATTGAGCTGAAGAAGAGATTGACTACAACTCCAGTTTTGATTCTGCCTGAATCGAATGAAACGTTTATGGTGTATTGTGATACGCCTTTGATTAGTTTAGGTGGTGTGTTGATGCAAGATGGTAAAGTGGTGGCTTATGCTTCACTAAAACTAAGATTTCATGAGAGGGATTATCCTAATCATGATTTAGAGTTGGTTGTCATGGTGTTTATGTTGAAGATTTGGAGACATTATCTCTATGGTTCCAGATTTGAGGTTTAGTGATCACAAGAGTTTAAAGTATTTGTTCAATTAGAAGAAATTGAATATGAGGCAGCGTAGGTGGTTGGAATTTCTGAAGGATTATGACTTTGGCTTGAATTATCATCCTGGTAAAGCTAATGTCGTGGTTGATGCTTTAAGTTAGAAGTCTTTGCATATGTCGGCTATGATGGTTAGAGAGTTAGAATTAGTTATGTAGTTCAAAGACTTGAGTTTGGTTTGTGAGTTGACACCACAGAGTGTGATGTTGGGCATATTGAAGATCAACAATGATTTTCTTAATAATATCAAAGAAAGTCAGAAGTTGGATGTGAAGTTGGTGGACTTGATGGTCGGAAGTAAATCGACTAAGGATAGTGATTTTAAAGTGGATGAGCAAGGTGTGTTGAGATTCCATGATAGAATTTGTACTTCTGATGATCCTGAGTTGAAAAAGATGATTCTGGAATAGTCATAGGAGTAGCTTGAGTATCCATTCAGGAGCTACAAATATGTATCATGATTTGAAGAAGATATTTTGGTGGCCTGGATTGAAACGTGATGTGGCATAGTTTATGTATGCTTGTTTGACTTGTCAGAAGTCGAAAGTTGAACTCAGAAACCTGCAAGGCTGATGCAACCGTTGGATATTATATAATGGAAATGGGATATAATTTTTATGGATTTTGGGATTGGGTTGCCGAATACTCCGAGAGGGCATGATGTTATTTGGGTGATTGTTGATAGGCTGAGGAAGTCGACGCATTTTATTCCAATTAACATTAGTTTTTCTTTGCAGAAGTTGGTAGAGCTTTATATCTGTGTGATTGTGAAGCTTCATGGGGTTCCGTTGAGTATTGTGTCAGATAGAGATCTGAGGTTCACTTCCAGATTTTGGGAAATTTTGCTGGAGTCTTTGGGTTTGAAGTTGTGGTTAAGTTTAGCTTATCATCCATAGATAGATGGTCAGACAAAGAAGACTATTCAGTCTTGGAAGAATTTGTTAAAAGCTTGTGTTCTTGAATAAGGAGGTGCTTAGGATAGTCATTTGTCGTCAATAAAGTTTACTTATAATAACATTTTCCATTCTAGTATTAGAATGAGTCTTTTGAAGCTTTGTATGGCCAGAGGTGTAGGACACATCTGTGTTGGCATGAATCTAGTGAGAGTATGGTATTTAGACCTGAGATTATCCAATAGACTACTGAGAAGGTAAAGCTAATCAAGGAGACAATGAAAACTTCACAGAGTAGGCATAAGAGTTACCATGATAAGAGTGTGAAGGATCTTGAGTTTCAAGAGGGAGACCGTGTATTGTTGAGAGTCACTCTGGTGACCGGTGTTGGACGTGCCTTAAAGTCGAGGAAGCTTACTCCTCAGTTTATTGGTCCTTATCAGATATCATAGAGGATCAGAGTCGTTGCTTATAGAGTGGCATTGCCACCAAATTTGTCGAATTTTCATGATGTATTCCATGTTTCTCAGCTTTGGAAGTATGTTCCAGATTCGTTGCATGTGATTTTGATGGATGATATTTAGGTAAGGGATAACCTTACAGTTGAGGCTTTGCCTGTATGGATTAAAGACCGTGAGATGAAACAGTTGAAAGGCAAGAAGATTACTCTCATGAAGGTAGTGTGGGGAGGCGTTGGCGGTGGAAATATGACTTAGGAGTTGGAGAGTAGGATGCGAGAGTCGTATATGGAGTTATTCGCACCAGATAATTTTTTAGGACGAAAATATTCTAAGTGGGGGAGAGTTGTAACGCCCAGACTTATTTTATTATTTTTCCGTAATTTAATTATGTGATGTTTTGAATATGTATGTGTTTATTGGTGCTTTTGGGATGTTTGAGTTGCTCTTAATGTGTGGTAGTGACCTTAAGAATAGAAATTAAGGTGTTGGGGGTGTGCGTGTAATTGTGTACAGATGGGTGATGTGGAAAGTAAAACTAATTAACTTATATTAGTTATTATTTATTTAATTAAATGATAATAGAAAATATTATTTAGAATAAATATAGATATTAGTATTGTTGTTACTTTTATTGTTTAATTAGTGAGATTGATAGTAATAATAATATCATAAAATAAGAATTAAGGGGATTAGAGAAAGGGATAAGTGGTCAGAACGTGAAAGTTTGGGAAAAAGAGAAAGAAGAGGCTAGAGCGGGGAGGATAGAAGAAACTTCATTTTGTGAAGCTTTTGCAAGAACTCTAAGGTAAGAGTGAGGTTCTAATTATCTAAAGGATAACATGATTATGGTGGTTAGATTATGTATATGTTTAAGTTATGTTATTATTCTCTCAATACCATGACCATTTTTGTAATTTAGTAATTATTGGATTGAATGAATTGTTTGATGAACTATGTGTGGTGTGTTGATGTTGAGAGTGATGTTGGAATGGCTAATTGTTGTGATTGTTGTTGTTGGAATCATATAATTGATGGATTATATGATGTAGTTGTTGTATGTAGTCGCGATTCAAAGTCGAAACTATGTTATGAGCACTTTTGGGGAAAAGAAATTGGGGTTTGAAACCTTTGAAAATTGAATTTTCTTAGTAAAATGTAGTACAATTGCTTTATAAGAAAAATGGGGTTTTGGGTTGGATTAAAAGTGAATTTTATTTTTAAAAGTTGCAAAAAAGTGTTTCTTCGCACAGTGTAATCGGTTGCCGGATATGGTGTAACCGGTTACACTGCTTTTAAATTGAGTTCCTGGCCATTTTTGTGACGGTGTAACCGGTTACACTGCTTTTAAATTGAGTTCCTGGGCATTTTTGTGACGGTGTAACCGATTATCTTGATTGTGGTAACTGATTACACCATAAAACAGAGGCGAAGGTGGTTGGTTGGTTATCAAGGTGTGTAACCGGTTACCTCAAAATGTGTAACCGATTACACTGACCATTATTGAAAAATCTTTGAAAATTCATAACTTTAGTTCCGGGTGTCCGATTTGAGTGTCGTTTGAAGCGTTAGGAAACTTACATGATGAACGTTATTCTAAAAATGGTTTTTGTGCCATAAGTTGAATAATTTGTTGTATGGTGTTAAATGCATTTTATTGTTATGTTGTGGTGTGGTGGCTTGTAGGGGGCTTGATACATTAATGAAATAAAGGTCATTGTACGGTGTTTTTGTCATGCATTTCATAGTACGTACGAGTTGTGAGATAAGTCGTGTGCCTGGTGGGGTGTGAGTGTATTATCCATATTCTAGTTGTAGAATCGTGTTGTTGTTATTGAGGTGATTGTGTATCCTGTGGGGTGTGAGCTATCGTGGAGGTCGTGTGCCCGATGGGGTGTGAATGACGTAATGGGAATGCCAACGGGAATTGTGATTCTGAAATAGGATCAGGTTCTGAAGGGTATCAAATGGTATCACATGCATTGATTCGAGTTGAGAGTCTCATTGCATTGCATCTTGGTTGCATTTTTTGTTGTGTTTAAATAGAGGTTGTGTTGATTGTGTGGATGTATGTTATGGAATGGGTGATTATGCATGTAATAATTTGATGCTTGTTTATTATTATGCTTTCCTTTATATAATTATGATATCTCACCCCTTCTATTTGAATGTTGCCTTTACATGGACATCGTGCAGATAACTCATAGTAGAGGAGTTGATGTGAGTGGAAGCTGGATTCTTCCATTTATTTTTAGTGTCGGCGACTGCTATGATGTGTAGCACCGGGTTTATGGCACGTTGTGCGTTTTATTATGTTGGTGGATGATTACCATGTTTATTTCCTATGTCTGTTGTTTCTTTAAGATACTATCAGTTATGTTATGTTTTGAATTATTAATATAACTAGTTGATGTTGTTTCTGCTACTTAAATAAAGTTGAATTTTTAAACAGCTTCGATTGTTCTGATTATTGTTAACAATTTTTAAAATTAGTACGTGTTACATATTATGATGTATGAGCAGGTATTTGTTGAAAGTAACATCCTAAATGCCTTATGTTTTCATTTTACTCTGATATTTTATTTAATTTACATAAGGTTTTAGGGTGTTACACTGTCCACAGGTCGCCTCGCATAGGCCGACCTGTATGCAACACAAAACCTCCATAGGCCGACTTGATTGCATTGACAGGTCGACCTATTTCTTTGACAGACCGACATATTGCTTTGACAATCTGACCTACATGATTTCCCAACTTAAAATTTTCTTTCTTGCTCCAACTTATTGCACTCCTTTTGTTCATTTTTCAAAACATATCTATATATACTCATATATGCACCTTCATCTAGCAAGGTACTAGTGAATTAGTTATACGAAACCAAATTACAAAGCATTCTCATCATCTTCAACCTCTCTTATATGCATACACACAATTGAACTACACATAATCATTTTTCGATTGGGTGATCATCTAGATTAGGGTTGATAACATCCAATTAGGTTGGTGTAACCGAGAATATTAGGTTGGGATCTTTATGTCTTTCAAATAAGAAAACCAAGGTGGGATTTTCCTTCAAGATCGTTGTGATTTGAAGGTTTTATACAAGATCACGTCAACACGAATTTGACCGAGTGAATGCCTTGGGATAAGGTGGTTTCCTTGCAAGGGAGTAGTGTGAGACGGTGAATTGTGTTAGGGAATCTTGACTTCAATAAGTGCGTGCTCAGAATAATCGAAGAATTATAGCCGCATTGTTGGTGACTTGGTCAAGCTTTGATCAAGGTTTTGGAGGTGGTTGAATCAACAACAAACAATAGGATTTGTGGGGTTAGAATTCTTCACCTATTGTATAAACATTTTTGCAAAGATAAGGTTAATTGCAAGTACCTCAATTTTATTTCGGATTGAGGGCAGACGTACCCATAGTGAGGCCGATTGGGGAACTGCCTAAACAAATCTTTGTGTCTCTTTATCACTTTAATTTTCTTTATTTGTTGTTCTTACAAATTATCGATTTTATTGTTATTTTGATTAATTCGATTGGAATTGTGTTTCTACTATCTTTTAAACTATTGTTGTTGATATAATCATAATCACTTTGACTGTGATTGACTTTTTACATTAACAAAATAAATCAAATTTCCAAATATGATCAATCGCACACAAAGTGTTCGATAAATTATCTTTGAGTATTTTTATCGCTTTGTGTTCATTAGAAATAAGCATTACGAATAGTGTTGCATTTTATTAATCAGCGAATTAATTTTTGATTGAACAATTTGTGTTCATTATCGTTCCATTGGTTTTGATTGCGCATATTCGAGCTTTTCGATAGTAGGTTCGGTTAGACGATTCTATTCGGGTTATTTTTGAAGGTGAGAAAATACTTAGAAGGGGGGGTTGAATAAGTATAGAGAAAATAGTATGGCAATATAAACTCAAGGATTTTTATCCTGGTTCGTTGAACTCAACTACTCTAGTCCACCCTATCAAGAGTGATTTGCCTTTCTCCACAAGGACTTAATCCACTATTAATCAAACTGATTACAATAGCAAACACTAAGAGCAACTGTTTTTAGTCTTCTCAAGAACTACTGACCACAATTGGGTCTTCTCAAGGAACTTTTACAATCAAATGTAAAACTAAACAAGTGTTTGAATGCTTCTAAGTAAGCTATATCACAACTGTGATTTACACTTAAGTTTAAGAACGTATGAAATAAATTCAGCAAAGAGAATAAATTGTATGAGAGCTTTTCAATGAATTTCTTTCAATAATCTGTCAACTGAAGAAGAGTGTTGGAGACTTGCTTTTATAGACTTAGAAATCCAAGACATTGCATGCTTTGAAGACCGTGTCTGCAAAGTAGCTGTAACCTTTTTGTCTTCACATCACTTGACCTTTCCTAGAAGTAGAACATTCAGAGAAATCCTTTTTTCCTGAGTTCTTGTGTCTAGCATAAATAAGGAAAGAGTCGTTTGGCATAACCAACGGACATAACTTTGAGTTCTTCTTCAGCAAGTTTCTAATTCTCAGCAATTAACATCAGAGCCTTGAGTGATTAGAGTCTTTGATGTTCATCAGAGTTTGCTGTATCAGAGCATTGCAGCAAGTGTGCTTCAGCGTGTAATAATTTAGAGCAGAGTTTGGGATCAGATCCTCAGTATTTGCAGCGTACAGTACTATCAGAGTCTTCTGAAAAACTATGCTTGAAACTCTTCATACAAAGTCTTCATTCTATGCTTCAGATGCTTCTGTAGCTTCTGCTTCAGATCCTTCTGTAGGCAGCGCTCAGAATCTTCTGTAGGCAGCGTTCAGATTATTCTAATAGATGCTTCTGACGCTTCAGAGCCTTGCATAGTTCCATGTTCAGATCCATTTTTGCTTTCAGAAGAATATTCAATTTAATATCTGCAGCAAAAATACTTAAACAAATTTTAGAGTATATAATTTCTTAATACAAAATTTCGTAAGTGTTATCATCAAAACATAGAGATATAACTAAGAACCAATCTGTGTTCTAACAATCTCCCCCTTTTTGATGATGACAAAAATATAAGAAATTTTGTTCAATAAAGCAATAATTATAACTCCCCCTGAGATTAGAATCTCCCCCTGAATTGAATACTTAGAAAGAATAGAAACTTCCCTTTTTGCATTAGTATTCTTTTCATAATCAGAGTCTGGTTGTTCCAAAAATTAGAGCTTGACTTGGCTGAACGTTTCATAATCAGAGCCTGATTGGTTGAACTTGATCTGGGGATCTCAGAGTTACTTTAAAGAATTTGTCAGATTTTTCATATGTTCTGAAATACTAAGAGTTCACGTTAGTTATAATTAGATATGTCTGAATTTCATTTAGGTAGAGTTTATTTGAACAGTCAGAATTTCATTTTCTCCCCCTTTTTGTCATAATCAAAAAGAAAAACTTTTAAATGCAAAATAAAAGAAAACAGAGAGAAAAGATACATCCGAGTAGAGAAAGCATCAGATTCATTCATTCATAAGTACTTAGACAGAACAGACAAAGGCATCAAAGAAGAAATTCAAGTACAGGTGCACAAACATCAGATACAGAAAACATAAAGCTAGGTGTCATACCCCAAATTTGTCCTACCCCTGTACATCCACCCACTGTTTATAATTCGAAAATTTCAGATAAAATATGTTGTTTCTATCATAAGGTTGAAATGAATCGAGTCAAGTTTCATGTTGAGCTTTATCAGGGAGGTCATAAGTTGAAGATGTTCCGTGGTTGAAGGTTATCCGGGGCCAGATCATTCCTATTTTAGGATTTTTTTTGTGTAGTAAAGTTCTTATTTCCCTAGTTAAAACATATGCAAGTAAAGCTTCAAAAGAATTCCTGGCATAATTCAAGAGGAGATTAGTTTGTTTGTAAGATCATGTTTTTTGACGTGCTTCCAAGAGCAGTTTTGCCAACGAGGGTGTTTATATCTTAAAATTAATTGATGAGACCACGTGGAAGTTCTTGTGTATATCCATTATGGTCTTGATCCCTGTTCAGCTATGTGGAATTTTTTTGGTGGAAACAAAGCAAAGATATATTCTCATTTTCACGGTAAATTAAGATGAGAGTAATTGGTTTGAAATGCTTGTTAAGTCATATTTCAAGATGATTACAAGTCATGTTTCAAATAGGCACGAAGACCATGTGGTTAAAGATGATAAAGGAGAAATTCCTTTCCAAATTAGGGTTTTAGGCAGTGGAATTCATATTTCAAATCTTGATTCTTTGATTTTTTAAGGCATGATTCATCAGGTTGCATCTATTTCAAGCAAGAAAATGAGAATTTTGGAATTTAATTCTAATTGGAATGTCAAATTTTAAGGATCATGGGTTTAATCAAAGAATTCAAAGTTTAGGCATGGTGGAAAAAATGTGGAGGTGCACCTAGTTTTCACTAAAGAGCCCATATCATTTCAAAGTTTCTACAAAGGATTTCAAGCCCATTATACACATTTCAAATTCCAAAAATAAATAGATCAAGAAAGCTCATTACACAAAAAAGGGATTCTACAATGAGTACATGTCACAAAAGCCTTAAGCTCATACAAGTTCATTTACAATTTTCAACCAAAAAAGAGAAGACAAGCTCCTCAATGAGTAGAACACGGTACCACATGAGAAACAAGTCACGCAAGACCCACAGAGTTACAATAAGCTCACAAATTTGCTGTTGTTATATTAAAATAATTCTCACTTGCAGTATAGGTCGAATGATTACAAGGAAAAGTTTCTCATGCACTAAAAATGATAATAAAATTAAATTCAACAACAGCAACAAGTATGGCCCTGCAATGAGTCATACCGCAACTTGAGTGGAACCTCGCCGCACAACAGAAAACACACGGCCCATCACGTTGTGCGGTACCCAAAAAGGACAGCCCATACACAATTCAGAAAAGGGCACTCCCAGCAGCACCGACAGTAAGATGGCACGCAGCAGCTTTGATCTCGTACGCACCCACGATGTCCTAAACCCGTACCATTCCATAAACTGTTTCCGCGAGTCTTACCATAATTCACGGACGGAACCTGCACAGGAGGAAAAAACATGACAATTGCAGAAGAAGAATAAAGCCACCAACATAAATTGTCAAGATGTCATGTGCATCAGCTCGCAATTCCCACCACTTCTGCAAATTTCAAACCACGAGTGAACTTGATCAAATACTTGAAGTATATGCCACACAAAGGCACCAGCAATGTACCGATGACGGTTTCTATATAGCTGACCTATTCAGCACCCGACGCACGCAAGAATGCGTCATCCAAGTTAATCAATTCTCGTTTCGGATTTGCAAGTCATGCATGAAAAAAGAACTGAGGAAATCAACTGAAGAAGTTTTTTTTTTTTAAAAACAATGAAACAAGCTTAGAGGCGAGCGATTTACCATGGCTAATATGATTTCCCTTTTCATGACGAGCTCTGTTATCACTACCAGCCGCTTCAACCACAAAACCAAGGCGGCCAACTTACACGATTAGTATTCATGTCACCCTTTGTGTTGAGACGCGAAGCAAAAAGAAGCCTGTCACGAGTGGTACGATGCCGCAAGCACCTTTTCCCACGTCCTGCACACAAAATATGGAATGAACTTATAATATACAGCAGACAATCTCAAATGTTATGAAATGCGCAAAACCGCAAACCGTCTCGGAGGGAGAATCCTACAAGTTGTCAAGCATGGCTCACAAAAGACCTCCCCAAAAGCATACTTCCACCATCAGCAAGAGCCATATGCGAAGTCCTGAAAAAATAATAAATGAAAAAGCATATAGCAATGTCAGTACACAGCAGAATTCAATCAGGACCATGACATACAAGACAACCACTACACAAAGCAATATAACACAGCTAGCAATTCTTACATCCAATGGTCTTCGACAAACCACTAGCTTCACAAACAAACAAAAAAGCCAAGAGTGAAAGGGACCCCACTTGTGATGCCTTCCATACATGACCTGCAAATAAAAAAGGCCAACACATTAGTCTGCTTTGAAACCAGTACAACACCCCTGCATCCCTACTATCTGCTAAAAACCTATATTTGCAGGATCAAGACAGCAACCACACTTTGGATTCCTACATAACCATAGGGTAGGATTCTGCTTCGAGGAGGATAAAAATATGGTTCCTCCATGTCTCTCGATGGGGGGCACAGAGGCAAAATGAATCTCCCAACCTTCAACATCTTTAATCCTCATCACAAACCCCACACCACTCCTCTCAGTTTCTCAAACTTTCACCCTTCTTCTTCATAAAGCAATCATAAACCTAAACAGAGGCAACCCCAAATCGAAATTAAAAACCTGCATTCTTCCTCTCAACCACTCCGAGAACCCCAATCAAACAACATCAACAGCATTTAACAAACTTTATGCCTCCAACACCATGAACTTTCCCAAACTTCAACCCATAACATAATCTTCTCCAAACCTCCAACATTAAACCATATTCACTTAAAATCCCTCATTCTTCCATTTACTCGCAAAACCGAATTTCATCACTAGAAGAGATTTTCCTCAACCGGAATAATACCCTCAGACAAATCTTACCCCTTCAACCTCCATTTTCTTTTCCAAACTCCCATCTTCAATCAGCACATCTCCAAACCTGTTCTTCTGAAACTCACACACTTCCAGCTTTCCTTATCTTCAACCTTCTAACAGCTGATTTCAAACTCGATTCCCAAATCCAATCGTACCCAGAAGCTTCTCCGAACCATTTCCACTTCCAACTCTTCTCATCTTCACGATTCAACCATTCGCTAAATCTTCCATAATCCACGCAAATCCAACCCTTCTTCTTCTGAATATCCAATCCTCAAATCGGCCAAACCTTTTTTTAGTTTCTTCAAAACCCTAAATCCAGATGAAAAGAAACGAAATAAGATGAAATGAATTGGAGAGACTCCGCAGAGAGAGGTTAAAGGAAACACCAAGTTGAGGAAAGATTGAACGAACTCTAACCGAGATCAATACTACACGAACCTGAGTACGAGGAAAATTGAAGCGAATAACTCGAAGGTGAAGTCGAAACAGAGCCCAGACGAATCCAAAATTGAGAGATGATCCGACAAACTCAAATACCTTAGATGAAGCTTGAACGAGAGCGAGATTGAAACAAAACGAGGAGAAAGGCTAGGGATTTGGTTCTGTGAGTGTCTTGGATGGCGTTTTTGCTCCGATTGGAAGTTCTCTCTCGTTCGCTTTTGGATTCGCTACTTCTGGTTTCATTGGAAATACACATAGAGGGTAATGTTGAGACTCGTGGGTTTTGGCTGTTTTCTTTTATTTATTTATTATTATTTTTATTTTTATGATTTTGGGTTTTTGGACTCCTTACGTTTTCACCCCCTGGTTTAAATACCGTTGTTTTTTCTTTTCTTAAAAAAAGGGGATTTGTTTATTTATTTCTTTTTTTGATTTGTTTTGAGTTAGGGTTTAATCATTGCTTAAAAGTTTTGTTAATGATTTTTGCAAAATAAAAACACAACTTCAATAAATATCCTGTTAGATTTCATTAAAGATATTTCATTTGAATTTTGAGGACTTTCTCATTTCAATATTTTCCTTCATGTTGTTGTTTTGGTCGATGACGAGATTACCAAAGTTTAACTGTCAAATTATTGGCGTGAAATAAAGGATCTGAGACCACTTTATTTCTCCGATTTTAATTCGATTTTTAGATCGATGAAGTCTTTTATTCGTAAGCGTCGCGTATCGAGGTTGATAACCTTCTCGATTTCAAATCTATGGTGAATAACCATTGGGGTCATTTTCCGTACTTTGGGATCGTGATAGGCTACCTTCGATTAATCGGCATTATGTTTGCGATTAAGACGAGATCCATTCTTTCGTGTCCCGATTCGATTCACTAACCATTAAATTTAATTGCCGTTAAATATTATTGTGAATATTATTGTCATATTATTATTCATATTATCATATCTCATTATTCATTCATTCACCCATATTCGCAAATACCTAATAAATTATCGAAACTTCTAAAAGCCAAATTGGTGGACTGTTGGATCTTTGGTCATTTGCAGGTATCCTAACTTTGAGTCGTGCCCTACTTTTCTCAAGGCGTAGTTTAGGACACAAATGCACACACACGGCTTTCTCTTGGGCTACCTTACAATGAGACCCCTTTATTTCATGCAATCCCGTGTAACTTACATGTATCCCTTCCCCATTCAGATGTATGTTTCGCATTTCTTTAATTATTAGTTTATCTCCTAGGAGCACCCATAGGGACTAGAGCGGATCAAACTATTTTCAAACTAATTCTCGATTCATCATCGAGCCACTTTCAAACACCCTCGTAAGTCGAGTGCTCATACGCATTCGCCATCAACCTATTGCACAATTTGACCCTTGATGCGTAAGTCAAGTCGGTCCCGTTTTTCAAACCATTTTCGTTACACGCTTTGCACGCGATAATAAGTCAAACCCTTGATCCAACGTCAAGTGGATTTTCGTAACAAACTATCAATCAATTAACAACTATTCAATTCTTTTCAAGGTGTAAAGAGTAGGTTCAAGTCTTTGATCTTGCTTTTGGTTGTTTATATGCGAGTTATCTTATTCGTGTGTGAGCAATTGACGCCTTTAAATAACATTAACAACTCGACAACGTTCAACTATTATCCAACTACTCATCCTTCCAAACTACATTTCAAACTCAAACAAATTTCTTTTCACGATGAAAAAGAGAGGGTTCCAAGTCTTTGGTTCGCTCTCCCGACTACTTGGGTCCGAGAAGCCTTTCTTAAGCTTCAAGTAGTCGTCATCCAATCAACCTCACCATTCAAACAACCTTCCTTTTCGATGAAAAAGAGAGTTCCAAGTCTTTGGTTCGCTTTCCCGATTACTTGGGGTCTGTGAAGTCTTTCTTAGGCTTCAAGTGATCGTCATCATTTCAACCTTATCCTTTCAAACGCAACTTCCTTTTTGAGATGAAAAAGTGAGTGTTCCAAGTCTTTGGTTCACTCTCCCGATTACTTAGGTCCGAGAAGTATTTCTTAAGCTTCAAGTAGTCGTCATCCGTACCCACTTTAAATCCAATTCAAACCCGTTTCTTTCATGGTCGTTACCACGAACTACGAACGCTCTGATTCTTCATTCACTCTTGAATGTAAGATACGTAGGCACAAGATTGCGATGATCTTGGCGAGCACAATCCCTTCCATATTCCATTTCCCCCATCCTTTCCCGTAGTCGAACTACGACGCTCTGATTTCTCATTCTCGTCCGAATGAGTATACGTAGGCACAAGGGCCCCAATCCTTGGCGAGCACCCTATCCTCTAACCATCCCCTTTCACCTAGTGTCTTTATCACTTTATAGTATCCTTTAGCATTTAGTAGCGAGAAGAGAAGAATTAAGTTTAGCTAACATCCATCACAACTCGAATTAAGAGGTTCCCGTCGAGTACGACGGACGTGAGGGGTGCTAATACCTTCCCCTCGCGTAACCGACTCCCGAACCCAGGATTATGGTTGTGACGGCCGTGTTCCTTCCGTGCTTATGAGGTTTTCTCGATATTTTCCTCTCCCGTTCATTCGGGAAAAATAAAGTTCGGTGGCGACTCTGTCGAACCGCATTTTCCGCGCCTTTCGCGCGAGGGTCGTATGTTCGAAATGAATTTTCGAGGTGCGACACTAGGTTTGTTTGGAAAGAATCATCTTCAGAAGTTGAGTGATTTCAGATGAAGATTGTTCTTGCTTTGACATCCATTTCTCCATGTTCTCATTCTTCTGGTCTTGCTTAGCCATCCAGGACTTGATCTCAAATTGACCAGCTTCTAACACCGCAATCTTATCTTCTAATTCTGGGTTCTCTTTCTTGATCTTAGAAGAAGTAAATGGAGTAGATTCTGATGCAGGAATAGAAGTAGAGTCAATTTCCATTGGGGATGCAGAGTCTGGAACCCCAGATGTAGAGGGCTTGTTTATAATTGTCAGAGCCAATGGATTTTCTTCAAAAGCAGATTCTGCAAAAGTTTCTGTAGCAGATATTCCAGAAGATGAAGATACATCCTCAAGAAACAAAGGTGCAGATCTTTTCATGTTCCATACCATGGTTCTGGCAGTCTCAGCAAATCTGATCTTTGCATCATCAGAACAGACATTCTTCAGATTTGAAGCAACTGTATTGAATTTGGAAATGAAGTTATTCCAGATAACATCAGATTCTTCTGCATTCATGGTTGACAAGCATCTCTTCTATACAGAGCCTAAATTCATCTTTATTTCTTTCATAAAATTAGCAAATAGAATATCAACATTTAGCCTGGGTTTTGGTTTGAGAAGGGCTTCAAGAGTTGATGGTTTGGGTGGTTTAGGTGGAGTTGGTATGGTGAAATGTGGGATGATGAACAAAGGACGAGGGTAGGAAGGAAAAGATGGATGGTCAGATGATGAAGTAGCAGTGTTGGATCTGAAAATGGTATGAATCAGAAATGATTTTACACGTGATGCAGAGGGAATGACATCAAATGTAGTGGATGTGTAGGGAATAAAAACAGATTTATCAGACAACATAGGTTCTGATGAAATGATATCTGGTAGTTGTTCAAATTGGGTTTGAAGTTCAGATGGAAGAGTGATTCAAGGACTGGGTTTGAATAGAGTGATTGGGTCAGATGGTTCTATTCTGGTATAAAAATGTTTAAGCTTTAAACCAGAAGGAAGGGGATCAGAGGGAAGTGGTTTAAAGGAAGCAACTGAAACAAACTCAGATGTCCTGGGTTTAGGTGTTGGAGTGGGTTCAGGAATGATAGCTTCAGATGAAATAGGTGGATCTGGTTTTTTAGATTCATATTCTCTGAGAGAGGGGGTGAGCTAACATCTGGATGAATATCAGATTCAGATGAATCAGATGAGGTGGTTGAGGTACAAGATGTAGAAGATACATCAAATACATTCTTGAGGGGTTAGACATCCAGAACTTCAGAATCAGGTATATTTGATTCAGTAGGTTTGGATTGTTCTGGTTAAGGATTAGAAGGTGTGGATTTTTGTGGTTCAGATCCAACTAATTCATATTGTATTGGTTCAGGTACAGAGTTTTGTTGAATTTCAGGTTGTTGTGTTGGAGTTGGTTCTGTTGTTTTTGTTATTTGTGGTTCTGATTGAGGAATGTCAGATGATTTTAATGGTGTTGTGGAAACAGGGTCAGATGGAATTTGTGAAGTAGGAATTGTAGGTGGTTCAGATGTTTGAGATGGAACAGGAATTGTTTGATTTTTAGTGAGAGGAGGTTTAGGTATAGAACTAACTGTTGATACATCTACTGCAATTATAGAAATAGAAGGTAAAGATGTTTTAGTACCTTTTATCTTGATGCATTTGGTAGGAACAGAAGGAACTTCTCCAGAAGCTTTTCTCTTTATCTGCTTCTGTGGTTTTTCAGCAACTTTCTGTTTCTTCTGAGCAGTAGCTTCTTCTGCCTCTATGGGGAAACAAACGGGAATCTCATTTAAATCGAAAAACATTGTTTCTACTTCGAGACCTCTTGAGCTTCTTCATATGGACCTCTTCGGTCCCTCAAGGACCAAAAACATAGGTGGTAACTATTATGGCTTTGTGATTTTAGATGACTACTCAAGATTTTGTTGGGTCATGTTTTTGTCTAGTAAAGATGAGACATATTCAACTTTTAAACAATTTGCAAGATTGTTCCAAAATAAGATGAATTTGAAAATTGTTTCCATCCTAAGTGATCATGGAGGAGAATTTCAAAACCTCCTCTTTGAGAAGTATTGTGATAAACATGGCATTAAGCATAAATTTCCCGCTCCTATAACTCCATAATAAAATGGTGTATCTTCACAAGAAGTTTTAAATGGGACCGAATAAGGAATTGATCAATGTAAAGTGGTGGAACATGAGAAGGAACAAGATGATGGTCTAAAGAGGAAAAGGTTGAAAATCCAGATGTAGTGGTAGATCTACCTTTGAATTGGAAAACATCCAAAGATAATCCTATCGAAAACATACTTAGAGACATCACCAAAGGCGTGGTGACTCACTCTAAGATAAGTAATTTTTGTTATCACTTTGCGTTTGTTTCCCAAGTCAAACCTAAAAACGCTAAAGATGCATTACTTAATGAGAATTGGCATATGGTCATGCAAGATGAACTAAACCAATTTTAAAAGGAATAATGTTTGGGACCTTGTCCTAAAAATCATTAAGTAATCGGCACCCTATGAGTTTTTAGAAACAAGTTTGCCGAAAATAGAGTGATAACTCGCAATAAAGCTCGACTAGTAGATGAAAGTTATAACCAAGAGGAGGGAGTTGACTATAAGGAGACTTATGCTCTGGTTGCTCGCTTTGAGGCTATAAGCCTTTTACTAACCTATGCTTGCGCCAAAGAATTCAAGTTATTTCAAATGAACGTGAAAAACTCATTACTACATGGCTATATTAATGAGGAAGTGTGTGTAGCTCAACCCCCGATTTTGAAAGTCACGAGTATCTAAATCATGTATACAAACTCAAAAGAGTTTTGTATGGTCTTAAACAAGCCTCTCGGGCTTGTATGAGCGACTAAGTAAATTTTTAATTGATCAAGGATACTCTAGGGGAAATGTAGATACTACACATTTCATTAAGCGCCAAGGAAAGCATACTCTTCTAGTTCAAGTTTATGTCAATGATATTATTTTTGGATCCACTAATATGTAACTTGTAGAGGATTTTTCTAAGCTTATGCAGGGTGAGTTTGAGATGAGCCTTATGTGGGATTTGAATCACTTCCTTGGTCTTCAAATCAAACAACTCAATGAAGGTACATTTATGTGTCAAACCAAATATTGTAAGGACTTGCTAAAGAGATTTGGCATGGAAGATGCAAAATCCATTAACACTCCTATGATCACAAACGAAAACTTGGAAAAGAATGAAAATGGTAAGGATGTAGATGTGAAGAAATGTAGAGGTATGATTGGTTCTCTTCTATATCTTACTACATCTATGTCGAATATTATGTTTAGTCTGTGTATGCACACTCGTTATCAATCGGCTCCTAAAGAATCTCATCTAAAATCCATAAATCTTAGGTATCTTCATGGTACTTCTAAGTATGAGCTTTGGTATTCTAAGGGAAGAGATTATGATTTGTTTGGTTATCGCAATTTTGATTTTGTCGGCTGCAAATCAAATAGGAAGAATATTAATGGAACTTGCCACATGTTTTCAAATGCCTTAGTAAGTTGGCATAGCAAGAAACAATTTTCTATTGCTTTGTCAACCGTCGAGGTGGAATACGTAGTGGCCGGTAGTTGTTGTTCTCAAATTTTATGGCTTAAACAGCAACTACTTGATTTTGATATAAAACTACAATATATTTCTATTATGTGCGACAACACTTGTGCTATTAATCTAACCAAAAATCCAGTGCTACATTCTCGCACTAAGCATATTAAGATTTGTCACCACTTCCTACTTAACCATGTTGAAAAAGCGGGCGTCGTATTTGATCATGTTGATAGTAAAAATTAACTTGCGAATATCTTTACAAAACCTTTTTGCGACCAAGCCATTTTTCAGCATTCGAAGGAAATTAGGGATACTTGATATCTCAAATCTTGCCTAAATATGACTTGTTGCATGCATTTTTATTACTTTTGCTCTAGCTTTCCTTGGAATTTTTAATTACATAAGAGTGCATCCTTCATCAACTCATAAGCGAGGTAATATTGTTCCATTTCCTTTTTCCTTTTGTAAACAAGATTTTCTTTTTGCATGTTGCTTATGTTCCAAATAATTGATATTCTTGATGTATGAGATAGTTCATAAATGTTCACTTCCAAAATTTTAAATTGATATATGTTAATAAGATGCTTATAGTGATTTTGTGTTATTCATCTATATGCTTGAAATATAGTCTTGGTGCATTGGCTTGTTATGCATTCTTTCATGAACTATGGTTGAACATGTTATAATGTTAGAAAAATTCTTGTTGTGTGTCATTGTTATGATAACATCTCTGTTTTTGGTTTGAGGGGTGATAAGTTCATATATCGCCTTGCTAGAGCACATGCGTGTGCAACATTTCAGGAGCACTAAAGACATATATCACGTAATCGTGTTGCTTTTGTAGTAACTCAGGAGTTTTTGATTACATTGTATCCTTTATTTTTCATGTTTGTGTTATGTTATTTGGCATAAGTTAAGGAAATTATGTTCTATTGTTGCTTAATATGCTTATTTATGTTTAGGCATTCTTTTTCAATATGACAATCATTCTATGTGGGTGCTATCATGTTGATGTTCATATCTTTGCAAAACGCCTTTGTATGGTATATTGGCTTGTATGTTATATAAGATACTTCTCATGGTTTGCTTTGTCTTTTTTTGATGTCGTCAAAAAGGGAGAAACATATATAAGATGAAGTTAGATGCATATATTCAGGGGGAGTCTTCATGAAGACACGAAAGGTCACAAAACGCATCATCTCAGGTTTTTCCATCATAAAAAAGGGGAGTATGCGAGTGCAACTTCCCATTAGATGTATTTTGAATGATGTCAAAACTAGGATACTTTAGCGTTAATGTATAATAGATGGTATCCTTTGATTTTATATGTGCATCTTAGTATTAAGAAACATTACAATATTTTGGAAAAGTTTTATACTTCAAAAATGCATTAAAAACAAAATTTTATGAAAAGCATTCAATATGTGTCGACACATATAATCTTCAGGTCGACACATAGTAAGAAAATTTCCCAATGTGTCGACACATAAAACCTTCAGGTCGACACACATGCTTCAGGAATAAAGCATGTAAGCTATATCCATATGCTGACTCTTTTAGGTCGACACAAGACCTTTGTAGGTCGACCTAAGACCTTTATAAATCGACACAAGACCTTTATAGGTCAACTCATAACTTTCATAGGTCGACACATACGATGCATTTTTCTAAAATTCACAATTTTTTCATTTTTTTGCATTCCTTTTGCTTCCAAACTTGCATACATATAAATACTTGATGCATGCATCATTTCTAGAAAGGTTCTAGAGTAAACCTATACAAAATCAAGATTTCAAAGCATTCTCATCATCTTTAACCTCTCTTCTATGCATACACATAATTAAACTACAATAATCATTTTTTGATTGGGTGATCATCTAGATTAGGGTTGATAACATCCAATTAGGTTGTTGTACCGAGAATATTGGGCTGAGAACTTTGACAATTTCAAATAAGAAAATTGAGCTAGAGTCTTCCTTCAAGATCATTGATGATTTGAAGGTTTTGGACAAGATTACACAATTCGGATCCAATCGAGTGAAAGCCTTGGGACAAAGGATGCCTTGCAAGGGAGAAGCGTGAGACGATGGACCGTGTTGGTAAGTCTTGGGTTTCAACATGTGTGTGCTTGGATTAATTCAGGCAGGTGAAAGCCTTGGAAAAAGGGGTGCCTTGCAAGGAAACAACAAGAACAAGTGAATTGAAACGACGTTGTTGGTTACTTAATCAATCTTTGATTAAGGGTTTTGGAGGTGGTAGAGTCAACAACAAACCTAGGGTTTATAGGGTTAGAGTTCTTCATCTTTTATATACACACATTTGCAAAGTAAGATATATTATAATATCTCAATTCAAATTCAAATTGAAGGCAAACGTACCCATAACGAGGCCGATTAAGGAAATTCCTAAATAAATTCTCGTGTACTCTCTTTCTCTCTCTCTCTCTCTCTCTCTCTCTCTCTCTCTCTCTCTCTCTCTCTCTCTCTCTCTCTCTCTCTATATATATATATATATATATATATATATATATATATATATATATATATATATATATATATATATATATATATATATATATATATATATATATATATATATATATATATATATATATATATATATATATATATATATATATATATATATATATATATATATATATATATATATATATATATATATATATATATATATATATATATATATATATATATATATATATATATATATATATATATATATATATATATATATATATATCTTTTAATTTTGTGTTTGCAAATTATTGAATTCATTGTTCGTTTGATCAATTCATTTGGGAATTATTTTTTATCACATTTTAAATTATGTTTTTTTATTATATAATCAAAATTCTTTTGATTGTGATTGGCTTTAAAAATCAACAAAACAAAACATATTTTCAAACGATATCGATTGCACACAAAGTGTTGGATAAATTGCTTTGTTGTGTTTTATATGTTTTGATCACTAGAAATAAGCTCTACGTATAGTTTTGCATTCAATTATTTGTGATTAATAGTTGTTGAACAATTTGTGTTCTTTATCATACTTTTGTGTACCTTTACACATATCCGAACTTTTCGATAGAGATTCGGTTAGACAATTTGATTTTGGTTGTTTCCGTTGTGCCATAAAACTTTTCAAATTTATTTTTGCCAAAAAAATTTACGTGTGATCTATTCATCCCTCCTCTATATCAAAGCATATTGTCTAACATATATTTTTCCGGAATGCTTTTAACCTACTGTTCTATGGACAAGTCTTACCTTCTCCAAATCAAGAATAAGAGCAACTGTTTACCAACCAAACTTGATGGCCAGGAAGTTTGGCTTGAGCCAACTGTTTCTTAAATGCTTACTTCCCAAAGTAGAGGCTTGTTTCTTTTCTACTAATGAACCAAGTAAGAATAACATCATTGATAGTTATCTCAATGATACCATTCTTTCTTTGAGAAGGGTTTTTATTGTGTTGTACCTGATGATCATTGAGTACCATTCACTCAATGATTTCTATTGTATTTTCCACGCTCTTAGATATTAGAGATCCCCCAAAAATAACATATAGCAACAACTTTGGTTGTTGTTGTAGCCTATTTTAGGAATATGTGTATCCATGTAAGCTCATTAACTTGTACCTCTCCAAATCTTCACAGTGTTTTTGTTACACCTTGAGAGAACACCCAAATGGTTGTCTTGGCTTCCATGAATTTATTTTAAGGAAACAATTTATTTAAGAAATTTTACTCCAATGCATAACAATTTGTCATTATCGATATTTGTTGGTCTAGATACCACTCCTTTACTTTGCCAACTAGTGAATATGGAAACAACATTAGAAATAATCCTTCCTCTTTAGCCTTAGAGGCTTTTAGCATCCTATAAATCTTGTAAAAATTTATAAGGTGAATATACGAGTCTTCATGATATAAACCTGCAAAAGGGTTTGCATACATAAATTGTAACAATCACTCCTTCATTTCTGGTTGACGAACATTCTTTTGTGATATGGATAAGTGTGCCAGACATCTTGGATTGTTGTGGCATAGCATGCCACCAGTGTTGTTTCCATTGTTGTTATTATTATTTTGATTGTTGTTATTTGTTTCAACCGTGTTTTCCTATTTTAAGACAAAAGTCTATTCTAGATCTAATGATCTAGCTTCCAACTTTTCCTTTATGAGTTTTTGTATGGTTGTTTCAATATCGCGGTCGAACATAAATGGTTCTATAGGATCCTTTCCATGCATAAACAATTAGAACTAGCTAATACTATTAGTTTTATAAATAAAAATATATATGTTAACAGATATAAATAGAAAACTTAAAATGAAAAAAAAACTATCAAGATGTCTTTAAAAACTAGTGTCAGTCCCCGATAATGATGCCATTATATTTGCAACATTTACGGTAGTAACAATTTTTATGATTCTAAGTAAGAGTTTAAAGTATTTTGATTGCTGAAAAGTAAATTACAAAAAATAAATGGAGATTTCGGTGTTAACAATGATTATGGAAAAAATATTGTCATCATTATACTCATGCACAATGATTGGTAAGTAATATTCTCTTCTACTTAGCTATTAATATTATCGTCGATTGCTCTTGTTGTATCTCATTTCTGACTCGACGACGTGATATCAATTGTATTACCTAATAAACGATGTCTCACAACAATATTAAATACAACAACATTAAGTTCCAACAGTGATATAAAAATATTGACTACCAAATATCAATATTTCGTGGATATTAAACCTAACCATATCCCTAGGCATTATCAGCCAATGGATGGAGACTTAGATCTAGTAATAGACATCACATTTCTTTCATATGTCAATCCATTTCATGAAAACATATTTTAGATAAATAATAAAAAATAAGCATTAAGAACAAAGAATCAATAATATTAAAGCTTAAGTAGAATTATATAAAACAACATGACTGAATGAAACACGAATATATAATGATTACATCTATCCCCAACAAAAACAATTCTAGTTATGCTTACAAATTTTAGTTATACAAGTAATCTAATAAGACAAATTATGAGAACCATCTGCAAGTTTCATCGTGAACAACACTTTCACCTTTAATCCCCCTTTCATATTCTCCAGTTGAGACCAAGGTGAACATTGTAACACCCCCGTTTTTAAATTATTTTATTTTATTGAGTTTTATATATTTATATAATTTATTGGTGTGTTTTATGTATTTTTATGGAGTTATTTGAGGTGGGATGAAATTTATATTATTATTCACTATTTTTTTATTAATTAAAAATACTAGAAATTGAATAAAATATGAAATATTAAGACATGGGGTATAAAATAGAACTTTATGGACGTTGGTGGGCTAAGGTGTGAGTCACCATATATTGAGGGCGAATTATGAATTAAATAAAATAGTTGGTATTATCAGGTTAAATAAATAGTTAAGTGGAGGGAATATGGATTGGTGGTCAGACACATGAAAAAAAATTGGGAAAGGGAGAGGCAAGAAAAACCTAGAGATAGCTCTAGGAAGGAGAAATTATAACCAAAAGCTTGGATCTTTGATGAAAATTGAGGTAGGGGAATTACTCTAATATTTATGTCAAATGCATGAAGGGTAGAGAAGGATCCTCACCCTCTTTTAGGTTTTCTACTATTTTCCTCCATTGTTGATACTTGTGTGTTGCTTTTGGAAAAGTTTGTTTAAAACTTGTGTAATTGCTATGAAATATATGAAATTCGTGTTCTGCTTTATGTTGCAAAAATTATACATGATGTGATGATATAAACATGAATGTTGTTGTTCATGTTAATATAAATTGGTATGGTGAACGTGTTGATGATATTGTGATAGATTAATGAATTAGATGATTAATCTATGAGCAATTGATTGGATAATCATAATATAAATTATACATGTTAAATTTTGTGCAATTTGGATGATTTGGGGTTGAAATCAAAGTTTTGAAAGAGCTCAAATTGTAGAAAATGCAGTTCTGCCTTCTGCACAGTGGTAACGGGCATTACTAGGGTGATAGGCAACCCGTCACTACAAACAGGTGAACTGACGGGCGTCAACATGAGGATGGGGAAACCATCATAACCTGAGACATCCTTCTTTCTCGATCGTCAAAGTGTGATGGGTTTGTACGGGGATAGGACTACGAACATGTCATGATGATCGTCATGATGGGTGGGTTGACCGTCATATCCTGGGTTGATTGATTTTGGGTTCCCAACTCGATTTTTCAAGATGTTTCTGATTTTAATGACTGTTGGTTGCTGTTTTGTTGTGTTTGATGATTTGGTGAATAAAATTGATATGCTTTATAAGTTGTGTGAACATTTTGTGAATGAATAAGCATATATTGTTGAATGCTTGTATGATTATGCATTGGTGAGTCGTAATTATAAAGCATGATTATTTATGCTGAGATGGTGGCCTTATTTGGCGAGTGTGTGGTTCAAAGAGGAACCAATGAATGTTGGTTACATTATTGTGTTGTTGCATTATCATGCATCATGGTGTACTGACTTTGGTCCAGTGTTGTGTCACTAGTTCAAAAGGGGCACCAGTGACAGTTGCTAATTTATAAGGGGGGGTCAGTGACAAGTTCTGATTCAGACGGGGAATTAGTGACATGTATGGTTCAGAAGGGGGAGCATTGGTGAATGGGTTGAATTAGTAACATACCTCTGATGTCCGAATTGATACCACATGCATATAAAGTTAAAGAGTTGATACATTGCATATATACCTGCTTTGTATTTAAGTCATTGTTATTGTTGTGTGAATGACATTCATGAATTGATGATTGTATGATTCTATACATGTTGTTGTGATTACTTCATACATTAATGATTGTTATGTATAATACTACCATTGTCATCTTTTGCACCATTAACATATTTTGAGTGTATTCTCACCCTTGTTTACTTTGTTGTTATGTTTTATACTCTCTTGGAGCACAAATAATCAGGTAGAGGAGCATTTGCACGTAGCTAGAGAATGGTGTTAAGGCCTCTTCATTTATTTATTATTTTTTGAGTTATTTTGTTTTCGTCGAGGTCTGATATGTAACACTGAGACGCGTTGCTTTGTTACATAAACTGCTCCTTGAGATGTTGAATTATTTTATTAAGTACTTATATTGAGGCATAATAAATGTTGTTTGAAGTGTTAATGTTCTGATGCTATTTAATATGTATGATAATTGTAGTAAAATGTACGTCGTGAATGTGTAATATTGATGTTGTGTGAAATTACATGTTTCATTTTCTTAAATCAAGGGTGTTGAGTCTAGGGTGTTACAAACCTACCCCTTTTTTGTACTCCCTTGAATCCACGAAAACTCCCTAAGAACTAAGACTAAACTTCCTATTTATAAGCTAGAGAAATGTAGGTGAAATTCTGGTATCAGATACCAGATGTCGAAGGCGATATTACGATACTAATATATGTTCAATCATCAATAAGAACAAAGATAAACATATAACAAATGTAAAAAGACACAAGCAATTGCTTACCCAGTTCGGTGAAAACACACCTACGTCTGGGGGCTACCAAGTCAGGAAGGAAATCCACAAAGTATAATTAGTTTGAAGATATACAGTAGACTCTCTCTAGTTTACCATCTTCTCACCTAATCTCTACCCTTGCAATTTCTACCTAGGACACTCCTAGATAAGAGACACCTCTCACTCCCCCTCAATCACAGCAGTGATAACAACAATAAAAACTAAGACTTTAGAAGACACTCTTCAAAGACACAACTTGATCTTGCTTAAAAGCTTCAATCAAGTACAATACACTCTTGCTTACAAGCTTTGAGTGAACAACTTACAATACAAAACTTAGTCCAATTCACACATTAAAGCAATGATTGAATGGCTCACAAACTAACACAAAACACACGAATGCTAGACAACACTAATCCTTGCATAATACACAATATAAAACCTAGTTTCCCTAATCTGAAAGTTAGGGTTGTGAATCCTTAAATAGCAACCCTTGGACGGGCTTGGGTTGTGGCAAAAGTAACAACTAATCATGAAGAGATCAATCTAAATAATTTGCATCAATGAAACATATTTGATTTGATCCAATCAGATCCAATCAAAACACTCTTCAGATCTTCAAGATATTCTTCAAAAAATAGCTCCTCTGGAAACCATAACTATTCCACGATATGTGAATAAAAAATGCCTTTGGCTAATAATTAAATCCACGCAAATATACACTAGATCAGTGTAAAGAGTTGCACAAAAGAAACAAACAAACAATCACATTCTCACATAATGTTTTGTTCATAAGAGTCAGGACATCATGCTTGACATCATGACTTAGGTCCTGCTACATCAGACATAGCTACCTGCAAAACCTTAAAACCATATGTCACGACATCCTGTAGGACATCTTGTGATTTCTCCAAGTTTTACCAAAATGTCTGCCAATCAGGAACTAACAAACTCCCCCTTTGGCGAATTTTGGCTAAAACAAATAACAGATCACAAGAGCTTCTGAAACACAAAGCACAACACAACAGAAAAAAACTTTAAGAAAGGAGTAAAAATAAGCTCCCCCTCAACACATAAACCAACAACTCTCCAAGCCAAAACACAAACCAACCAGCCCAACTACACTTCAACAGTTAGCAACCTGTAAGTCATTTTCACATAAAACAGCCCAATCAAGAACAAACACATCCATCAGGATCAACATCCTGCAAGATCAACAGAGCAAACAGAGCAAACAACACAACAACATTCTCAGAGCAGCAGCAGCAACAACAAACATCAACTTCACCCCACACCTAACTTCTCCCCCTTTTTAACCATAAATTGGGAATAGAATCTAAGAGAAAGCAAAACATATCACATTACCAGAACCAAGATGAGTTAAGGGTACAAAGACCCAAATACAGTACAAGCCATAAGCACCTTAAGTGCAAAACAAAAAAGCACATTCTGCCATAGCAGACAAATCAAAGAAGCCCAAAAAAAACAAAGAGCTAATCGAACAGATTAATCTTCATCCTCAGAACCTTTAATTGCATCAGCATCAGTATCAGAATCAGTAGGAACATAATTAAAGCCTCCATCATCAGCCTCCTCCTCAAACATTTCCTCACCTCCATCTTCTTGAGCAACATCTTCATGCATTACATTATCTTCATTTTCCAAACATTGAATCAAAGACTCCAATTTTATCTTCCTAGCAGTGGTCACATTAATCATATCACCTAATTCCCTACATGTTTCCTTCAACTCAGAGATAATACTAGCCCTTAATACAGACGCCTTCTCAGTAGAAGTCAAGACAATGTCAGGGACATGTCTTCCAGCAAACAACTTGTAATGAAGGGACAGAACTGAATCCCTCTTGCGGACCACATCATTTGTAGTGAGAATATCAGGGTGTTGATTAAGAATGATTTCACAAATAAGAGATGGAAATGCAATAGGCAGTTTCACAGCACTAGTGGTTGCATGTTTTACAATTTAATCAAAGATATATTATCCAAAGTTAAACTCAGCCTTAGTACCCATAGCATAAATAAATCTACCCAGACCAACATAAATGGTAGAGGTATGATTAGTGGGCACCCAGTTAGCAGCACCAATCCTGTGCAAGATGGCATATTTGACACTAAGTTGCCCAGCAGAGAGCTTGCCTCTTGATGGCCATGCATTGAGTTGGTTTACAGTAATGATCCTGCATACTTGGTTGTTAAAAGCCTTCATTTCACCTTCACCTCCATCAGTCCTTCCCAAAAATCTGTTAATCACCATAGAAAAGAATTCAACACACCTCCCTCGAACAAAAACCTTCATAAAATCCTTGTTATTCCTGTTAGTAATGGTAGCAGGAATATTCACAATAAATTCCTTCACCAGCACATCATAACATTTTGAAAATTCAGTAACTGTTTTGATCAAGCCAGCATCAGTAATCAATTCCATGACCTCTTTGATATCCAGGGCGTCTTTTCCTAACTCCCTTTCCAGAGCAATCCTTCGTTGGTACACATATTTCCATTTAGTCACGCTTTTAATAGAGTGGAAGGATACATTATCAAGAGGTGCAGTAGGCACATGTCTTGGGGTCTTCTTAGCAACAGATTTCTTTGCAGGGGTGATGTCCGAGACATCCTCTTCAACATCATCATCTGTGTCAGTATTTTCTAATCTAACTTTCCTCTTCTTAGAAGCAAGGCTAACCTTGCTCCAAGCTTTTGGGGGTCCAACAAGGGTCTTCTTCTTCTGACTTTTGGAAGGGGATTCCTCAAGCACGGCCTTTCCCTTTCTGGTCTTCAGTCTTTTAGCAATACCCAGGGCAACATTCTTGATCAGCTCATCATCAGAAGGGAAATCCTCAACATCCACCATATTTTCATATTTTTTTACCTTCTCAGAATAGTTTGTTGTGTCTTCCATACCATCATTCTGATTAGCAACATCATCTTCTCTAACATCCTGGAGCACAGAGCTAGCAAGCTTGTGCAAGTTCTCAGTGTTAGGGTTCTCATCAGATGGGGGTTTTTCAGCATCTTTACCTAGGTCGGCATCAAAATTAGGAGTAGGATCCATGCGAGATAAAGGGGTGGAAATTCCAGGCACATTGTGTCCACCATAGAGAACCTTAGTTACAAGTTCCCTAATGGATCTATCAACATAAGCACTTCCTTCTTTGTTCTTTATCCTAGTGATATTATCAGCAGAGGTTTCAGAGGATTTACCTTTGGAAGTCTGTTGAGATTCATTTGCATGGGTTTGGAGTGGTCTTAGGAGCTTCATAATCGTGACTGGGAAACATAGAGAGGGGAGTAACATCAAGGACTTCCTCAAAATAAATGTTCATGGGGCGAGCCTTGGGTTTAGATTCAGACTTTGAAGCTTTTGAAGAGGTTGCTGCATGTTTGGGAGACATTTTGAGATTTATGAGAGAAGAATGGTAGGTTGTAATGGAGAAACACACAGAGAGTGGGAGGTAGGCAGAGGCTTAGTGGAGGTAAGGGAGTTGAAAGGGCAGTTGGAGGGAAAATTTTGATTGGGGTAGCGTGTGTGAGTAGCCTTGAGCGTGCTATGCATTAAAGAGTGATGTTGGGACATCTCTATTTTAGGAAACAAACACCTTTACGAGTAATAATCCCTCTCAACAGTAATTGCTATAAATCTTCCTAAATACAAATCCTTAATTTTTCTCTCAAAATTTCAAACTGATTGGCATCCAAGGCTTTAGTAAAAATATCAGCTAGTTATTTTCTGTAGTGACATGTTCTAGGGTAATGATTTTACTTTCAACAATCTCCCTTATAAAATGATGGAAAATATCAATGTGCTTAGTTCTGTTATGTTGAATAGGATTCTTGGAAATATTTATAGCACTCAGATTATCACAGTATAATGTCATGACATCTTGTGTGACATTATACTCTGTAAGCATTTGCTTCATCCACATAACTTGAGAGCAGCTACTCCCAGCAGCTATATATTCAGCACCTGCAGTGGACAGAGAGACATATTTTTGTTTCTTGCTGAACCAAGATATGAGGTTGTTTCCCAAAAAGAAGCAGCCTTCTGATGTGCTATTTCAGTCATCAATACTTTTAGTCCAATCAGCATCACAATATCCAGATAGCACACAACCAGATCCATGAGTGTACAACATCCATATTCACTTGTCCCATTGATATATTTCAAAATTCTCTTGACTTGATTAATATGACCTATCTTAGGTTCAACTTGATATCTGGCACAAACACCCACGGCAAATGTAATGTCAGGTCTGCTTGCTGTAAGATATAATAAGCTTTCTATCATGCTTCTGTAAAGACTTTGATCCACATTAACTCCTTTTTCATCTTTTGATAGCTTTAGATGGGTAGCTGCAGGTGTTCTTTTATGGCTGGCATTTTCCATCCAAACTTTTGAGAATATTCTTGGCATACTTACTCTGAGATTAGGAATATAGATTCTTCCATCTGTTTGACTTGCAATCCAAGAAAGTAAGTTAATTCCCCAACAAGGCTCATTTCAAATTCAGACTGCATTTACTGCACAAAATGTTGAACCATCTTATCTGACATCCCACCAAACATAATATCATCAACATAGATTTGAGAAATCATGAGTTTTCTCTCTTCTTCCTTATGAACAAAGTTTTATCTATGCCACCTTTTTTATATCCATTATCAATAAGAAACTCTGTTAGTCTTTCATACCATGCTCTAGGAGCTTGCTTCAGACCATATAAATCTTTCTTAACTTAAATACATGATTAGGAAAGGTTGGATCAATAAAACCATTAGGTTGTTCCACATAAACTTCTTCATTTAGGTAACCATTTAAGAAGGCACTTTTAACATCCATTTGAAGCAGCTTGATTTTCAGAATGCAGGCAAGTCCTAGAAGAAGTCTGATAGATTCAAGTCGAGCTACAGGAGCAAAAATTTCATCAAAATCAACTCTTCAATCTGAGTATATCATTGAGCAACCAGTCTGGCTTTGTTCCTAGTGACCACTCCCTTTTCATCAGACTTATTCTTGTAAACCCATTTGGTTCCAATTACATTTGTTCCTTCAGGCCTTGGTACAAGGTCCCAAACTTCATTTCTCTTGAATTCACCCAACTCCTTTTGCATGGCATTTATCCAGAATTCATCAGTTAAGGTTTCCTTGATGTTTTTAGACTCAATCTTGGACACAAAGCAAGAACTTGAAACAACTTCTCTAGATCTAGTGGTTACCCCTTTATTTGGATCATCTATGATGAGATCCATAAGATGGTCTTTCTGGATTCTAGTGGATGGTCCTTTGTTAACTGGTTCAGATTCAATGATGGTAGGATTAGGATCATTGTTTCTATTTTCAGACTCAGCTGAGATATCAAAGGATGTTCTAACATCTTTTGGGACATCAATCTCTTTATGCACATCATTTATAACAACATTGATAGACTCCATCATGGTCTTAGTTCTGAAGTTAAATACTCTATAGGCTCTATTGTTGGTAGAGTAGCCCAAGAATATACCTTCATCACTCTTAGGGTCCATCTTTCTTCTATGATCACGATCTGTAAGTATGTAGAATTTGCTTCCAAACACATGGAAATATTTAATAGTAGACTTTCTTCCTTTCCATATTTCATACGATGTGGTCATTGTTCATGTTCTCAAGGTAACTCTGTTATGAACATAGCAAGTAGTGTTCATGGCTTCAGCCCAGAAATTGCAAGGCAGCTTCTTAGCATGGATTATTGTTATAGCAGATTCTTGGATAGTTCTATTCTTTCTTTATACAAATCCATTTTGATGAGGAGTAATAGAAGAAGAGAATTCCTGGCTAATTCCCTCAGAAGAACAGAATTCAGCAAACTTTTGATTTTCAAATTCTTTCCATGATCACTTCTGATTCTGACAACTTTGCTTTCCTTTTCTCTTTGAATCTTTTGATAAAGGTCTTGAAACACATCAAACACTTCAGATTTTCTCTTATAAAATTCACCTAGGTGTATCTTGAAAAGTCATCCACCACCACATAAGCATACTTCTTTCCACTAAGACTCTCCACCTGCATAGGTCCCATCAAGTCCATGTGAAGAAGTTCCAACACTTTAGAAGTAGTAAGATATTGGATCTTCTGGTGTGACATCCTTGTTTGCTTTCCTATTTGGAATTCACCATAAAATTTTCCTTCTTCAATCTCCAGCATAGGAATTCCTCTGACAGCTTCCATAGATATAATTTTTTTCATTCCCCTTAGATGTAGATGACCAAGTTTTTGGTGCCATAATTCCACTTCATCTTCTTTGGCAAGAGCACATTTGGAGTCCTGAAAGGCCCATAAGTAGCAATTGTCCTTAAATCTGACTCCCTTCATGATCAACTCTCCTTTTTCATTAGTAACCAAGCATTCAAGTTTAGTGAAGTTGACATTGAGACCTTGATCACACAATTGACTGATGCTAATTAAGATATCAATTAATCCTTTGACTAACAATACATTCTCAAGATCAGGAGTTCCTGAGCAGTTTAATTTTCCAACTACCTTAGTTTCACCTTTGGCTCCATCTCCAAAAGTCACATAGCTGGTATAGTGAGGTTTTATGTCAAATAATAAATTTTTAATCCCTGTCATGTGTCTAGAGCACCTACTATCAAAGTACCAATCTTTCTTAGTAGAGACTTTTAGGGACATATGAGTTTTTAAGCAAGCAGTAGCAGTTTTAGGAACCCATTGCTTTATAGCTAGAGCCTTGGGAACTC
>OZ012741.1:17798304-17829414 GCA_963859935.3 Lathyrus sativus
TCTTAAACTTCTTTCAAAGCTAAAAATGTTGTCTCAACCTCCAGTCCATTGGAGCTTCTTCATATTGACTTGTTTCGACCTGTGAAAACTGCTTCTGTCAATGGTAAGACGTATGGACTAGTCATTATTGATGACTACAGTAGATAGACATGGGTGAAATTTCTTAGAAACAAGGACGAGTCACATTCTGTGTTTTCTAACTTCTGCTCCCAAGTGCGAAATAAGAAGGATCTTAGATAGTAAAAGTCAGAAGTGATCATGGTGGTGAGGTCTAAAACAAAGACTTTGAGAAGCTCTTTTATGAGAATGGATTTTCCCTATGATTTCTTATGCTTAGAAATCCATAATAGAATGGAGTTTGTACAGAGGAAGAATATGACTTTGCAAAAAATGGAAAGGACCATGATCAACGAGTTTAATATGGCCAAACACTTTTGGATATTTAGAATAGGATCTCTATAAGACCTAATTTGGTAAAGACTCTATATGAATTGTTGAAGAATCGAAAACCCAACATTTCCCATTTCCATCAATTTGGATGTTCTTGTTTTATATTGAACACTATAAAAAATCTTGGCAAGTTTGATTCCAAGGAATAGAAGTGCATCATGTTAGGATACTATGAACGCTCAAAAGGCTACAAATTATATAACACCGAGACACATATTATTGAAGAATCAATCCATGTTAGGTTCAATGATGAGCCTGACTCTAAAAAGTCAAAGCTAGTTGAGAAATTTGCAGATTTAGAGGTCACTTATTCATGTTTTGAAGAAAAGACTCCAGAAGCAAAAAAAGCTGAGGCTAAGGACTCTGAAGCTCCTCAACCAGAAGCGGTTGAAGCTCTTATGCCTCTGAGAATCCTCAAATAAAGATCTTCACGCTCTGAAGAATTGATTATGGGAGACAAGACTCAACCTATCAAAACTAGATCCTCTTTCAAGCCCTTTGAAGAAACGCTTCTGGGTTTGTTGTTTCTGATAGAGTCTACATCAATTGATGAAGAGCTTAAAGATACAAAATGGATTCTGTCTATGAAAGAGGAACTCAATCAATTATCCAGAAATGATGTATGGGATCTAGTGCCAAGACCCAAAGGAACTCATGTAATTGGAACTAAGTGGGTCTTCAGAAACAAGCTGAACGAATAAGAGGAGGTAGTAATAAACGAGGCTCAATTGGTTGCACATGGTTATAGTCAGCAAGGATGGATTGAATATACATAAATCTTTGCACCAGTTTCCATTTTAGAATCTATCTATCTTTTGATTTCCTTTGTTGTTAGTCATAACATCATCTTATATAAGATGGATGTTAAGAGTGCATTTCTGAATGGTTACATTACTGAAGAAGTATATGTACACCAACCCCCTGGCTTTGAAAACTCTAAATATCCAGATTTTGTTTTCAAGCTTAAAAAATCATTGTATGGTCTTAAACAAACTCCTAGAGCATGGTATGAAAGACTAAGCAATTTTCTTCTTGAAAAAGATTTCATCAGAGGGAAGGTTGATACAACTCTTTTCTGTAAAACATTCAAAAATGACATTCTTATTGTATAGATTACAATAATGATATTATTTTTGGTTTTGCTAATGCTACATTGTGCAAGGATTTCGCCAAGTCTATGCAGACAGAGTTTGAGATGAGTTTGATGGGAGAACTCAAGTTATTTATGGGGATTCAAATCAATCAGAGTCTAGAAGGAACGTACATCCATCACAACAAGTACACCAAAGAAATTCTGAAGAAGTTTGACATGTCAAAATGCAAGATGTCTAAGACTCATATATATCCAACATGCATCCTTAAGAAGGATGAGGTAAGTGGTAAGGTAGATCATAACTTATACAAAGGTATGATTGTCTCTCTTCTATACTTAACTACTTCTAGAGCTGACATGTTATTTAGTGTCTGTTTGTGTGCTTGCTTCCAATAAGATCTTAAAGAATCCCACTTAACTGTTGTTAAGAGGATATTCAAGTATATGAAAGGTACTATTAACCTTGGGCTTGTGTTATAGAAAATCTAAAGATTACAAGCTAGTAGGCTACTGTGATGCTGAATATGCTGGAGATAGACTTGAGAGGAAAAGCACCTCTGGAAGTTGTCAGTTTCTGAGAGGCAACATGATCTCATGGTCTAGAAAAAGGCAATTAACAATAGCACTATCAGCTGTAGAATCTAAATACATTGCAGCCTCTGGATGCAAACACTCAGATACTCTATATGAAAATTTAACTAGAATATTTCCAGATATATGAGAGTAACATTCCTATACTCTATGATAATACTTCTGCTATTTGTTTATCTAAGAATCCTATTTTTCATATCTAGAAGGTGTGACTTCAGGAGGAATCATATGCATTTTCATTGTGCATCCTAACAGGTTTTTATATAGTGAAAATGCATATGATTCTCCTGAAGTCACACTTTCTACTCCCGAAGAAGACCTAGAAGCTCTTCATGAATTTATGGTCGACTTTGAAAGTTTGAAGGCTCATGGGTTCAAACTTCTACCTGCTGCTAAAACTCAAGGTGGGAAAATTATTTTGATTGCCTTTGAGGACCGGTCTTCTCAATTCTTGTAAGAAAATTATGGATTCATGCCAAGACCTCCTCTACTCAAATAATGTCCTTTGTTTTTGGTAAAAAGATTGTCATCACTAAAAATCTTATTGCCAAACTCATTGGTCATGATGATAATGGAGTCAAGTGTGAGATTATGAGCGAAAGGAGATCTGATACTGGTGATGTGCCCAAGGTTATTTCCATCATTGGAAGCCATGCCAGCAAAATCAAGAACATTCATCCTATTCGAAGGATTTGGGCAAGGATAATTCTTGGTTGTTTCAATCCTAAAAAGGGAACCAACTCTCTTGTCCTACACTTTATTACTTCTGATATGAAAGTGAATATGCATTTGTTCATCTTTCGATTCTTAAGAGATTTTATGAAGGACTCAAGGAATGAAGCAGAAAGATGAGAACTTGGATTCCTTTTGGAAGAATTATTTCAGAATATTCTGATGGAGAGTCGTCTAATAGACTCCCTAACAAATGATGAAAAGTCTCAAGGAATGGTATCCTCTATATAAAGTTTCCTCAATGCTAAGACTCTGAAGAATATGGGTACGATTCCTGCTGTGGAGAGTAAAGTTGTTGAAATTCCAAAGGAATATATCCACAACAGAAGGATTCCTTTGGATGACTTTCCTCTTTTCTCCAATCCAGAATGCGTTTCGTATGAGGGAAGAGAAGTAAAAAACAATTATGCTAATAAGGCTCCTTCAGCTCCTAAAGCCATCAAAGAGATAAATTTTTTTTCCCAAAAGAAAAAGAAGAGAAGGAAAAGCTATCAAGGAGATACAGAAGTTCGCACTAAAGGGCTAAGGATTCTAAGGAAACTATGGAGACCTCTTCTGAAGCAACCTTTGCTGTTGCTATTATTGCTACTAAAATTGGCGTTTCTTCTAAAGCAGCCTCTATTGCTTCTACTACTTTTGCGACTAGAAAATGTTGTTCCTTCTGAGGCTCTTTAACTCAGTGATGTAAATAGTTCATCCACCCCCATATCCATTATAACATATTCCATGACATTCATTATGGAACCCATTATTCTCTCAGCTCCCCCCAAACCACTTCTGACCTAAGAATCCCAATCATTATACCCTCATATGTTGCTGACCTTCTAACCTTTCCACCTTTTCTCTTAACCCAATCTTAAAGACCTGAACTATCCCAATTGGAATCTATCACCCTCAAACTCCCTCTGTAAACCCACAACCACCAAACATCACTCCCTCTATCACCCATACTCTCATACCATCCATTCATCTTAATGATGAGTCTGAGTTCATTGTCTACCCAAACAGATTCTCTCAACCCTTTTCTAGCCAGACACTTTCTCAAGTCAACATCCGTCCCACTCCCATGGATGTATTATTTACACAGTTTGAAGAGGATATTGCTGGAATACTAGATACTCTTATTAAATCTTGCAAAGGCAATACAAACTTTTATGAAGTATGTGATCTGATTGATGCTTTTAGAAGGTGGATAGAAGTTGGTTCTAAAGAGTCTGAACTTGCCTTTATGAAGGAAGCTAAGAGGAACTTTTCATGCCAGACTCTCTGGTATTGTTGAACCTCTACTTCAGAAGGTTCTTGCTACTCCTCTGCTCCCTGCACCAAAATTTATTCCTCCTCCACCCCCAATTTAGACTTCATTGGTTCCTGTTGAGACTTCTGTTGAAGCTGTAAGTTTTTTTTGGCACCAAGAAGAATTTGGGTTCTGAGGGACTACATTCTGAAGAAGTTGGATTATCTGGTTGCGAAGAACTCCAAAGTGAAAGAAAGGACATCAAAAATTGAAGGAATGCTTGCAGAGATTTTGTCTATACTACCCAAACCCTACGAACCTTAGTTTTAAGAAATCTTTGTGTTATTTTTGTTCTGTTTTTTTTCCTGTACACGCCCATCTTTTGAATGAAATGAAATGTTTGTTTGGTTTATTTACTTTTTCTTTAAAATTATTTTTGATTGATGAAAAAAGGGGAGAAATAATGTATGATTTTGATATATCTAATTCCCATTATGAAAACCTAAACATGTTTTTAACAGTTTTAACTTGGTAATTTTCTAAGAACTTTAAAAAAGTTCATCATTCTGACCAAATGTTTCAGGTTCTAAAACATTGAACTAAGTGTTTAAATTAATTGAAGCTGAACCAGGCATATACAAGTTCTAAATTTTGTTCTCTAAACAAGTTCAACCAGTGATTTGTTCTACTAGTTATGATACTCATGACCTTACTATGATACCAGATAGCATAATAACTTTAATATCATATATCATAAATCTCTAATTAATTATCATATGATACTTAAACAAGGTATCATACCCCAAATTTTAACCCCTAGATTCCATCACCGTTATAGGAACATCAAGCATATTTGCTAACCGTAACTTTGTTTCAAGTTTACTTTTGTGTGAGTTCCATCTGAATTAGGGTTTTGCACCTTTGGAATCAAGAGAATTATTGCTTGATCAGTCAATGTTTTGGATTGATCATCATCAAATAAAGTTCCCATACACTCAAGAGGTCTATACTCAACAAGGATCAAGTGGTAATTGGTCTCATTGCAAGATCATTGAAGCCTAATTTCAGCTAACCCTAAATTAGGGTTTCATCAAGGAAAAGTCAATTGTGCCCTGGTTTCGATCCAAGCATGATCCTAATCCTCGGGACATGATTCAACATGTTCATATACATCCTTGGAGCCTAGTCATGATGTTTTAAAATTTCAAAGATGCAAGTTCATTGAAGATCACACAGTTGAATTCATCTGATACAAGCTTTATTTGACAAAGTCAACCCTTTGACTTTTAGGGTTTTTGGTACAAATTGAAGCTCTCAAGTTAATTTCCATCAAGACATGTTTGATCATGAAAAATCATGATTTTTTAGGTTTCTTTCAAAAGGGGTAAACTTGGATATTTTATTTTATTTTTTCTGTGGAAAAAACCCTAATGTTGGTGCCAACTTTGAAATATTATAACTTTCAATCCACACATCTATTTTTTGAGTTCCAAAGGTCAATTTGTAGCTCTCATCATATACTACAAAAGTGTCCAACTGACCTATCATCAAAAGAGGCTTAGATTTTGAGATATGGAGCTTTAAAGTTTGGAAGAATTTCAAAATACTTAGAGAAATTTCAAGGCAGATTTTGGTCATCAAATGCAACACTCTTCAAGTCTAGTTTTCATTATCATCCCTTTGGATTCAAGAATTTCATTAAACATAAAAGTTGTAAGGCATGTTTATGGCTTTCTAAAAAGTACAAGAACCCCTTCATAGCATGTGTGAGCTAAGAGTTTCAAAGAGAGGAAGTTAAGGTTCATAAATTTGAATTTCAAGGTTTCAACTTGGCATGACATGATGCAAGACCAATCTTTTGATACAAATCTTGATTTTTTAGGGTGTCTAATTGCAAGATCCTTTTTAATCAGAGTGTCACATGAAATTACAAGGGATTACACAAGGTTTTGAAGCTTAAACCAAGAGTTTATTCCACTTATGGCATAAAGTGATCACTTCCATTTTGGTAAAGTATGGTTCTTCCATAAATTCAACATTGAGCTACTCCCTCAGCCTCACAAGTATAAGCTAATCTGCAGAAGCATGCTCAAAGGTTCAACCACTTTGTACTTGATCCCTTGAACCATACAAATATCATCATCACAAGCTTTTTGAAATGCAAGTAGATAGTTGGAAAACAGTTGGATTCTGAACACTCCTCAAACTTCCCACTCCCTCTATAAATAGAAGGTCAATCCTTAGTGCAAAGAATAATAAAAAACTCTAGAAACCAAAACAAAACACTCTTGCATTTGTGTAGCTAAGTGTTCTTGCAAAAATACCCATGTTTCGCAAAACCTCTGGCCAAAGTCATTTCCCTCGTGCATTTCACAAAAAAACATCATAAACCTTTTCTACACACTCAATAGAACTTGTTTAAACCATTTAACAACTTCTGTATCAAGCCTAACCATATACGCCATTCCAACCTCCATTGTTGCAAGAAGGAACAGGTTTGAACTTTGAAGCCATTTCTAATCAACTTAATCATCTGAATACTCTCTCTAAGGGACAACAAGGTTAAGGAGGCATTTATTTTCTTTATGTGCAAGCATTTGAAGAAGCCTTAGACCGACTCCAAGAGGTAAGATTCTGACCTTCAAAACTCATTTTCCATGCACCATTATTGATTCATTTGTGAATCAAAAATGTAGTCATTACTATGTGTTGTATGCCTAAACCATTGGTTGTGTTGTTTGAGTTACATATTTCATGTTGTAACATGTTGAAGCTTTGTTATGTTGCACTGTTGTTGAGTGATTCTTGGTTTACTCAGTTATTTTTAGGATGAGATAATATCATATTATTTATCCTTGTGAAAAATGCTTCAAGTTTGATCTTTAAAGTTCTAAAAATGATTGAGATTTGAGAGGTTTAGAGGAAGAGGAAAATTCGGCCATGGAGTCTTTGTTAGGGCATGAAGAAGAAGAAAAAAGAGAGAGTGTGTGAAGGAGATGAAGTGAGTGGATAATCCAGTCAGCGTGACATGGCGCTGACTGAGTGATGATTTGGCCGTTTGGAGTTGTTTTAAAATAAAAATAATTGAAGGCATATGTTTACTGGATGTAACAGCCACCCCAGTGGTAGAAGCATTGCCTGGGTTCGATCCTGCTGATCAACCCTTTTTGTGTTTTGCTGATTTATTTGTTGCGCTTTTTATTTTATTACATGCTGGCATTCCTTATTCATAATACACACGTGGCTCATATGGCCTTGTTTTTGGGTTGTAACCTCCATGGCGTGGGTTCAAACCCTATGGTGTGCATTTCCATTATTTTTAATACTTAGTTTTTATGCTTTCTTAAGGAATTTCAAATGATTATAACTTCTTGGTTTTTTTAATATCATTTTGACCTTATTCTTTTTGCATTGTGTTCATGACGATGTCCATTTTCCATCTATGTCAAGAAATATTCAAAAAGATTTTTTTTACCTTTATGTGCATTCAAAGTTTATTAATTTTTAGGGTTTCTTTTAAGAAGTTTGTTGTTTTCTTTGATCTTTCCCTATGGTTTCTGTTAGTTCCATGGTTCTATGATTAGCTAAATTTTGGTAAAACATGATTCTGCACTAATGTTAAGAAAGATGTTATAACATCTCCATCTGCTGTTGTGACAAAACTGCCGTCATGTGTTTTAATTAAGATGTCAAGACAGATGTCGTGATATCCATCTGCTGTGGTGACAGAACTGCTGTCATGTTATTTAATCAAGATGTCGAGACAGATGTCATGACATCCTTGTCTGGTACAACAGGAGCTGCTATTTTATATCTCTTGACAGAGGTGTTTTGGTTTGATGATATCCTGTTGGATATACCTCATCAGTATGTGCAGGTCAAAGAGACTTATTAGGAACAAAGTGCAGATTTAATTGGTGTTCATAAAAAGGATCGTTGATACTTTTTAGGAAACTATACAATATTTGTTGCTACTGTTATGAAGAAGATTCTGTAGAAGATCAGGAGATTAATTGCTGTTTTGGAGATTGAGATTAATTAAAAAGTTTATTGGATGTCAAGCTGAATGTCGTGACATCAGTATCTGCCATCATAAGTGCTGTTTTATTTTCTGGTAGGTTTCCTCATTTATCTCAGGCTATATTTTAGGAATATTTCTGGTCAGACCTGATCAGGAAAGGAAACACCTATGACCTATTTGATAGCACCATGAATTGTGGAGATTTGATTAATTTGGTTAAACCTAATTTCTGTTACAATTTATGAACATTGAAATCTTCTATCCCTGCTGTTACTTTTGATTAGCTCAAGCCCAAACTGCATTACTATTTAAGGAGGCACAGAAGCAAGGCAAATTAAGTACTCACAACAAGAAACACTTGAGTGTAAAATAAGGGTTTAGGGTTTTGAGAGTGTTTTTTGTGTGACCTTGTAAGTCACCCTTTGTATCTTTGGATGCATCGTGGTAGACATGTTTAGGCTGTTATTTGTTAATTGTTAATTGTTCACTCAAAGATTTTAAGCAAGAGTGTATTATTCTTGATTGAAGCTGTTAAGCAAAGTCAAGTATTGTGACTTTGAAGAGTGTCTTCTATAGTCTCCGTTCTTGTATTGAATTGTTTATCACTGCTGTGATTATGGGGAGTGAGAGGTGTCTCTTCTCTAGTGGGTTCTAGGCAGAAATTGAATTGGGTAGAGATTAAGTGAGGAGTTGTAAACTGGGAGTTTAACTCTGAATTAATTCTGCTAATAGTGGATTTCCTTCCTGGCTTAGTAGCCCCCAGATGTAGGTGATGTTGCACCTAACTGGGTAAACAATTTCCTGTGTTCTTTACTGATTTCGTTACTGGTTTACTGCTAAGTTTAATAGTCTGCTTAGTAGTGGATGTCATAACATCCGTTATAACATCGACTGTCTGTTACTATGCATTTACAATTATGCATAATTTAAATGGTTAGATAAATTGCTCTGTCAGTCTGCAGATGTTACAACAGATGTCATGACACTGTTAATTTTTAAAGGGATTTAAAATGCTCATGTTCTGTCCTTGTTCTGTATTAGCAGAGATCAATGTCTTAACATCGCTTGGGACATCTGAAATCTGCATACCAGAATTTCAATTGGTATCAGAGCAGGCATCCTGTCTGTTCTGGATGAGATCTTGGGACATACTTTCTGGTGTCTTGAAGAAGGAGAAGTGGTAGCTGATTTGTTGATCTTGCTAAATGTTTGAGCTACTGCTTATGGAGTTAAGGAGAAGTGTGTGTTCACTCCTGCTTGTGAAGGATTCTATGTATCTGCTGCTGCGCACTCTGATATAAGAGCTCCCATGACCTGTTGAATGTTCTGACATCTTGTTTAGGGCATGTTGAAGATGTTCTTTTGGTGGTTCTGCTGCATATTTTTCTGATGAAAGAACTCTGGTAGCCCTGGGAGAAGATTGGCTTATATACAGTTTGATGTATGGTTGTGGCAGGTGTGTAAATGGTTGTAAGTTGGTGTTTGCTACTACTGATTTTTGTTTCTACAGGTTGCTGAATGTTGTAGTTGTGTTGCATGTGTGCCTGGGCTGTTGCTTAGGTGCTTGGGATGTTCTGTTGTGTATTACAAGTTGCTGAAGGCTGTTTTAGAGAAGTTAGTGGGAGGTGATTTATTTTCACCACTCATGACTTGCAAGAGCTCTATTATCAAGAGGAAGTCATAGGCAGGTTGAGTCAAGGGTGTCAGCCTTGATGTTTCAACATTAGAGATACTTATACTAAAGAATACTTTTGGCATTACTGAAGTGTAAATATCTATTTGATGGTCTTCTCAACAAGTTGTGTGAATTTAAGATCAGTTGCTATTTAATTGGTTATCCATGAAGTTCAGAGAAGGATTTATTCTAAGGATTTAAGATTCATTGCTATTTGAGATATTCTAAAATATTTAATGGATTATCCTTAGTTGATGATCAAGTTGTCTCATCAGTTGTAGCACAAGTGTCAAGCCCCTAATGTGTTTGGTCTACTTCAAGGATCTGATGTTCAACCAGATGTTGAGACATTCCATCAGCAAAGATTGTGCAGAATTTTGTTAATTCAAGGAGTGAATCAATAGATCAAAGTAGATATAGCTGGATCTATATTTATTCTAGTAAGGTTCTTGGCAAGAAACTAAGGCTAGAATGTAGTGCTGATGGAAGTGAAGATGAAGACATTTTCTTCTTAGATCTGTTTATTTCTGATCTAGGAGTATTGGAGTGCAGCAGGTGTGTTCTAGTTTCTACTAGAAGCATCTGATCTTTATCTAGAAAGTTTCCTGGTAAGAAACTTGTCTAGAAGATGGTGCTGGTGATAGAACTGCTTGGGTCAGTTTATTTCTGATCTAAGTGCTTAGAAGCATGTGACCCTACACATATTGGATGACAAGGATAAGTGGCAGTTATATGTGTTTTTTCTAAAGAAGTCTCTACTTAAGGAAAACGGGAGCCCTTTTGTAAAGATCTTTTGTGACTAATTCTTCTTTGACGAATCAAGCCTTGGCATGTTTGATTTCTTTAAAGAGGAGTTTCTGAAGCAAATGCATTTCCAGGTATTTGTTGTGGTACAATAAAGCAAGATAAAGGTTGTCTACTTAAAATCAAGTCTATGTACTCTTGTTCTGATAAAGTGATGAGGTTCTTCTAAGTGGCATAATGAAGGATTGAACTCACCAGCAGGATGTCTTATCAGAGGTTCTGACATCAAGTTGAACCTCAGGGTCTTAGTTGATGTAATGATACAACATTTGAATATGAGTTGATCTTCTCAGGTATGAATGGAATTAATGTTTCAAATGGTCTATCTCATGAATTTTGTGGGAGCTACAAGAAGAAATAGATGTTGCAGATCCAAGCCTTGGTGTATCTAAGATGCCTTGCTATGGAGCAAGTAGAATATGTAACTTGAAGGTCAAGTTTGCTTGGTAGAAGATTGTCTAGAGCTCTGAAAGATGCTGAGTAACCAAACATTATTTAAGTAGTGTGTCTTTAGAAAATTACTCTTGCGCAGAAGGGTAGTTGTTTGGAGACCAAAGAAGGTTCTGATTCTATTAATATATTGGAGCTTGTGGTAGAAGTCCTAAGTTGAGTATGGAAGATTACCCTCTTTTGGAGTTGTATTTGATCAAGCTGGTGGAGCTGTGTTCTCTGAAGATCTTCATTTGGATTACTAGGCAGTAGTAAGTCCAGTTGTGGGTATATCAAGAACCATTGGAAGTGTGTCTGTGATATATGAAGGATGTCCTAACTGATGTTAGAACATCATCTAGTCTATTGTGGAACTTGTGATTCACATCTTGACTAAGAAGTACTCTATCTTGTCATACGGGAGAATGATGAGGTAATAGGTCTGTCTTGGAGTATGATGTGAAGGTATTGTACAAGACTAGAGTGGAGCATTGGTTGATTACACGAAAGTCTGGATTATGATGTGTTATATGGAAGTGAATAGTCACCAGTTAAACTAGAAATGTTCTAACTTTTCATATGGGAGAATGATGAGGAAAGAATGTCTTGGATTATAAGGTGTCTATCTTGTTCTCTGACTCAGGCCATAAGTCTTGTAGAAAAGTGGTTTCTTCTGAAAGAAGTGGAGCAGTTTGGTGCCTTCTCACTGTATGAGCATGGAGTTAGTCATGAGAGATAATTTGGTGATCTTGGGTATTTCTTGCTGAAAAGAGCAGCTTATATAAAAGATAGAGGGAGAACTTCTGTTTGATGGGTGTACTATTTGCTTGTGGTTCAAGCAGTAAGTGAATGCGTTCAACAGGTGTGTTGAACAAAGAGTGTGCTCTTGAAGACATGAAGATGAGTCTTATGTTTTCCATTCACGTGCTTCTGGAAAAAGAACACTAGTTATCCTTGATATGGGGAGTTATATTTCTATCTAGCATCTGTTGCTGCAATAGTACAATTATTTTTCAAGATTGATTGTGGTTTCAAGCAGTTTGTGATTGTATGCCTCTATGAGGATGGAATGTCAGACAAGATATTGTGACATTATGTTACTGCTCTAGCTCATGGTGAACCTGACAGTGTATTTTTTTTGGTTCTGTCATTGGGTATCAATGGATCAAATCAGATGTTTGGGCCTTTATCCAAGTGCTCTGTCTTGTATGGTTGGTAAAGATGAAGATCAAGACATCATTAGCTCTGATTTTGTGCATAAGGAAGGACTTTCACCCTGGCATCTTGGAGATTTTTCTAGTCCTTCAAAGCTGAATCTGAGTAATCTTACAGATAGCTATGTCTATCCTGCAACTACTTCTGCTATTTGGTCTAGTATGATTTGTGAAATAAGGAGTGTAAAGTTGCAGTGTGTGATGAAGTGGTTCTTCATGTGTTTGGGTCCTCACTTTTAGGGGGAGTACTGATTATGCATGACAGGGGGAGCTGTGTACCTGTCTGATGTGCAGCTGCATTGCTGTAGCCTGTGCAAAGTTTGCTGTTTCTCAGGTAAGCTTGTGTTCTTGGACCACTGATGAGGGTGTAATGTCAGACAAGATGTCTTGACATTGTGCTGGTTGGTGTACCTTTTTGTCTTAACAATGTGTTTATGGGTCTGGCTGATGGTTTGAACTAGGTCTATGCTTACTCCTTATGAATGACCTAGGAAACAACACTGGTTATTGTCTGGGAGAATTTATTTTTCTCTGTAGAATATTTGTGTGTCTCAAATTAAGGATTTAAAATCAATTGTTACTTGGCAAGTATTTAATTGATTATCCTTTAATTGGTGATGTCAAAAGTGTCACTCCTAAAGGTGCAACTTCAGACAAGGCAAGAACTTAAGACTCAATGTCAATGCTCATGGGTTAAAGTCATGTGGAGGTTGTTTCTTATTGCTTGCGGTACAGTTTTTATTAATTGCTGGGACTAATGTGTTATGAGTGTATGTGTGTACATTTACTCCAATTTTTGTCAAGTTTTGGCTAAACAAATGGGGAGTAAAGTGTTGTTATCTGTTGCTACTGCTATGGAAAGAGTAGTGGGGTTACGTGCTGAATGCAACTACTAAGGAGGAGCACGAAAGTGTGTGAGGATGGATGTTTTTGAGGAAACTACTGCTGTTGCTGCCCTGATAAGTTTGTTTGGTTGTTTTAGCCAAAATTTTCCAAAGGGGGAGATTGTTAGTTCCATGGTTCTATGATTGGCTAAATTTTGGTAAAACATGATTCTGTACTGATGTTAAGCAAGATGTTATAACATCTCCATCTGTTGTGGTGATAGAATTGATGTCATGTGTTTTAATCAAGATGTCAAGACAGATGTCGTAACATCCATCTGCTGTGGTGACAGAACTGGTGACATGTGTTTTAATCAAGATGTCAAGACAGATGTCATGACATCCTTGTCTGGTACAAGAAGAGCTGCTATTTTATATCTCTTGATAGAGGTGTTTTGGTTTGATGAGATCCTGTTGGATATACCTCATCAGTATGTGCAGGTCAAAGAGACTTATTAGGAATAAAGTGCAGATTTAATTGGTGTTCATAAAAAGGACCGTTGAGACTTTTTAGGAAACTATACAATATTTGTTGCTACTGTTATGAAGAAGATTCTGCAGAAGATTAGGAGATTAATTGCTGTTTTGGAGATTGAGATCAATTACAAAGTTTATTGGATGTCAAGCTGAATGTCGTGACATCAGTATCTGCCAGCATAAGCATTGTTTTATTTTCTGTTAGGTTTCCTCATTTATCTCAGGCTATATTTTAGGAATATTTTTGGTCAGACCTGATCATGAAAGGAAACACCTATGACCTATTTGATAGCACCATGAATTGTGGAGATTTGATTAACTTGGTTAAACCTAATTTCTGTTGCAATTTATGAACATTGAAATCTTCTCTCCCTGCTGTTACTTTTGATCAGCTCAAGCCCAGACTACATTAGTATTTAAGGAGGCGCAGAAGCAAGGAAAATTAAGTACTCACAACAAGAAACACTTGAGTGTAAAATAAGGGTTTAGGGTTTTGAGAGTGTTTTGTGTGTGACCTTGTAAGTCACCCTTTGTATCTTTGGATGCATCGTGGTAGACATGTTTAGGCTGTTATTTGTTAATTGTTAATTGTTCACTCAAAGATTTTAAGCAAGAGTGTATTGTTCTTGATTGAAGCTGTTAAGCAAAGTCAAGTATTGTGACTTTGAAAAGTGTCTTCTATAGTCTCCATTCTTGTATTAAATTGTTTATCACTGCTGTGATTGTGGGGAGTGAGAGGTGTCTCTTGTCTAGTGGGTTCTAGGCAGAAATTGCATTGGGTAGAGATTAAGTGAGGAGTTGTAAAATGGGAGTTTAGCTCTGAATTAATTCTGCTAATAGTGGATTTCCTTCCTGGCTTGGTAGCCCCCAGATGTAGGTGATGTTGCACCGAACTGGGTAAACAATTTCCTGTGTTCTTTACTGATTTCGTTACTGGTTTACTGCTAAGTTTAATAGTCTGCTCAGTAGTGGATGTCATAACATCCGTTATAACATCGACTATCTGTTACTATGCATTTACCATTCTACATAATTTAAATGGTTAAATAAATTACTTTGTCAGTCTGCAAATGTTACAACAGATGTCATGACACTGTTAATTTTTAAAGGGATTTAAAATGCTCATGTTCTGTATTAGCAGAGGTCAATGTCTTAACATCGCTTGGGACATCTGAAATATGCATACCAGAATCTCAGTTTCCTTGCATGTTTGTTCGGTTTAAACCTTTTTTCATCTTTTGTAAACTTTGTATGATGTTGTAACATTGTATCTCTCTGATTCACCTTGATTTCATGCTTGTTTAAATTTTGTTTACATGTAAATATGTGTTGAAATTTTTTCTTGATTGTGCCATTGAAGCTTTGGTTGTTACCTTGCCCTCAACATGTAATTTTCCTCCATGTTTGTGTAATTATTGATGTATGCATGTGGCTTATGCTTGTCATGTCATGTTGAAGTATTTATTAAATGCTTTTGTTCCTTAAATTGTAATATTATGATACATGTTTGTATGAGAGAACCTTGTGATGTTGTAACCCGGTGAACTGACTTTAAACAATGTTGCGGATAGCAAGAGTCGCCACCGACTTTTATTTTATCCATAAGGAAAGGTTATAAAAGAACAGGAAAGACCTTAGAGAATATTTTGGGTCCGGGGGGTAGGTTATGAAAAGGGAAGGTGTTAGCACCCTTTTCATCCATGGTTATCCATGGGCTCTTAGGTACTTAAGCTCACTTTTGAATTGTTTTGAAAGTGTAGTGTGTGAATAGCAAAAAATTTCAGAATAGTTTAATAATAATCCGTGTATGGATGTGAAAAAAACTTGTTTGAAAATTTTGTTGGAAATTTGTTTAAGTGTGAAAAAGTTTTGAAGTGAGCAAGTATCTAGGAGTAGCCTACCCTAATGTTTTAAGGTCTTTCTTATTCTTTATCCTTTCCTTAGTAAGACTATCCCTACTATAATGGAGTAGGTAGTCCTTACTTTGGATGTTAAGGGACACGTGAGGGACAATTTGACTTTGAAGGCCATTGTGGGATGTAATAAGCACATATAAGGGACCATCATCATTTTTCGAAAGGGACTTGATTCGTAAAGGCAACCATAAGGGACTTTGATGATTTTTTTATTTGAGGGACTTGCTTTATACACCCCACTTAACCATTATTCGTAGGCAACTTGAGGGATATCCTTAGGAAGTGAGACGGCGATTAAAATCGACTTACGTGTGTGACGTGTTTATTTTAATTATCTTTATTTAAAAGTGATCTAAATTTATTTTAATATTACATACATGTTGTTACACTCCCTAATTACTAACCATAATACTAATTAAACAACTTTACATCCAAGAAACAATTACAAAATTATAATAAATAAAAAAAATAACAAATAAGCAAATAAAATATTAGGGTTAGTAAATAATAAGAAAAATTAAATAAGGTTAGTATAAATATAAAGTTAGTGAAAATAATTAGTTGAAACAATAATAATGAGAAAAATAGACAAAGTTAGAAAAAATAATAAGATAGAAATTTCAAAATAATAATAAGCAACAAAATATGATTAGCAATAATAATTAATTAATAACGTGATTAAACATAAGATTTGATTTTTATTTAGAAACATAAATGATTAAATAATTACTATAATATAAAGTTCTAAATATCATAAGATTTGATTTTTATTTAGAAACATAAATGATTAAATAATTACTATAATATAAAGTTCTAAATATCATAAGATTTGATTTTTATTTAGAAACATAAATGATTAAATAATTACTATAATATAAAGTTCTAAATATAACATAATTATAAATTTCTTAATCATTTACAAAAATTTAATTATATCTAATTATATATTAACAATTATTAAGAAAAATATTTACACATTATGATGAAAACAAATTTTAACTAATCAATAATCACATTCACCAAAATTTTACATTAAGTATTTATAAGGTTTAATTTTATTTACAAAAATTTACAAGAATTATAATAAATATATACATAGAATCATATAGAAAATTAAAATTAGGTTTTCATATTAATTTGGAAAAAAGATGTTAATGTTATTTATTTTAAAAAAACAGATTTTTATATTACAACAAATTTTAATAAATTAATGATAACAATAATAATAATAATGATAATAATGATAATAATAATAAATAATGATAATAATAATAATAATAATAATAATAATAATAATAATAATAATAATAATAATAATAATAATAATAATAAAGCAATAATGAATTTTAAATGTGCCAAATAACCCAACAATGTTGCTAACGCAGAAATGCGCTCATCGCAACCAGATCTAAATCGGACGAAACAAAATTTATCGCAAAGAAAAAGAAATTAAGCAAAAAATAGTATTATTGCTCACACAAAAATGCGATCATCGCAACCAGATCGAACTAACACAAATGTCACGCGTCATGCACACAAATGTGCAAACATCGTATCGACATAATTCGATCAAAAATCTTATATACATAAACTCTAACAATTTAAAAATTATATATATATAAACGTAACAGTAATAGATAAAGAAAAAGAAATAACGGTAATAGATGAAGAAAAAGAAATAACGGTAAAAGATGAAGAAAAAGAAACAACAGTAATAGATGAAGGAAAAGAAATAACGGTAAACGATGAAGAAAAAGAAACAATAGTAATGGATGAAGAAGAAAACTAAATAACGGCCAACGGCACTCACTCCTCTTAGGTTTTTTTCATTCTCTCCTCTTTTCCAACAAGGCAACACATGTATATATAGGGAACAAATTAGGGTTAACACTAAATTGTCAATAATGTCCCTAAAGCCCATTTTAAAGCCCAAACTAAATAATTAGTTAAGAAAAAATAAAATTTAAATAATTTAAAATAATTAAAATAAACTTAAAATAAAAACTAATAATCCTATTGATTCCTAAAATAAAAAATATTATAAAAAGAACAAAATTTTTTTCAATATTTTTTTATTTTATGATTTTTTGGATATTTTTATGAATAATTTAGAAAAAAGTGAAAAAAATAATATTTTAAAAAATGATTTAATTAAAATACGAAAATAATAATTAAATAATAATAAAAAACTATTTTTGTTATTTTTTTTAATGAAAGATAGAAAAATTTAGAGTAAAAATAATAAAAACAACAAAAAGTGCCAAAGGTGAGATTCGAACTCTCAACCTCTCACACTCATAACTCCTTACACATGTCCTCCTGCCAATTGTGCCATTTTTACTTTTTAGAAAAAAAAAGTGCATGCCATATGATATTTACCTGCAAAAAGTCAAACGACTACACAAATTTGTTAGTAATTGATTAAATGCAATGAAATGTGACGACAAATCTTAGGGCAAAATTTGGGGTATTACAGTTATTATGATAATATTTCTCACCCAACCTCTCTTTGATGTTGGCAAAAAAAATCATGAAGTTTGACTTTGGTTTGACCACAGTTGACCTCAGTTTGACCTTTTAACTGCATTGACTGCTTTTGACTTATCTGATCATCTGACTGAGCAAACTTTTGAGAAAAGTCTTGAAACTTGACATGGGGGTTCTTATACACATATAAGATGTTATGAAGCTCACTTAAAGTCTTGGAAGTCCATTTAGCCCGATTAAAGTCAAAACCCTAGTTTTGGATGCACTGCTTAGGAGGTGCATTGTCTGAGGGAATTGTCAACTCTTCTGACCAATTGTGAATTTTGTGAACCTTGTGAACCTTCTTGGAACACAACGTCTTGTATTGTGAGGGCAAATTTTGGGGTGCAACAGCTGCCCCTGTTCAATTTTCTGAAACCTGAGGGGTTAGATTGGTATATTTGCCAGTCGTAACCTAGAAGGTTGAAGGGGATTGAACACAAAAGCCCAAAAATTTGCACTCACCAGTGCATGGAGTGATATTGATGGTTGGTTGAACATGATTGAGTGGGCTTAAAGATGCCACTAGGGGAAAGTTCTTCAGTAGTATAATGAGAACTGTCAGGAGTCTGGAGTAATACTGATGTAACAGCATGTCTTCATGAGGATAGAGCAATCAATAATGATAACCCTAAAGCAGTCTTGAAGTGATAAATCTGACCTCAGGAGGATAGAGCAATCAATAGCTCTAAAGCAGTCTTGAAGTGATAAATCTGACCTCAGGAGGATAGAGCAATCAATAGCTCTAAAGCAGTCTTGAGGTAATAATGGCTTCAGGAGGATAGAGCAATCAATAGCTCTAAAGCAGTCTTGAAGTAATAATGTGATATGTCTTCAGGAGGATAGAGCAATCAATAGCTCTAAAGCAGTCTTGAAGTAATGATTTCAGGAGGATAGGGCAATGGATAGCTCTAAAGCAGTCTTGAAATAATAATGTGATATGTCTTCAGGAGGATAGAGCAATCAATAGCTCTAAAGCAGTCTTGAAGTAATGATGTGATATGTCTTCAGGAGGATAGAGCAATCAATAGCTCTAAAGCAGTCTTGAAGTAATGATTTCAGGAGGATAGAGCAATGGATAGCTCTAAAGCAGTCTTGAAATAATAATGTAATTTCAGGAGGATAGAGCAATGGATAACTCTAAAGCAGTCTTGAAATAATTAGATGGCTTCAGGAGGATAGAGCAATCAACAGCTCTAAAGTAGTCTTGAAGTAATGATTTCAGGAGGATAGAGCAATGAATAGCTCTAAAGCAGTCTTGAAATAATAACGTGATATGTCTTCAGGAGGATAGAGCAATCAATAGCTCTAAAGCAGTCTTGAAGTAATGATTTCAGGAGGATAGAGCAATGAATAGCTCTAAAGCAGTCTTGAAATAATAATGTAATTTCAGGAGGATAGAGCAATGAATACTCTAAAGCAGTCTTGAAATAATAATGTGATATGTCTTCAGGAGGATAGAGCAATCAATAGCTCTAAAGCAGTCTTGAAGTAATGATGTGATATGTCTTCAGGAGGATAGAGCAATCAATAGCTCTAAAGCAGTCTTGAAGTAATGATTTCAGGAGGATAAAGCAATGGATAGCTCTAAAGCAGTCTTGAAATAATAATGTAATTTCAGGAGGATAGAGCAATGGATAACTCTAAAGCAGTCTTGAAATAATTAGATGGCTTCAGGAGGATAGAGCAATCAACAGCTCTAAAGTAGTCTTGAAGTAATGATTTCAGGAGGATAGAGCAATGAATAGCTCTAAAGCAGTCTTGAAATAATAACGTGATATGTCTTCAGGAGGATAGAGCAATCAATAGCTCTAAAGCAGTCTTGAAGTAATGATTTCAGGAGGATAGAGCAATGAATAGCTCTAAAGCAGTCTTGAAATAATAATGTAATTTCAGGAGGATAGAGCAATGAATACTCTAAAGCAGTCTTGAAGTAATGATTTCAGGAGGATAGAGCAATGAATAGCTCTAAAGCAGTCTTGAAATAATAACGTGATATGTCTTCAGGAGGATAGAGCAATCAATAGCTCTAAAGCAGTCTTGAAGTAATGATTTCAGGAGGATAGAGCAATGAATAGCTCTAAAGCAGTCTTGAAATAATAATGTAATTTCAGGAGGATAGAGCAATGAATACTCTAAAGCAGTCTTGAAGTAATGATTTCAGGAGGATAGAGCAATGAATAGCTCTAAAGCAGTCTTGAAATAATAACGTGATATGTCTTCAGGAGGATAGAGCAATCAATAGCTCTAAAGCAGTCTTGAAGTAATGATTTCAGGAGGATAGAGCAATGAATAGCTCTAAAGCAGTCTTGAAATAATAATGTAATTTCAGGAGGATAGAGCAATGAATACTCTAAAGCAGTCTTGAAGTAATGATTTCAGGAGGATAGAGCAATGAATAGCTCTAAAGCAGTCTTGAAATAATAACGTGATATGTCTTCAGGAGGATAGAGCAATCAATAGCTCTAAAGCAGTCTTGAAGTAATGATTTCAGGAGGATAGAGCAATGAATAGCTCTAAAGCAGTCTTGAAATAATAATGTAATTTCAGGAGGATAGAGCAATGAATACTCTAAAGCAGTCTTGAAGTAATGATTTCAGGAGGATAGAGCAATGAATAGCTCTAAAGCAGTCTTGAAATAATAACGTGATATGTCTTCAGGAGGATAGAGCAATCAATAGCTCTAAAGCAGTCTTGAAGTAATGATTTCAGGAGGATAGAGCAATGAATAGCTCTAAAGCAGTCTTGAAATAATAATGTAATTTCAGGAGGATAGAGCAATGAATACTCTAAAGCAGTCTTGAAGTAATGATTTCAGGAGGATAGAGCAATGAATAGCTCTAAAGCAGTCTTGAAATAATAACGTGATATGTCTTCAGGAGGATAGAGCAATCAATAGCTCTAAAGCAGTCTTGAAATAATAATGTGATATGTCTTCAGGAGGATAGAGCAATCAATAGCTCTAAAGCAGTCTTGAAGTAATGATGTGATATGTCTTCAGGAGGATAGAGCAATCAATAGCTCTAAAGCAGTCTTGAAGTAATGATTTCAGGAGGATAGAGCAATGGATAGCTCTAAAGCAGTCTTGAAATAATAATGTAATTTCAGGAGGATAGAGCAATGGATAACTCTAAAGCAGTCTTGAAATAATTAGATGGCTTTAGGAGGATAGAGCAATCAACAGCTCTAAAGTAGTCTTGAAGTCATGAGAGGCTATCAGGAGGATAAAATAACCCTGAGGTTACAATAAAGCAGTCCCAAAGTAATAAGAAGCTCATCAGGAGGATAAAGTAACCCTGAGGTTATAATAAAGCAGTCCCAAAGATCATAAGATTGTTTGTTGGATAATTAACCTGAAAACAAGGTAGCATTCTGTATAACAACATTAGTTTATGCTTTATGTATGCATGTATGACATGATGCACTTAGGTAATGTACTATAGACATATATGTTATGGTATGATGTAAATGATGTATGTATGCTATGACACTGCTGGAAGTGTCTGGATATCCTTGTATAACAACTGCTGGCCAAGGAAAATAAATCCCGATTCGTTGTTGAAGAATATATAACCCTCCGTCTGCTGGGGATAACAAGGTATAGATAACCTCCCGTTGTTGGGGATAACAAGGTATAGATAACCTCCCGTTGTTGGGGATAGTAGGGTATAGATAACCTTCGTTTTCGTTTGATAGTAGGATAAGTATAACATCCCGTCTTCGTTCATCGTGCCCTTATTGGAAAGTAATTTCCCGTATATCCGTATGAGGATAAAAGAGATGGATATAAATTCCAGGGGAGATTAGACTTTGTGAAAATGGATTAGTCCTACTGATGGTTTGTAACTGTCTTGTAAAGATGAACCGGCGAAGCTTCGTTGAAATCCTTCCCTCGTTCGTCCTTAGTAAATACTATTACTGCATTTTCATGCATTTCTGGTAAACATCAATCATATTAAAAGCATACATGCGTTTCTGGTAAACATCAATCATATTCAAAGGCATACATACATTCAAACACAACCAATGGACGTTTCGCTTATGTAAATAGGGTAAAAGTGAATCTGGATTCAAAAGATGGAATTTATTTATATCAAAAGTGACCCATACACGGGTAAGTTTGTACAAGGAGACATAAACCCTAGTAAGAGAATTTTGTCATGAAGTTTTACAAAAAGAATCAGCTATGTGGGAAATAATCCTATTGAGTTTCAATTCTACTATTGCCACTCAAGTATCTCATCTTCTTGCTGTTGAGACGGAAACGATTGGATTGAGCTTTATCTGTTTGAGCTTGAGTAAGTAGTACAACTGGTTGCAGTTTCATGAGTGATCCAAACGAGACATAGTCATACGCTTTAATCCCTAACTTTTGCCTGGATTGCCCTTTCAGGTTTTCAATCCACCGGGATACCCTTTTTTGCCCAAGCCGCCTTTTCAGGTTTTCGACTTGCCGGGTGTACATCTTTTTATATATATATCCCTAATTTTTGCCCAAACCCTTTTGGTTTGCCGGGATGCCCTTATTTTTGCCTAGGCCTGTCAACCTAGCGGGTCTCTTTTTATGCGTAGTATTTTTTAACTATGTCTGCGTTTACAGGTTGTGGGAAGTCTTCACCATCCATTGTAGTCAGTATCATGGCACCTCCTGAGAACACTGTCTTCACCATAAATGGTCCCTCATATGTTGGAGTCCACTTGCCCCTAGGATCACCCTGTGGTAATATGATACGCTTGATTACCAAGTCACCAGCCTGATATACCTTTGGCTTAACCTTCTTGTTAAAAGCTTTGATCATCCGTTTCTGGTACATCTGGCCATGACAAACTGCTGCTAACCTTTTCTCATCAATCAAATTTATCTGGTCAAGTCGAGTCTGAATCCACTCATCTTCATCCAAGCCTGCATCCTTCATAATTCTCAAGGAGGGGATCTGAACTTCAATAGGCAGAACTGCTTCCATACCATAGACCAAGGAGAATGGGGTTGCCCCGGTTGAAGTACGTATTGTAGTACGATAACCATGCAGAGCAAATGGTAATATCTCGTGCCAATCCTTGTAAGTAATAGTCATCTTCTGTATAATCTTCTTAACGTTCTTATTAGCAGCTTCAACTGCCCCATTCATCTTTGAAATCAACAAGGTAGTATGGGTCAACATATACTGTCTTAGTCGGCGAGCAGCCCATGCCAAAGCGCAACAAGTTTTCTCGAGCAGTGAGTATCTTGTTTCACAGTCGGTAAACTTTTTGCTAAGGTAGTATATTGCCTGCTCTTTTCGACCAGACTCGTCATGTTGCCCCAATACACACTGTTAAATACATAATCAAGGGTCTTCCATCAACTGGTGGTATTAAAATTGGAGATTCTAGCAAATATCTCTTGATTTCATCAAAGGCAGTCTGGCACTCATCGTTCCATTCCATCACCTGATCTTTCTTCAACAACTTGAAGATTGGCTCACAGATGGTAGTTAATTGGGAAATAAATCTTGCAATGTAGTTCAATCGTCCCAAGAAACCTCTAATCTCCTTCTCAGTACGGGGAGCTGGCATCTCTCGTATAGCTTTCACTTTTGCAGGATCCACTTCAATACCTTTTCCACTGACAATGAAACCCAGGAGCTTTCCAGATCTAACTCCAAAAGTACACTTGTTTGGATTTAATCTCAACCTGTATTTCTTCAACCTCTCAAACAACTTGTGCAGATGATCAAGGTGTTGTTCTTCATTCTGAGACCTGGCTATCATATCATCCACATATACCTCTATCTCATGATGAATCATATCATGAAACAAAGCCACCATAGCACGCTGATATGTTGCCCCTATCTTGACCTCTTTTCTGTTTTCTTCAGTTCCCAGATTCACAACTTCGACTGGCTCTTCATGTGGCTGTATAGCTTTCTCTTCTTGTTGTAACAACCTAGCAAGCTCTATAGGTATTTCACAATCGTCCTCGTCTCCGTCTTCAGTTTGATAGATCGGATTCTCGAAATTGTAATTGGCAATAGTAGAACTGTTATCAACTGGATCCAGAGTGGATGAGGATCGGCATTTTAGTGACGTGGGTGTGTGTAAGAACACATAGCTGATAAAGCAAAAATAAAAGAAAAAGAAAGACAAGGAACACAATATTTACGAAAACGAAACGTCCACTGATTTTATTGAATGCAGTATGCAAATGAAATGACAACCCGTAACAAGCACACCATTGTGCCCCGGGTAAGGCACATGGCTTGAAAGTTTTAATTGTTCCAAAAATTGCAAATTTAAAAACATAACACAGTAATAGTATTTACTCCTGACTAAAGGAGATAGGGATAACATCTTCAGCTGTCCAATTATTGAGTCCAGCACCCACAGTAGGAAAAATCCATGCCTCCAAGTTGAAAGTGTTTACATGGCTGACAAAGTATTCTTCCTCTCCAAAGACAGTAACAACTTTTCCATTCACCGGATATCTCAACTTTTGATGTAATGTGGAGGTCACAGCACCTGCCCCATGGATCCAGGGACGACCAAGCAGACATGAGTACGAAGAATGAATATCCATCACATAGAATGTAGCAGTAAACACCTGAGAGCCAACCTTGATTGGAAGATCAATTTCCCCATGCACTACTCTTCTAGAACCATCAAAAGCCTTTACCACAATATTCCTGGGCTTCAATACCGTATCTTCAGGACTCAGCTTGTTTAGGACTTCCTTAGGCAACACATTCAGAGAGGAACTATTGTCTATCAGCACATGAGACAGGGTAGTGCCCCTGCATTCAATTGAAATATGCAAGGCCCTGTTATGATCCCTCTTGGCAGGGGTCAAGTCAGCATCAGAAAATCCTAACCCGTTGTCATAGGTCAGGTGAGCAACACAATTCTCAAACTGGTCCACAGAAATTACACTGGGTACATGAGCCATCTTTAGAAACTTGATCAATGACTTGGCATGAGCCTCAGAACATAATAACGGGGAGAGCATAGAAATCTTTGAGGGAGTATGCCCCAGCTGATCAACAATATCATAATCACTCTTGCGAATGATTTTCAATACTTCTTCCATCTGCTTAGAGAGGTCATCAGCAGCTGGCACATCAGTAGATACAGGCTCAATAACAGGACCCTTGCCCCGAGCATCAGTGGTGGAAGTAACAGCAGGAGTAACCGCACTCTTAGAAGCAACTGGAGGAGAGAAGACTCTTCCACTACGAGTGATCTTGCTAGATCCAGCAATATTATCAATGTCAACAGGCATATCAGGTAAAGGCTCCTGCTTGACACTATATGGAATAGGACCAGGAGTGGTAATGATCAGAGGAGCTACTCTGGCTTCAGCAACAACTTTCACAGGACCTTCAACAGTAATCTTGATTGGGCCCTGATGAGTGATTTTAATGGGACCCTTTGAAGTGATTCTTAGTGGTACTTTGTCAACCATGTCAACCTCTTCAATTTTCTTACCCTGAGTCAGATGATCCACCATACTTTCTACAGATGCTGGTCTTCTTTCAAACAGTATAGTATATTTATCCATGAGACGTTGAATCCCATCTCTCAAAATGAAGCAACTATCCGGCTTATAGGTACCATATAGACAATCTTCATGACAACCTGGAAAGATCCCAGCTTGTACTAACCTCTTTTTGATAACAGACAATGGTGTGCTCAACTCCATAACTGAATAGACATGCAGATCTTCATCAATATCTTCATCAATGGCGTTGACAGTCTTCTCGTGATTTGGCATTGGAGCTGTAATCACATTTGGAGTACCTGGTGGATCAAACTCAATTTCTCCAGCATCAATCATATCCTGAATTTTGTTCTTCAAGACCCAGCAGTTATTGGTATCATGTCCTGGACAGTTTGAATGATATGCACATCGTGCATTGGGATTGTGCTTGGGAGAGGTAACATTGGGATTCTGAGGAGCCTCCCTCAGGGTAATAAGTTCAGCCTTCAACAAGTGTTGCAATGCCTGAGCCATTGACATGTTGATCTTCGTGAACTGTCTTCTAGCCCTCTGCTGGTTGCCTTGAGGCTGCTCTGTTGTTGCAAGAGTTGGATTTGAAATATGAACTGCACTAACAGACTGATGCCTTCTGTTACGATCAGGCTGAACATACACAGCATTAGATTCTTTCTTCCCAGTGGGAGGCTTCCTCTTTGTGTTGAGGTATGAGTTGAGGTTTCGTTCCTCATGAAGTAGCTTTGTTAGCTCTAGGATCCTTGCTTGGCTTGCTTTGTAATGAGCCTCGAAAGTATCCCTTTGCTCTTTCAGTTGGATCCATGATCTCTGCAAGTCTTCCATATCAGTAGGCATGTCTGGGTGAAGGATGGTATAAGCTGTGTCTCCTTCAGCAACAGGTTCCATGGTAACTGGTAGGATGGCAGGATATGGCATCATGAGGGTCTGAGCACGAAATCGTACCCATCTGAGATAAGCCTCCATAGGAATGGTGTACTTAGGCTCCAGTGTCTTGCTGTCAATCCTGTTTACCTTTCCCCAAGCTCGGATGAATTTCTGACGGTAACCCTGAAGATCGTTGTCGTAATCAAACACAATGCCCTGAATCAACATGTCATGTGGACCGTCCCTTCGGGCGTAACCAAACTGTCGTAAAGCTAGAGAGGGGTTGTAGGTGATGCCTCCTCTTATGCCTAGAAGTGGCACATTAGGAAACTCCCCACAACGGTCAATGATGGTGACATTCTCCATAGATCTGGAGCACCAATGAATGTCTGAGTGAGATAGTGACATGACCCTCTTGGACCATCTGAACCCTTGCTCATTCTTCATTACTGAGCGAGGAAGGTGAGAAATAAACCACCTAGAGAGCAAAGGTATGCAGCACATCAAAGTTCCTCTTGCCCTTGTAGTACGGGTGTGAAGAGAATGTAGGATGTCTCCAAGCAATGTAGGCACTGGATTGTGACTCAGGAAAATGTTGATGGCATGAACATCTATGAACTGATCTGGATTGGGGAATAACACTAAGCCATATATCAGCAAGGCTAAGATCTCCTCAAAAGCATCATAGCTCATGGCCTTCAAGAACATTTGAGCTTTATCCATTAATACCTTGGCAAGAATACCCTTGACTCCGCTTCTCGTCTCTAGAACAATGTCAGACTTCTTCAGATGTAGAGCTGCAGCAATAACTTCAGGTTTAAGCTCCTTCTCCAAACCTGTGAATGGTTTCTGATCAAGAACAGGGATACCCAGAAGTTTAGAGAACTCCTCCATGGTTGGAACCAGCTGATAATCAGGAAATGTAAAGCAATGGTGCTTAGGGTCAAAGAACTGAAACAGCACACTCATCATGTCTTCACTGAACCCTGAAGTAACTAGATCCAATAAGTGACCATGTCTCTTGTTGAACTGGGAATGATCAGGCACTAGGGAAACCAACCCCTTGAGCTTAGCAGGTATCCCCACAAAGTTGATCCTGATGGTGTTTCTACGAGCAGAAGCCATGACCTGCAACAAAGAACAAAGATAAATCCTTTGGTCCTTGAAATGGTTAGGGAAAATGATATGCTTATGATGCATGATGATGTCATGATGTCATGCTCAATCACAAACATGTGGCACACACAAACAAGTCACACCATAGCCCTAGGTTTAAAGGCTTGCATGAGGTTCAAAGGCAAGTACCCTCCCCTGAAGTTAGATGGTTCATCCTGTCCTACAAAAGTAACCAGGTTCTAAGGGATCTCAATATCATTGATCCTTCACAAGGGTGGTTGTTCAGAAGGCAACTTACTTGCCAACCAAAACCCTCCAAGTTTAAGATCTCAATGAGCGTAGTATCGAGTGTCAACCAACTTCAGTCTGCACCAAAGCCGGTTACCTCACTACTTTCTAAAGGCCAAGATGAGTTAACTAGGGTTCTAAAAGTCAGTTAGTGCATTGACAACATATGGCAGCCTCAATATTATCCTCAACTTGACTTAAGGAATATAAGCACCAACCAAGAAGTCGCACTAACTATGGCCACCAGATCAACCGTATCGATATACGTCGTACAGTTTCCTTGGTCTATTGCCATTTACCTAAGGTACACTAGATCCGGGTTAGGACCTTTCACACATAAGAGCACCCCAACAATATAATAATAAAGCAAACAAGGCAAACAATTTAAAGTGATCTTAATTCCTAAGGGTACCCCTCTTAAATAGATCCCCAGCAGAGTCGCCAGTTCTGTAACCCGGTGAACTGACTTTAAACAATGTTGCGGATAGCAAGAGTCGCCACCGACTTTTATTTTATCCATAAGGAAAGGTTATAAAAGAACAGGAAAGACCTTAGAGAATATTTTGGGTCCGGGGGGTAGGTTATGAAAAGGGAAGGTGTTAGCACCCTTTTCATCCATGGTTATCCATGGGCTCTTAGGTACTTAAGCTCACTTTTGAATTGTTTTGAAAGTGTAGTGTGTGAATAGCAAAAAATTTCAGAATAGTTTAATAATAATCCGTGTATGGATGTGAAAAAAACTTGTTTGAAAATTTTGTTGGAAATTTGTTTAAGTGTGAAAAAGTTTTGAAGTGAGCAAGTATCTAGGAGTAGCCTACCCTAATGTTTTAAGGTCTTTCTTATTCTTTATCCTTTCCTTAGTAAGACTATCCCTACTATAATGGAGTAGGTAGTCCTTACTTTGGATGTTAAGGGACACGTGAGGGACAATTTGACTTTGAAGGCCATTGTGGGATGTAATAAGCACATATAAGGGACCATCATCATTTTTCGAAAGGGACTTGATTCGTAAAGGCAACCATAAGGGACTTTGATGATTTTTTTATTTGAGGGACTTGCTTTATACACCCCACTTAACCATTATTCGTAGGCAACTTGAGGGATATCCTTAGGAAGTGAGACGGCGATTAAAATCGACTTACGTGTGTGACGTGTTTATTTTAATTATCTTTATTTAAAAGTGATCTAAATTTATTTTAATATTACATACATGTTGTTACACTCCCTAATTACTAACCATAATAATAATTAAACAACTTTACATCCAAGAAACAATTACAAAATTATAATAAATAAAAAAAATAACAAATAAGCAAATAAAATATTAGGGTTAGTAAATAATAAGAAAAATTAAATAAGGTTAGTATAAATATAAAGTTAGTGAAAATAATTAGTTGAAACAATAATAATGAGAAAAATAGACAAAGTTAGAAAAAATAATAAGATAGAAATTTCAAAATAATAATAAGCAACAAAATATGATTAGCAATAATAATTAATTAATAACGTGATTAAACATAAGATTTGATTTTTATTTAGAAACATAAATGATTAAATAATTACTATAATATAAAGTTCTAAATATCATAAGATTTGATTTTTATTTAGAAACATAAATGATTAAATAATTACTATAATATAAAGTTCTAAATATCATAAGATTTGATTTTTATTTAGAAACATAAATGATTAAATAATTACTATAATATAAAGTTCTAAATATAACATAATTATAAATTTCTTAATCATTTACAAAAATTTAATTATCTCTAATTATATATTAACAATTATTAAGAAAAATATTTACACATTATGATGAAAACAAATTTTAACTAATCAATAATCACATTCACCAAAATTTTACATTAAGTATTTATAAGGTTTAATTTTATTTACAAAAATTTACAAGAATTATAATAAATATATACATAGAATCATATAGAAAATTAAAATTAGGTTTTCATATTAATTTGGAAAAAAGATGTTAATGTTATTTATTTTAAAAAAACAGATTTTTATATTACAACAAATTTTAATAAATTAATGATAACAATAATAATAATAATGATAATAATGATAATAATAATAAATAATGATAATAATAATAATAATAATAATAATAATAATAATAATAATAATAATAATAATAATAATAATAATAATAATAAAGCAATAATGAATTTTAAATGTGCCAAATAACCCAACAATGTTGCTAACGCAGAAATGCGCCCATCGCAACCAGATCTAAATCGGACGAAACAAAATTTATCGCAAAGAAAAAGAAATTAAGCAAAAAATAGTATTATTGCTCACACAAAAATGCGATCATCGCAACCAGATCGAACTAACACAAATGTCACGCGTCATGCACACAAATGTGCAAACATCGTATCGACATAATTCGATCAAAAATCTTATATACATAAACTCTAACAATTTAAAAATTATATATATATAAACGTAACAGTAATAGATAAAGAAAAAGAAATAACGGTAATAGATGAAGAAAAAGAAATAACGGTAAAAGATGAAGAAAAAGAAACAACAGTAATAGATGAAGGAAAAGAAATAACGGTAAACGATGAAGAAAAAGAAACAATAGTAATGGATGAAGAAGAAAACTAAATAACGGCCAACGGCACTCACTCCTCTTAGGTTTTTTTCATTCTCTCCTCTTTTCCAACAAGGCAACACATGTATATATAGGGAACAAATTAGGGTTAACACTAAATTGTCAATAATGTCCCTAAAGCCCATTTTAAAGCCCAAACTAAATAATTAGTTAAGAAAAAATAAAATTTAAATAATTTAAAATAATTAAAATAAACTTAAAATAAAAACTAATAATCCTATTGATTCCTAAAATAAAAAATATTATAAAAAGAACAAAATTTTTTTCAATATTTTTTTATTTTATGATTTTTTGGATATTTTTATGAATAATTTAGAAAAAAGTGAAAAAAATAATATTTTAAAAAATGATTTAATTAAAATACGAAAATAATAATTAAATAATAATAAAAAACTATTTTTGTTATTTTTTTTAATGAAAGATAGAAAAATTTAGAGTAAAAATAATAAAAACAACAAAAAGTGCCAAAGGTGAGATTCGAACTCTCAACCTCTCACACTCATAACTCCTTACACATGTCCTCCTGCCAATTGTGCCATTTTTACTTTTTAGAAAAAAAAAAGTGCATGCCATATGATATTTACCTGCAAAAAGTCAAACGACTACACAAATTTGTTAGTAATTGATTAAATGCAATGAAATGCGACGACAAATCTTAGGGCAAAATTTGGGGTA
>OZ012741.1:17829914-17953982 GCA_963859935.3 Lathyrus sativus
GTATAATAGATGTAAAAAATTTCTATGTTTTTCTTCTTCTCCATCACCAAAATTTTGGTTTCTTCACCTCTGAGAAACTAAGTTAAGAGACTACAAATGAATGACCCGTAATTTACACGTATGTAGAACAATTAAAATAAAATAATCAAGCTCAATATTGTCTATATTCATTGTATTCACATTGAGTTATGGTATATTACATCTAAAAATATTCTATATTTTTCCTCACCATCCTAAAGTTTTAGGTTTTTTTATCACTAAGCAGAAAAACATAATAGACTACAGTAAATGTAAATGATTAGTTATACTTTATTTTTCTACTCCATCACAAAATTTCAGGTTTTCCCCCACCAAAATACAAAGTTAAAAGAGTATAATCCATGACATATATTTTATATAATATAGGTAAAAATTAAAATTAAATAATCAAGCTCAAATTTATTTATATTTACCATTTTCACATTGAATTATTGTAAATTAGATGTAAATATGTTCAATATGTTTCTTCTCCATCACCAAATTTCATGTGTGTTCGTCAGTAAAGCACATAGTTAAAAGAGTATAAATGAATGACAAATAAATTATATCTACATGGGTAATCACTAAAATTAAATATTCAATCTCAATGTTATTTGTGTTCACCATAATAACATTTTATTATGGTATAATAGATGTAAAAAATTTCTATGTTTTTGTTCTTCTCCATCACCAAAATTTAAGTTTCTTCACCTCTGAGAAACTAAGTTAAGAGACTACAAATGAATGACCCGTAATTTACATGTATGTAGATAAATTAAAATAAAATATCAAGCTCAATATTGTCTATATTCATTGTATTCACATTGACTTATGGTATATTACATTAAAAAGTATTCTATATTTTTCCTCACCATCCTAAAGTTTTAGGTTTTTTTACCACTAAGATGAAAAACATAATAGACTATAGTAAATGTAAATGATTAGTTATATTTTATTTTTCTACTCCATCACAAAATTTTAGGTTTTCCCCCACCAAAATACAAAGTTAAAAGAGTATAATCCATGACATATATTTTATATAATATAGGTAAAAATTAAAATTAAATAATCAAGCTCAAATTTATTTATATTTACCATTTTCACATTGAATTATGGTAAATTAGATGTAAATATGTTCAATATGTTTCCTCTCCATCACAAAATTTCATGTGTGTTCGTCAGTAAGGCTCATAGTTAAAAGAGTATAAATGAATGACAAATAAATTATATCTACATGGGTAATCACTAAAATCAAATATTCAATCCCAATGTTATTTGTGTTCACCATAATCACATTTTGTTATGGTATAATAGATGTAAAAAAATTTTATGTTTTTCTTCTTCTCCATCACCAAAATTTTGGTTTCTTCACCTCTGAGAAACTAAGTTAAGAGACTACAAATGAATGACCCGTAATTTACATGTATGTAGATCAATTAAAATATAATATCAAGCTCAATATTGTCTATATTCATTGTATTCACATTGACTTATGGTATATTACATCTAAAAATATTCTATATTTTTCCTCACCATCCTAAAGTTTTAGGTTTTTTTATCACTAAGCAGAATAACATAATAGACTACAGTAAATGTAAATGATTAGTTATATTTTATTTTTCTACTCCATCACAAAATTTCAGGTTTTCCCCCACCAAAATACAAAGTTAAAAGAGTATAATCCATGACATATATTTTAAATAATATAGGTAAAAATTAAAATTAAATAATCAAGCTCAAATTTATTTATATTTACCATTTTCACATTGAATTATTGTAAATTAGATGTAAATATGTTCAATATGTTTCTTCTCCATCACCAAATTTCATGTGTGTTCGTTAGAAAGGCACACAGTCAAAAGAGTATAAATGAATGACAAATAAATTATATATACATGGGTAATCACTAAATTAAATATTCAATCTCAATGTTATTTGTGTTCACCATAATCACATTTTATTATGGTATAATAGATGTAAAAAATTTCTATGTTTTTGTTCTTCTCCATCACCAAAATTTAAATTTCTTCACCTCGGAGAAACTAAGTTAAGAGACTACAAATGAATGACCCGTAATTTACATGTATGTAGATCAATTAAAATAAAATATCAAGCTGAATATTGTCTATATTCATTGTATTCACATTGACTTATGGTATATTACATCAAAAAGTATTCTATATTTTTCCTCACCATCCTAAAGTTTTAGGTTTTTTTACCACTAAGATGAAAAACATAATAGACTATAGTAAATGTAAATGATTAGTTATATTTTATTTTTCTACTCCATCACAAAATTTTAGGTTTTCCCCCACCAAAATACAAAGTTAAAAGAGTATAATCCATGACATATATTTTATATAATATAGGTAAAAATTAAAATTAAATAATCAAGCTCAAATTTATTTATATTTACCATTTTCACATTGAATTATGGTAAATTAGATGTAAATATGTTCAATATGTTTCCTCTCCATCACAAAATTTCATGTTTGTTCGTCAGTAAGGCTCATAGTTAAAAGAGTATAAATGAATGAAAAATAAATTATATCTACATGGGTAATCACTAAAATCAAATATTCAATCCCAATGTTATTTGTGTTCACCATAATCACATTTTATTATAGTATAATAGATGTAAAAAATTTCTATGTTTTTCTTCTTCTCCATCACCAAAATTTTGGTTTCTTCACCTCTGAGAAACTAAGTTAAGAGACTACAAATGAATGACCCGTAATTTACACGTATGTAGAACAATTAAAATAAAATAATCAAGCTCAATATTGTCTATATTCATTGTATTCACATTGAGTTATGGTATATTACATCTAAAAATATTCTATATTTTTCCTCACCATCCTAAAGTTTTAGGTTTTTTTATCACTAAGCAGAAAAACATAATAGACTACAGTAAATGTAAATGATTAGTTATACTTTATTTTTCTACTCCATCACAAAATTTCAGGTTTTCCCCCACCAAAATACAAAGTTAAAAGAGTATAATCCATGACATATATTTTATATAATATAGGTAAAAATTAAAATTAAATAATCAAGCTCAAATTTATTTATATTTACCATTTTCACATTGAATTATTGTAAATTAGATGTAAATATGTTCAATATGTTTCTTCTCCATCACCAAATTTCATGTGTGTTCGTCAGTAAAGCACATAGTTAAAAGAGTATAAATGAATGACAAATAAATTATATCTACATGGGTAATCACTAAAATTAAATATTCAATCTCAATGTTATTTGTGTTCACCATAATAACATTTTATTATGGTATAATAGATGTAAAAAATTTCTATGTTTTTGTTCTTCTCCATCACCAAAATTTAAGTTTCTTCACCTCTGAGAAACTAAGTTAAGAGACTACAAATGAATGACCCGTAATTTACATGTATGTAGATAAATTAAAATAAAATATCAAGCTCAATATTGTCTATATTCATTGTATTCACATTGACTTATGGGATATTACATCAAAAAGTATTATATGTTTTTCCTCACCATCCTAAAGTTTTAGGTATTTTTACCACTAAGCTGAAAAACGTAATAGACTATAGTAAATGTAAATGATTAGTTATATTTTATTTTTCTACTCCATCACAAAAATTTTGGATTTCCCCCACCAAAATACAAAGTTAAAAGAGTATAATCCATGACATATATTTTTATATAATATAGGTAGAAATTAAAATTAAATAGTCAAGCTCAAATTTATTTATATTTACCATTTTCACATTGAATTATGGCAAATTAGATGTAAATATGTTCAATATGTTTCCTCTCCATCACAAAATTTCATGTGTGTTCGTCAGTAAGGCTCATAGTTAAAAGAGTATAAATGAATGACAAATAAATTATATCTACATGGGTAATCACTAAAATCAAATATTCAATCCCAATGTTATTTGTGTTCACCATAATCACATTTTATTATAGTATAATAGATGTAAAAAAATTCTATGTTTTTCTTCTTCTCCATCACCAAAATTTTGGTTTCTTCACCTCTGAGAAACTAAGTTAAGAGACTACAAATGAATGACCCGTAATTTAAATGTATGTAGAACAATTAAAATAAAATAATCAAGCTCAATATTGTCTATATTCATTGTATTCGCATTGAGTTATGGTATATTACATCTAAAAATATTCTATATTTTTCCTCACCATCCTAAAGTTTTAGGTTTTTTTATCACTAAGCAGAATAACATAATAGACTACAGTAAATGTAAATGATTAGTTATATTTTATTTTTCTACTCCATCACAAAATTTCAGGTTTTCCCCCACCAAAATACAAAGTTAAAAGAGTATAATCCATGACATATATTTTAAATAATATAGGTAAAAATTAAAATTAAATAATCAAGCTCAAATTTATTTATATTTACCATTTTCACATTGAATTATTGTAAATTAGATGTAAATATGTTCAATATGTTTCTTCTCCATCACCAAATTTCATGTGTGTTCGTTAGTAAGGCACACAGTCAAAAGAGTATAAATGAATGACAAATAAATTATATATACATGGGTAATCACTAAATTAAATATTCAATCTCAATGTTATTTGTGTTCACCATAATCACATTTTATTATGGTATAATAGATGTAAAAAATTTCTATGTTTTTGTTCTTCTCCATCACCAAAATTTAAATTTCTTCACCTCGGAGAAACTAAGTTAAGAGACTACAAATGAATGACCCGTAATTTACATGTATGTAGATCAATTAAAATAAAATATCAAGCTGAATATTGTCTATATTCATTGTATTCACATTGACTTATGGTATATTACATCAAAAAGTATTCTATATTTTTCCTCACCATCCTAAAGTTTTAGGTTTTTTTACCACTAAGATGAAAAACATAATAGACTATAGTAAATGTAATTGATTAGTTATATTTTATTTTTCTACTCCATCACAAAATTTTAGGTTTTCCCCCACCAAAATACAAAGTTAAAAGAGTATAATCCATGACATATATTTTATATAATATAGGTAAAAATTAAAATTAAATAATCAAGCTCAAATTTATTTATATTTACCATTTTCACATTGAATTATGGTAAATTAGATGTAAATATGTTCAATATGTTTCCTCTCCATCACAAAATTTCATGTTTGTTCGTCAGTAAGGCTCATAGTTAAAAGAGTATAAATGAATGAAAAATAAATTATATCTACATGGGTAATCACTAAAATCAAATATTCAATCCCAATGTTATTTGTGTTCACCATAATCACATTTTATTATAGTATAATAGATGTAAAAAAAATTCTATGTTTTTCTTCTTCTCCATCACCAAAATTTTGGTTTCTTCACCTCTGAGAAACTAAGTTAAGAGACTACAAATGAATGACCCGTAATTTAAATGTATGTAGAACAATTAAAATAAAATAATCAAGCTCAATATTGTCTATATTCATTGTATTCGCATTGAGTTATGGTATATTACATCTAAAAATATTCTATATTTTTCCTCACCATCCTAAAGTTTTAGGTTTTTTTATCACTAAGCAGAATAACATAATAGACTACAGTAAATGTAAATGATTAGTTATATTTTATTTTTCTACTCCATCACAAAATTTCAGGTTTTCCCCCACCAAAATACAAAGTTAAAAGAGTATAATCCATGACATATATTTTAAATAATATAGGTAAAAATTAAAATTAAATAATCAAGCTCAAATTTATTTATATTTACCATTTTCACATTGAATTATTGTAAATTAGATGTAAATATGTTCAATATGTTTCTTCTCCATCACCAAATTTCATGTGTGTTCGTTAGTAAGGCACACAGTCAAAAGAGTATAAATGAATGACAAATAAATTATATATACATGGGTAATCACTAAATTAAATATTCAATCTCAATGTTATTTGTGTTCACCATAATCACATTTTATTATGGTATAATAGATGTAAAAAATTTCTATGTTTTTGTTCTTCTCCATCACCAAAATTTAAATTTCTTCACCTCGGAGAAACTAAGTTAAGAGACTACAAATGAATGACCCGTAATTTACATGTATGTAGATCAATTAAAATAAAATATCAAGCTGAATATTGTCTATATTCATTGTATTCACATTGACTTATGGTATATTACATCAAAAAGTATTCTATATTTTTCCTCACCATCCTAAAGTTTTAGGTTTTTTTACCACTAAGATGAAAAACATAATAGACTATAGTAAATGTAAATGATTAGTTATATTTTATTTTTCTACTCCATCACAAAATTTTAGGTTTTCCCCCACCAAAATACAAAGTTAAAAGAGTATAATCCATGACATATATTTTATATAATATAGGTAAAAATTAAAATTAAATAATCAAGCTCAAATTTATTTATATTTACCATTTTAACATTGAATTATGGTAAATTAGATGTAAATATGTTCAATATGTTTCCTCTCCATCACAAAATTTCATGTTTGTTCGTCAGTAAGGCTCATAGTTAAAAGAGTATAAATGAATGAAAAATAAATTATATCTACATGGGTAATCACTAAAATCAAATATTCAATCCCAATGTTATTTGTGTTCACCATAATCACATTTTATTATAGTATAATAGATGTAAAAAAAATTCTATGTTTTTCTTCTTCTCCATCACCAAAATTTTGGTTTCTTCACCTCTGAGAAACTAAGTTAAGAGACTACAAATGAATGACCCGTAATTTACATGTATGTAGAACAATTAAAATAAAATAATCAAGCTCAATATTGTCTATATTCATTGTATTCGCATTGAGTTATGGTATATTACATCTAAAAATATTCTATATTTTTCCTCACCATCCTAAAGTTTTAGGTTTTTTTATCACTAAGCAGAAAAACATAAGAGACTACAGTAAATGTAAATGATTAGTTATATTTTATTTTTCTACTCCATCACAAAATTTCAGGTTTTCCCCCACCAAAATACAAAGTTAAAAGAGTATAATCCATGACATATATTTTATATAATATAGGTAAAAATTAAAATTAAATAATCAAGCTCAAATTTATTTATATTTACCATTTTCACATTGAATTATTGTAAATTAGATGTAAATATGTTCAATATGTTTCCTCTCCATCACAAAATTTCATGTGTGTTCGTCAGTAAGGCTCATAGTTAAAAGAGTATAAATGAATGACAAATAAATTATATCTACATGGGTAATCACTAAAATCAAATATTCAATCCCAATGTTATTTGTGTTCACCATAATCACATTTTATTATAGTATAATAGATGTAAAAAAATTCTATGTTTTTCTTCTTCTCCATCACCAAAATTTTGGTTTCTTCACCTCTGAGAAACTAAGTTAAGAGACTACAAATGAATGACCCGTAATTTACATGTATGTAGAACAATTAAAATAAAATAATCAAGCTCAATATTGTCTATATTCATTGTATTCGCATTGAGTTATGGTATATTACATCTAAAAATATTCTATATTTTTCCTCACCATCCTAAAGTTTTAGGTTTTTTTATCACTAAGCAGAAAAACATAAGAGACTACAGTAAATGTAAATGATTAGTTATATTTTATTTTTCTACTCCATCACAAAATTTCAGGTTTTCCCCCACCAAAATACAAAGTTAAAAGAGTATAATCCATGACATATATTTTATATAATATAGGTAAAAATTAAAATTAAATAATCAAGCTCAAATTTATTTATATTTACCATTTTCACATTGAATTATTGTAAATTAGATGTAAATATGTTCAATATGTTTCCTCTCCATCACAAAATTTCATGTGTGTTCGTCAGTAAGGCTCATAGTTAAAAGAGTATAAATGAATGAAAAATAAATTATATCTACATGGGTAATCACTAAAATCAAATATTCAATCCCAATGTTATTTGTGTTCACCATAATCACATTTTATTATAGTATAATAGATGTAAAAAAAATTCTATGTTTTTCTTCTTCTCCATCACCAAAATTTTGGTTTCTTCACCTCTGAGAAACTAAGTTAAGAGACTACAAATGAATGACCCGTAATTTACATGTATGTAGAACAATTAAAATAAAATAATCAAGCTCAATATTGTCTATATTCATTGTATTCGCATTGAGTTATGGTATATTACATCTAAAAATATTCTATATTTTTCCTCACCATCCTAAAGTTTTAGGTTTTTTTATCACTAAGCAGAAAAACATAAGAGACTACAGTAAATGTAAATGATTAGTTATATTTTATTTTTCTACTCCATCACAAAATTTCAGGTTTTCCCCCACCAAAATACAAAGTTAAAAGAGTATAATCCATGACATATATTTTATATAATATAGGTAAAAATTAAAATTAAATAATCAAGCTCAAATTTATTTATATTTACCATTTTCACATTGAATTATTGTAAATTAGATGTAAATATGTTCAATATGTTTCCTCTCCATCACAAAATTTCATGTGTGTTCGTCAGTAAGGCTCATAGTTAAAAGAGTATAAATGAATGACAAATAAATTATATCTACATGGGTAATCACTAAAATCAAATATTCAATCCCAATGTTATTTGTGTTCACCATAATCACATTTTATTATAGTATAATAGATGTAAAAAAATTCTATGTTTTTCTTCTTCTCCATCACCAAAATTTTGGTTTCTTCACCTCTGAGAAACTAAGTTAAGAGACTACAAATGAATGACCCGTAATTTACATGTATGTAGAACAATTAAAATAAAATAATCAAGCTCAATATTGTCTATATTCATTGTATTCGCATTGAGTTATGGTATATTACATCTAAAAATATTCTATATTTTTCCTCACCATCCTAAAGTTTTAGGTTTTTTTATCACTAAGCAGAAAAACATAATAGACTACAGTAAATGTAAATGATTAGTTATATTTTATTTTTCTACTCCATCACAAAATTTCAGGTTTTCCCCCACCAAAATACAAAGTTAAAAGAGTATAATCCATGACATATATTTTATATAATATAGGTAAAAATTAAAATTAAATAATCAAGCTCAAATTTATTTATATTTACCATTTTCAGATTGAATTATTGTAAATTAGATGTAAATATGTTCAATATGTTTCTTCTCCATCACCAAATTTCATGTGTGTTCGTTAGTAAGGCACACAGTTAAAAGAGTATAAATGAATGACTAATAAATTATATATACATGGGTAATCACTAAATTAAATATTCAATCTCAATGTTATTTGTGTTCACCATAATCACATTTTATTATGGTATAATAGATGTAAAAAATTTCTATGTTTTTGTTCTTCTCCATCACCAAAATTTAAATTTCTTCACCTCGGAGAAACTAAGTTAAGAGACTACAAATGAATGACCTGTAATTTACATGTATGTAGATCAATTAAAATAAAATATCAAGCTGAATATTGTCTATATTCATTGTATTCACATTGACTTATGGTATATTACATCAAAAAGTATTCTATATTTTTCCTCACCATCCTAAAGTTTTAGGTTTTTTTATCACTAAGATGAAAAACATAATAGACTATAGTAAATGTAAATGATTAGTTATATTTTATTTTTCTACTCCATCACAAAATTTTAGGTTTTCCCCCACCAAAATACAAAGTTAAAAGAGTATAATCCATGACATATATTTTATATAATATAGGTAAAAATTAAAATTAAATAATCAAGCTCAAATTTATTTATATTTACCATTTTCACATTGAATTATGGTAAATTAGATGTAAATATGTTCAATATGTTTCCTCTCCATCACAAAATTTCATGTGTGTTCGTCAGTAAGGCTCATAGTTAAAAGAGTATAAATGAATGACAAATAAATTATATCTACATGGGTAATCACTAAAATCAAATATTCAATCCCAATGTTATTTGTGTTCACCATAATCACATTTTATTATAGTATAATAGATGTAAAAAAATTCTATGTTTTTCTTCTTCTCCATCACCAAAATTTTGGTTTCTTCACCTCTGAGAAACTAAGTTAAGAGACTACAAATGAATGACCCGTAATTTACATGTATGTAGAATAATTAAAATAAAATAATCAAGCTCAATATTGTCTATATTCATTGTATTCGCATTGAGTTATGGTATATTACATCTAAAAATATTCTATATTTTTCCTCACCATCCTAAAGTTTTAGGTTTTTTTATCACTAAGCAGAAAAACATAATAGACTACAGTAAATGTAAATGATTAGTTATATTTTATTTTTCTACTCCATCACAAAATTTCAGGTTTTCCCCCACCAAAATACAAAGTTAAAAGAGTATAATCCATGACATATATTTTATATAATATAGGTAAAAATTAAAATTAAATAATCAAGCTCAAATTTATTTATATTTACCATTTTCACATTGAATTATTGTAAATTAGATGTAAATATGTTCAATATGTTTCTTCTCCATCACCAAATTTCATGTGTGTTCGTCAGTAAAGCACATAGTTAAAAGAGTATAAATGAATGACAAATAAATTATATCTACATGGGTAATCACTAAAATTAAATATTCAATCTCAATGTTATTTGTGTTCACCATAATAACATTTTATTATGGTATAATAGATGTAAAAAATTTCTATGTTTTTGTTCTTCTCCATCACCAAAATTTAAGTTTCTTCACCTCTGAGAAACTAAGTTAAGAGACTACAAATGAATGACCCGTAATTTACATGTATGTAGAACAATTAAAATAAAATAATCAAGCTCAATATTGTCTATATTCATTGTATTCGCATTGAGTTATGGTATATTACATCTAAAAATATTCTATATTTTTCCTCACCATCCTAAAGTTTTAGGTTTTTTTATCACTAAGCAGAAAAACATAAGAGACTACAGTAAATGTAAATGATTAGTTATATTTTATTTTTCTACTCCATCACAAAATTTCAGGTTTTCCCCCACCAAAATACAAAGTTAAAAGAGTATAATCCATGACATATATTTTATATAATATAGGTAAAAATTAAAATTAAATAATCAAGCTCAAATTTATTTATATTTACCATTTTCACATTGAATTATTGTAAATTAGATGTAAATATGTTCAATATGTTTCCTCTCCATCACAAAATTTCATGTGTGTTCGTCAGTAAGGCTCATAGTTAAAAGAGTATAAATGAATGACAAATAAATTATATCTACATGGGTAATCACTAAAATCAAATATTCAATCCCAATGTTATTTGTGTTCACCATAATCACATTTTATTATAGTATAATAGATGTAAAAAAATTCTATGTTTTTCTTCTTCTCCATCACCAAAATTTTGGTTTCTTCACCTCTGAGAAACTAAGTTAAGAGACTACAAATGAATGACCCGTAATTTACATGTATGTAGAACAATTAAAATAAAATAATCAAGCTCAATATTGTCTATATTCATTGTATTCGCATTGAGTTATGGTATATTACATCTAAAAATATTCTATATTTTTCCTCACCATCCTAAAGTTTTAGGTTTTTTTATCACTAAGCAGAAAAACATAATAGACTACAGTAAATGTAAATGATTAGTTATATTTTATTTTTCTACTCCATCACAAAATTTCAGGTTTTCCCCCACCAAAATACAAAGTTAAAAGAGTATAATCCATGACATATATTTTATATAATATAGGTAAAAATTAAAATTAAATAATCAAGCTCAAATTTATTTATATTTACCATTTTCAGATTGAATTATTGTAAATTAGATGTAAATATGTTCAATATGTTTCTTCTCCATCACCAAATTTCATGTGTGTTCGTTAGTAAGGCACACAGTTAAAAGAGTATAAATGAATGACAAATAAATTATATATACATGGGTAATCACTAAATTAAATATTCAATCTCAATGTTATTTGTGTTCACCATAATCACATTTTATTATGGTATAATAGATGTAAAAAATTTCTATGTTTTTGTTCTTCTCCATCACCAAAATTTAAATTTCTTCACCTCGGAGAAACTAAGTTAAGAGACTACAAATGAATGACCTGTAATTTACATGTATGTAGATCAATTAAAATAAAATATCAAGCTGAATATTGTCTATATTCATTGTATTCACATTGACTTATGGTATATTACATCAAAAAGTATTCTATATTTTTCCTCACCATCCTAAAGTTTTAGGTTTTTTTACCACTAAGATGAAAAACATAATAGACTATAGTAAATGTAAATGATTAGTTATATTTTATTTTTCTACTCCATCACAAAATTTTAGGTTTTCCCCCACCAAAATACAAAGTTAAAAGAGTATAATCCATGACATATATTTTATATAATATAGGTAAAAATTAAAATTAAATAATCAAGCTCAAATTTATTTATATTTACCATTTTCACATTGAATTATGGTAAATTAGATGTAAATATGTTCAATATGTTTCCTCTCCATCACAAAATTTCATGTGTGTTCGTCAGTAAGGCTCATAGTTAAAAGAGTATAAATGAATGACAAATAAATTATATCTACATGGGTAATCACTAAAATCAAATATTCAATCCCAATGTTATTTGTGTTCACCATAATCACATTTTATTATAGTATAATAGATGTAAAAAAATTCTATGTTTTTCTTCTTCTCCATCACCAAAATTTTGGTTTCTTCACCTCTGAGAAACTAAGTTAAGAGACTACAAATGAATGACCCGTAATTTACATGTATGTAGAATAATTAAAATAAAATAATCAAGCTCAATATTGTCTATATTCATTGTATTCGCATTGAGTTATGGTATATTACATCTAAAAATATTCTATATTTTTCCTCACCATCCTAAAGTTTTAGGTTTTTTTATCACTAAGCAGAAAAACATAATAGACTACAGTAAATGTAAATGATTAGTTATATTTTATTTTTCTACTCCATCACAAAATTTCAGGTTTTCCCCCACCAAAATACAAAGTTAAAAGAGTATAATCCATGACATATATTTTATATAATATAGGTAAAAATTAAAATTAAATAATCAAGCTCAAATTTATTTATATTTACCATTTTCACATTGAATTATTGTAAATTAGATGTAAATATATTCAATATGTTTCTTCTCCATCACCAAATTTCATGTGTGTTCGTTAGTAAGGCACACAGTTAAAAGAGTATAAATGAATGACAAATAAATTATATATACATGGGTAATCACTAAATTAAATATTCAATCTCAATGTTATTTGTGTTCACCATAATCACATTTTATTATGGTATAATAGATGTAAAAAATTTCTATGTTTTTGTTCTTCTCCATCACCAAAATTTAAATTTCTTCACCTCGGAGAAACTAAGTTAAGAGACTACAAATGAATGACCCGTAATTTACATGTATGTAGATCAATTAAAATAAAATATCAAGTTGAATATTGTCTATATTCATTGTATTCACATTGACTTATGGTATATTACATTAAAAAGTATTCTATATTTTTCCTCACCATCCTAAAGTTTTAGGTTTTTTTACCACTAAGATGAAAAACATAATAGACTATAGTAAATGTAAATGATTAGTTATATTTTATTTTTCTACTCCATCACAAAATTTTAGGTTTTCCCCCACCAAAATACAAAGTTAAAAGAGTATAATCCATGACATATATTTTATATAATATAGGTAAAAATTAAAATTAAATAATCAAGCTCAAATTTATTTATATTTACCATTTTCACATTGAATTATGGTAAATTAGATGTAAATATGTTCAATATGTTTCCTCTCCATCACAAAATTTCATGTGTGTTCGTCAGTAAGGCTCATAGTTAAAAGAGTATAAATGAATGACAAATAAATTATATCTACATGGGTAATCACTAAAATCAAATATTCAATCCCAATGTTATTTGTGTTCACCATAATCACATTTTGTTATGGTATAATAGATGTAAAAAAATTTTATGTTTTTCTTCTTCTCCATCACCAAAATTTTGGTTTCTTCACCTCTGAGAAACTAAGTTAAGAGACTACAAATGAATGACCCGTAATTTACATGTATGTAGATCAATTAAAATATAATATCAAGCTCAATATTGTCTATATTCATTGTATTCACATTGACTTATGGTATATTACATCTAAAAATATTCTATATTTTTCCTCACCATCCTAAAGTTTTAGGTTTTTTTATCACTAAGCAGAATAACATAATAGACTACAGTAAATGTAAATGATTAGTTATATTTTATTTTTCTACTCCATCACAAAATTTCAGGTTTTCCCCCACCAAAATACAAAGTTAAAAGAGTATAATCCATGACATATATTTTAAATAATATAGGTAAAAATTAAAATTAAATAATCAAGCTCAAATTTATTTATATTTACCATTTTCACATTGAATTATTGTAAATTAGATGTAAATATGTTCAATATGTTTCTTCTCCATCACCAAATTTCATGTGTGTTCGTTAGAAAGGCACACAGTCAAAAGAGTATAAATGAATGACAAATAAATTATATATACATGGGTAATCACTAAATTAAATATTCAATCTCAATGTTATTTGTGTTCACCATAATCACATTTTATTATGGTATAATAGATGTAAAAAATTTCTATGTTTTTGTTCTTCTCCATCACCAAAATTTAAATTTCTTCACCTCGGAGAAACTAAGTTAAGAGACTACAAATGAATGACCCGTAATTTACATGTATGTAGATCAATTAAAATAAAATATCAAGCTGAATATTGTCTATATTCATTGTATTCACATTGACTTATGGTATATTACATCAAAAAGTATTCTATATTTTTCCTCACCATCCTAAAGTTTTAGGTTTTTTTACCACTAAGATGAAAAACATAATAGACTATAGTAAATGTAAATGATTAGTTATATTTTATTTTTCTACTCCATCACAAAATTTTAGGTTTTCCCCCACCAAAATACAAAGTTAAAAGAGTATAATCCATGACATATATTTTATATAATATAGGTAAAAATTAAAATTAAATAATCAAGCTCAAATTTATTTATATTTACCATTTTCACATTGAATTATGGTAAATTAGATGTAAATATGTTCAATATGTTTCCTCTCCATCACAAAATTTCATGTTTGTTCGTCAGTAAGGCTCATAGTTAAAAGAGTATAAATGAATGAAAAATAAATTATATCTACATGGGTAATCACTAAAATCAAATATTCAATCCCAATGTTATTTGTGTTCACCATAATCACATTTTATTATAGTATAATAGATGTAAAAAAAATTCTATGTTTTTCTTCTTCTCCATCACCAAAATTTTGGTTTCTTCACCTCTGAGAAACTAAGTTAAGAGACTACAAATGAATGACCCGTAATTTACATGTATGTAGAACAATTAAAATAAAATAATCAAGCTCAATATTGTCTATATTCATTGTATTCGCATTGAGTTATGGTATATTACATCTAAAAATATTCTATATTTTTCCTCACCATCCTAAAGTTTTAGGTTTTTTTATCACTAAGCAGAAAAACATAAGAGACTACAGTAAATGTAAATGATTAGTTATATTTTATTTTTCTACTCCATCACAAAATTTCAGGTTTTCCCCCACCAAAATACAAAGTTAAAAGAGTATAATCCATGACATATATTTTATATAATATAGGTAAAAATTAAAATTAAATAATCAAGCTCAAATTTATTTATATTTACCATTTTCACATTGAATTATTGTAAATTAGATGTAAATATGTTCAATATGTTTCCTCTCCATCACAAAATTTCATGTGTGTTCGTCAGTAAGGCTCATAGTTAAAAGAGTATAAATGAATGACAAATAAATTATATCTACATGGGTAATCACTAAAATCAAATATTCAATCCCAATGTTATTTGTGTTCACCATAATCACATTTTATTATAGTATAATAGATGTAAAAAAATTCTATGTTTTTCTTCTTCTCCATCACCAAAATTTTGGTTTCTTCACCTCTGAGAAACTAAGTTAAGAGACTACAAATGAATGACCCGTAATTTACATGTATGTAGAACAATTAAAATAAAATAATCAAGCTCAATATTGTCTATATTCATTGTATTCGCATTGAGTTATGGTATATTACATCTAAAAATATTCTATATTTTTCCTCACCATCCTAAAGTTTTAGGTTTTTTTATCACTAAGCAGAAAAACATAATAGACTACAGTAAATGTAAATGATTAGTTATATTTTATTTTTCTACTCCATCACAAAATTTCAGGTTTTCCCCCACCAAAATACAAAGTTAAAAGAGTATAATCCATGACATATATTTTATATAATATAGGTAAAAATTAAAATTAAATAATCAAGCTCAAATTTATTTATATTTACCATTTTCAGATTGAATTATTGTAAATTAGATGTAAATATGTTCAATATGTTTCTTCTCCATCACCAAATTTCATGTGTGTTCGTTAGTAAGGCACACAGTTAAAAGAGTATAAATGAATGACAAATAAATTATATATACATGGGTAATCACTAAATTAAATATTCAATCTCAATGTTATTTGTGTTCACCATAATCACATTTTATTATGGTATAATAGATGTAAAAAATTTCTATGTTTTTGTTCTTCTCCATCACCAAAATTTAAATTTCTTCACCTCGGAGAAACTAAGTTAAGAGACTACAAATGAATGACCTGTAATTTACATGTATGTAGATCAATTAAAATAAAATATCAAGCTGAATATTGTCTATATTCATTGTATTCACATTGACTTATGGTATATTACATCAAAAAGTATTCTATATTTTTCCTCACCATCCTAAAGTTTTAGGTTTTTTTATCACTAAGATGAAAAACATAATAGACTATAGTAAATGTAAATGATTAGTTATATTTTATTTTTCTACTCCATCACAAAATTTTAGGTTTTCCCCCACCAAAATACAAAGTTAAAAGAGTATAATCCATGACATATATTTTATATAATATAGGTAAAAATTAAAATTAAATAATCAAGCTCAAATTTATTTATATTTACCATTTTCACATTGAATTATGGTAAATTAGATGTAAATATGTTCAATATGTTTCCTCTCCATCACAAAATTTCATGTGTGTTCGTCAGTAAGGCTCATAGTTAAAAGAGTATAAATGAATGACAAATAAATTATATCTACATGGGTAATCACTAAAATCAAATATTCAATCCCAATGTTATTTGTGTTCACCATAATCACATTTTATTATAGTATAATAGATGTAAAAAAATTCTATGTTTTTCTTCTTCTCCATCACCAAAATTTTGGTTTCTTCACCTCTGAGAAACTAAGTTAAGAGACTACAAATGAATGACCCGTAATTTACATGTATGTAGAATAATTAAAATAAAATAATCAAGCTCAATATTGTCTATATTCATTGTATTCGCATTGAGTTATGGTATATTACATCTAAAAATATTCTATATTTTTCCTCACCATCCTAAAGTTTTAGGTTTTTTTATCACTAAGCAGAAAAACATAATAGACTACAGTAAATGTAAATGATTAGTTATATTTTATTTTTCTACTCCATCACAAAATTTCAGGTTTTCCCCCACCAAAATACAAAGTTAAAAGAGTATAATCCATGACATATATTTTATATAATATAGGTAAAAATTAAAATTAAATAATCAAGCTCAAATTTATTTATATTTACCATTTTCACATTGAATTATTGTAAATTAGATGTAAATATGTTCAATATGTTTCTTCTCCATCACCAAATTTCATGTGTGTTCGTCAGTAAAGCACATAGTTAAAAGAGTATAAATGAATGACAAATAAATTATATCTACATGGGTAATCACTAAAATTAAATATTCAATCTCAATGTTATTTGTGTTCACCATAATAACATTTTATTATGGTATAATAGATGTAAAAAATTTCTATGTTTTTGTTCTTCTCCATCACCAAAATTTAAGTTTCTTCACCTCTGAGAAACTAAGTTAAGAGACTACAAATGAATGACCCGTAATTTACATGTATGTAGAACAATTAAAATAAAATAATCAAGCTCAATATTGTCTATATTCATTGTATTCGCATTGAGTTATGGTATATTACATCTAAAAATATTCTATATTTTTCCTCACCATCCTAAAGTTTTAGGTTTTTTTATCACTAAGCAGAAAAACATAAGAGACTACAGTAAATGTAAATGATTAGTTATATTTTATTTTTCTACTCCATCACAAAATTTCAGGTTTTCCCCCACCAAAATACAAAGTTAAAAGAGTATAATCCATGACATATATTTTATATAATATAGGTAAAAATTAAAATTAAATAATCAAGCTCAAATTTATTTATATTTACCATTTTCACATTGAATTATTGTAAATTAGATGTAAATATGTTCAATATGTTTCCTCTCCATCACAAAATTTCATGTGTGTTCGTCAGTAAGGCTCATAGTTAAAAGAGTATAAATGAATGACAAATAAATTATATCTACATGGGTAATCACTAAAATCAAATATTCAATCCCAATGTTATTTGTGTTCACCATAATCACATTTTATTATAGTATAATAGATGTAAAAAAATTCTATGTTTTTCTTCTTCTCCATCACCAAAATTTTGGTTTCTTCACCTCTGAGAAACTAAGTTAAGAGACTACAAATGAATGACCCGTAATTTACATGTATGTAGAACAATTAAAATAAAATAATCAAGCTCAATATTGTCTATATTCATTGTATTCGCATTGAGTTATGGTATATTACATCTAAAAATATTCTATATTTTTCCTCACCATCCTAAAGTTTTAGGTTTTTTTATCACTAAGCAGAAAAACATAATAGACTACAAAAAATGTAAATGATTAGTTATATTTTATTTTTCTACTCCATCACAAAATTTCAGGTTTTCCCCCACCAAAATACAAAGTTAAAAGAGTATAATCCATGACATATATTTTATATAATATAGGTAAAAATTAAAATTAAATAATCAAGCTCAAATTTATTTATATTTACCATTTTCAGATTGAATTATTGTAAATTAGATGTAAATATGTTCAATATGTTTCTTCTCCATCACCAAATTTCATGTGTGTTCGTTAGTAAGGCACACAGTTAAAAGAGTATAAATGAATGACAAATAAATTATATATACATGGGTAATCACTAAATTAAATATTCAATCTCAATGTTATTTGTGTTCACCATAATCACATTTTATTATGGTATAATAGATGTAAAAAATTTCTATGTTTTTGTTCTTCTCCATCACCAAAATTTAAATTTCTTCACCTCGGAGAAACTAAGTTAAGAGACTACAAATGAATGACCCGTAATTTACATGTATGTAGATCAATTAAAATAAAATATCAAGCTGAATATTGTCTATATTCATTGTATTCACATTGACTTATGGTATATTACATCAAAAAGTATTCTATATTTTTCCTCACCATCCTAAAGTTTTAGGTTTTTTTACCACTAAGATGAAAAACATAATAGACTATAGTAAATGTAAATGATTAGTTATATTTTATTTTTCTACTCCATCACAAAATTTTAGGTTTTCCCCCACCAAAATACAAAGTTAAAAGAGTATAATCCATGACATATATTTTATATAATATAGGTAAAAATTAAAATTAAATAATCAAGCTCAAATTTATTTATATTTACCATTTTCACATTGAATTATGGTAAATTAGATGTAAATATGTTCAATATGTTTCCTCTCCATCACAAAATTTCATGTGTGTTCGTCAGTAAGGCTCATAGTTAAAAGAGTATAAATGAATGACAAATAAATTATATCTACATGGGTAATCACTAAAATCAAATATTCAATCCCAATGTTATTTGTGTTCACCATAATCACATTTTATTATAGTATAATAGATGTAAAAAAATTCTATGTTTTTCTTCTTCTCCATCACCAAAATTTTGGTTTCTTCACCTCTGAGAAACTAAGTTAAGAGACTACAAATGAATGACCCGTAATTTACATGTATGTAGAATAATTAAAATAAAATAATCAAGCTCAATATTGTCTATATTCATTGTATTCGCATTGAGTTATGGTATATTACATCTAAAAATATTCTATATTTTTCCTCACCATCCTAAAGTTTTAGGTTTTTTTATCACTAAGCAGAAAAACATAATAGACTACAGTAAATGTAAATGATTAGTTATATTTTATTTTTCTACTCCATCACAAAATTTCAGGTTTTCCCCCACCAAAATACAAAGTTAAAAGAGTATAATCCATGACATATATTTTATATAATATAGGTAAAAATTAAAATTAAATAATCAAGCTCAAATTTTTTTATATTTACCATTTTCACATTGAATTATTGTAAATTAGATGTAAATATATTCAATATGTTTCTTCTCCATCACCAAATTTCATGTGTGTTCGTTAGTAAGGCACACAGTTAAAAGAGTATAAATGAATGACAAATAAATTATATATACATGGGTAATCACTAAATTAAATATTCAATCTCAATGTTATTTGTGTTCACCATAATCACATTTTATTATGGTATAATAGATGTAAAAAATTTCTATGTTTTTGTTCTTCTCCATCACCAAAATTTAAATTTCTTCACCTCGGAGAAACTAAGTTAAGAGACTACAAATGAATGACCCGTAATTTACATGTATGTAGATCAATTAAAATAAAATATCAAGTTGAATATTGTCTATATTCATTGTATTCACATTGACTTATGGTATATTACATTAAAAAGTATTCTATATTTTTCCTCACCATCCTAAAGTTTTAGGTTTTTTTACCACTAAGATGAAAAACATAATAGACTATAGTAAATGTAAATGATTAGTTATATTTTATTTTTCTACTCCATCACCAAATTTTAGGTTTTCCCCCACCAAAATACAAAGTTAAAAGAGTATAATCCATGACATATATTTTATATAATATAGGTAAAAATTAAAATTAAATAATCAAGCTCAAATTTATTTATATTTACCATTTTCACATTGAATTATGGTAAATTAGATGTAAATATGTTCAATATGTTTCCTCTCCATCACAAAATTTCATGTGTGTTCGTCAGTAAGGCTCATAGTTAAAAGAGTATAAATGAATGACAAATAAATTATATCTACATGGGTAATCACTAAAATCAAATATTCAATCCCAATGTTATTTGTGTTCACCATAATCACATTTTGTTATGGTATAATAGATGTAAAAAAATTTTATGTTTTTCTTCTTCTCCATCACCAAAATTTTGGTTTCTTCACCTCTGAGAAACTAAGTTAAGAGACTACAAATGAATGACCCGTAATTTACATGTATGTAGATCAATTAAAATATAATATCAAGCTCAATATTGTCTATATTCATTGTATTCACATTGACTTATGGTATATTACATCTAAAAATATTCTATATTTTTCCTCACCATCCTAAAGTTTTAGGTTTTTTTATCACTAAGAAGAAAAACATAATAGATTACAGTAAATGTAAATGATTAGTTATATTTTATTTTTCTACTCCATCACAAAATTTCAGGTTTTCCCCCACCAAAATACAAAGTTAAAAGAGTATAATCCATGACATATATTTTATATAATATAGGTAAAAATTAAAATTAAATAATCAAGCTCAAATTTATTTATATTTACCATTTTCACATTGAATTATTGTAAATTAGATGTAAATATGTTCAATATGTTTCTTCTCCATCTCCAAATTTCATGTGTGTTCGTCAGTAAGGCACATAGTTAAAATAGTATAAATGAATGGAAAATAAATTATATCTACATGGGTAATCACTAAAATTAAATATTCAATATCAATGTTATTTGTGTTCACCATAATCACATTTTATTATGGTATAATAGATGTAAAAAATTTCTATGTTTTTGTTCTTCTCCATCACCAAAATTGAAGTTTCTTCACCTCTGAGAAACTAAGTTAAGAGACTACAAATGAATGACCCGTAATTTACATGTATGTAGATCAATTAAAATAAAATATCAAGCTCAATATTGTCTATATTCATTGTATTCACATTGACTTATGGTATATTACATCAAAAAGTATTATAGGTTTTTCCTCACCATCCTAAAGTTTTAGGTTTTTTTACCACTAAGCTGAAAAACATAATACACTATAGTAAATGTAAATGATTAGTTATATTTTATTTTTCTACTCCATCACAAAATTTTAGGATTTCCCCCACCAAAATACAAAGTTAAAAGAGTATAATCCATGACATATATTTTATATAATATATGTAAAAATTAAAATTAAATAATCAAGCTCAAATTTATTTATATTTACCATTTTCACATTGAATTATTGTAAATTAGATGTAAATATGTTCAATATGTTTCTTCTCCATCTCCAAATTTTATGTGTGTTCGTCAGTAAGGCACATAGCTAAAATAGTATAAATGAATGACAAATAAATTATATCTACATGGGTAATCACTAAAATTAAATATTCAATCTCAATGTTATTTGTGTTCACCATAATCACATTTTATTATGGTATAATAGATGTAAAAAATTTCTATGTTTTTGTTCTTCTCCATCACCAAAATTTAAGTTTCTTCACCTCTGAGAAACTAAGTTAAGAGACTACAAATGAATGACCCGTACTTTACATGTATGTAGATCAATTAAAATAAAATATCAAGCTCAATATTTTCTATATTTATTGTATTCACATTGACTTATGGTATATTACATCAAAAAGTATTATATGTTTTTCCTCACCATCCTAAAGTTTGAGGTTTTTTTACCACTAAGCTGAAACACATAATAGACTATAGTAAATGTAAATGATTAGTTATATTTTATTTTTTTACTCCATCACAAAATTTTAGGATTTCCCCCACCAAAATACAAAGTTAAAAGAGTATAATCCATGACATATATTTTATATAATATTGGTAAAATTTAAAATTAAATAATCAAGCTCAAATTTATTTATATTTACCATTTTCACATTGAATTATGGCAAATTAGATGTAAATATGTTCAATATGTTTCCTCTCCATCACAAAATTTCATGTGTGTTCGTCAGTAAGGCACATAGTTAAAAGAGTATAAATGAATGACAAATAAATTATATCTACATGGGTAATCACTAAAATCAAATATTCAATCCCAATGTTATTTGTGTTCACCATAATCACATTTTATTATGGTATAATAGATGTAAAAAAATTCTATGTTTTTCTTCTTCTCCATCACCAAAATTTTGGTTTCTTCACCTCTGAGAAACTAAGTTAAGAGACTACAAATGAATGACCCGTAATTTACATGTATGTAGAACAATTAAAATAAAATAATCAAGCTCAATATTGTCTATATTCATTGTATTCACATTGAGTTATGGTATATTACATCTAAAAATATTCTATATTTTTCCTCACCATCCTAAAGTTTTAGGTTTTTTTATCACTAAGCAGAAAAACATAATAGACTACAGTAAATGTAAATGATTAGTTATATTTTATTTTTCTACTCCATCACAAAGATTCAGGTTTTCCCCCACCAAAATACAAAGTTAAAAGAGTATAATCCATGACATATATTTTATATAATATAGGTAAAAATTAAAATTAAATAATCAAGCTCAAATTTATTTATATTTACCATTTTCACATTGAATTATGGTAAATTAGATGTAAATATGTTCAATATGTTTCTTCTCTATCACCAAATTTCATGTGTGTTCGTCAGTAAGGCACACAGTTAAAACATTATAAATGAATGACAAATAAATTATATATACATGGGTAATCACTAAATTAAACATTCAATCTCAATGTTATTTGTGCTCACCATAATCACATTTTATTATGGTATAATAGATGTAAAAAAAATTCTATGTTTTTCTTCTTCTCCATCACCAAAATTTTGGTTTCTTCACCTCTGAGAAACTTAGTTAAGAGACTAGAAATGAATGACCCGTAATTTACATGTATGTAGAACAATTAAAATAAAATAATCAAGCTCAATATTGTCTATATTCATTGTATTCACATTGAGTTATGGTATATTACATCTAAAAATATTCTATATTTTTCCTCACCATCCTAAAGTTTTAGGTTTTTTTATCACTAAGCAGAAAAACATAATAGACTACAGTAAATGTAAATGATTAGTTATATTTTATTTTTCTACTCCATCACAAAATTTCAGGTTTTCCCCCACCAAAATACAAAGTTAAAAGAGTATAATCCATGACATATATTTTATATAATATAGGTAAAAATTAAAATTAAATAATCAAGCTCAAATTTATTTATATTTACCATTTTCACATTAAATTATTGTAAATTAGATGTAAATATGTTCAATATGTTTCTTCTCCATCACCAAATTTCATGTGTGTTCGTTAGTAAGGCACATAGTTAAAAGAGTATAAATGAATGACAAATAAATTATATCTACATGGGTAATCACTAAAATTAAATATTCAATCTCAATGTTATTTGTGTTCACCATAATCACATTTTATTATGGTATAATAGATGTAAAAAATTTCTATGTTTTTGTTCTTCTCCATCACCAAAATTTAAATTTCTTCACCTCGGAGAAACTAAGTTAAGAGACTACAAATGAATGACCCGTAATTTACATGTATGTAGATCAATTAAAATAAAATATCAAGCTCAATATTGTCTATATTCATTGTATTCACATTGACTTATGGTATATTACATCAAAAAGTATTCTATATTTTTCCTCACCATCCTAAAGTTTTAGGTTTTTTTACCACTAAGATGAAAAACATAATAGACTATAGTAAATGTAAATGATTAGTTATATTTTATTTTTCTACTCCACCACAAAATTTTAGGTTTTCCCCCACCAAAATACAAAGTTAAAAGAGTATAATCCATGACATATATTTTATATAATATAGGTAAAAATTAAAATTAAATAATCAAGCTCAAATTTATTTATATTTACCATTTTCACTTTGAATTATTGTAAATTAGATGTAAATATGTTCAATATGTTTCTTCTCCATCTCCAAATTTCATGTGTGTTCGTCAGTAAGGCACATAGTTAAAATAGTATAAATGAATGACAAATAAATTATATCTACATGGGTAATCACTAAAATTAAATATTCAATCTCAATGTTATTTGTGTTCACCATAATCACATTTTATTATGGTATAATAGATGTAAAAAATTTCTATGTTTTTGTTCTTCTCCATCACCAAAATTGAGTTTTTTCACCTCTGAGAAACTAAGTTAAGAGACTACAAATGAATGACCCGTAATTTACATGTATGTAGATCAATTAAAATAAAATATCAAGCTCAATATTGTCTATATTCATTGTATTCACATTGACTTATGGTATATTACATCAAAAAGTATTATATGTTTTTCCTCACCATCATAAAGTTTTAGGTTTTTTTACCACTAAGCTGAAAAACATAATAGACTATAGTAAATGTAAATGATTAGTTATATTTTATTTTTCTACTCCATCACAAAATTTTAGGATTTCCCCCACCAAAATACAAAGTTAAAAGAGTATAATCCATGACATATATTTTATATAATATAGGTAAAAATTAAAATTAAATAATCAAGCTCAAATTTATTTATATTTACGATTTTCACATTGAATTATGGCAAATTAGATGTAAATATGTTCAATATGTTTCCTCTCCATCACAAAATTTCATGTGTGTTCGTCAGTAAGGCACATAGTTAAAAGAGTATAAATGAATGACAAATAAATTATATCTACATGGGTAATCACTAAATTAAATATCCAATCTCAATGTTATTTGTGTTCACCATAATCACATTTTATTATGGTATAATAGATGTAAAAAAATTCTATGTTTTTCTTCTTCTCCATCACCAAAATTTTGGTTTCTTCACCTCTGAGAAACTAAGTTAAGAGACTACAAATGAATGACCCGTAATTTACATGTATGTAAAACAATTAAAATAAAATAATCAAGCTCAATATTGTCTATATTCATTGTATTCACATTGAGTTATGGTATATTACATCTAAAATTATTCTATATTTTTCCTCACCATCCTAAAGTTTTAGGTTTTTTTATCACTAAGCAGAAAAACATAATAGACTACAGTAAATGTAAATGATTAGTTATATTTTATTTTTCTACTCCATCACAAAATTTCAGGTTTTCCCCCACCAAAATACAAAGTTAAAAGAGTATAATCCATGACATATATTTTATATAATATAGGTAAAAATTAAAATTAAATAATCAAGCTCAAATTTATTTATATTTACCATTTTCACATTGAATTATTGTAAATTAGATGTAAATATGTTCAATATGTTTCTTCTCCATCACCAAATTTCATGTGTGTTCGTCAGTAAGGCACATAGTTAAAAGAGTATAAATAAATGAAAAATAAATTATATCTACATGGGTAATCACTAAAATTAAATATTCAATCTCAATGTTATTTGTGTTCACCATAATCACATTTTATTATGGTATAATAGATGTAAAAAATTTCTATGTTTTTGTTCTTCTCCATCACCAAAATTTAAATTTTTTCACCTCGGAGAAACTAAGTTAAGAGACTACAAATGAATGACCCGTAATTTACATGTATGTAGATCAATTAAAATAAAATATCAAGCTCAATATTGTCTATATTCATTGTATTCACATTGACTTATGGTGTATTACATCAAAAAGTATTCTATATTTTTCCTCACCATCCTAAAGTTTTAGGTTTTTTTACCACTAAGCTGAAAAACATAATAGACTATAGTAAATGTAAATGATTAGTTATATTTTATTTTTCTACTCCATCACAAAATTTTAGGATTTCCCCCACCAAAATACAAAGTTAAAAGAGTATAATCCATGACATATATTTTATATAATATAGGTAAAAATTAAAATTAAATAATCAAGCTCAAATTTATTTATATTTACCATTTTCACATTGAATTATTGTAAATTAGATGTAAATATGTTCAATATGTTTCTTCTCTATCTCCAAATTTCATGTGTGTTCGTCAGTAAGGCACATAGTTAAAATAGTATAAATGAATGACAAATAAATGATATCTACATGGGTAATCACTAAAATTAAATATTCAATCTTAATGTTATTTGTGTTCACCATAATCACATTTTATTATGGTATAATAGATGTAAAAAATTTCTATGTTTTTGTTCTTCTCCATCACCAAAATTTAAGTTTCTTCACCTCTGAGAAACTAAGTTAAGAGACTACAAATGAATGACCCGTAATTTACATGTATGTAGATCAATTAAAATAAAATATCAAGCTCAATATTGTCTATATTCATTGTATTCACATTGACTTATGGTATATTACATCAAAAAGTATTATATGTTTTTCCTCACCATCCTAAAGTTTTAGGTTTTTTTACCACTAAGCTGAAAAACATAATAGACTATAGTAAATGTAAATGATTAGTTATATTTTATTTTTCTACTCCATCACAAAATTTTAGGATTTCCCCCACCAAAATACAAAGTTAAAAGAGTATAATCCATGACATATATTTTATATAATATAGGTAAAAATTAAAATTAAATAATCAAGCTCAAATTTATTTATATTTACCATTTTCACATTGAATTATGGCAAATTAGATGTAAATATGTTCAATATGTTTCCTCTCCATCACAAAATTTCATGTGTGTTCGTCAGTAAGGCACATAGTTAAAAGAGTATAAATGAATGACAAATAAATTATATCTACATGGGTAATCACTAAAATCAAATATTCAATCCCAATGTTATTTGTGTTCACCATAATCACATTTTATTATGGTATAATAGATGTAAAAAAATTATATGTTTTTCTTCTTCTCCATCACCAAAATTTTGGTTTCTTCACCTCTGAGAAACTAAGTTAAGAGACTACAAATGAATGACCCGTAATTTACATGTATGTAGAACAATTAAAATAAAATAATCAAGCTCAATATTGTCTATATTCATTGTATTCACATTGAGTTATGGTATATTACATCTAAAAATATTCTATATTTTTAATCACCATCCTAAATTTTTAGGTTTTTTTATCACTAAGCAGAAAAACATAATAGACTACCGTAAATGTAAATGATTAGTTATACTTTATTTTTCTACTCCATCACAAAATTTCAGGTTTTCCCCCACCAAAATACAAAGTTAAAAGAGTATAATCCATGACATATATTTTATATAATATAGGTAAAAATTAAAATTAAACAATCAAGCTCAAATTTATTTATATTTAACATTTTCACATTGAATTATTGTAAATTAGATGTAAATATGTTCAATATGTTTCTTCTCCATCACCAAATTTCATGTGTGTTCGTCAGTAAGGCACATAGTTAAAAGAGTATAAATGAATGACAAATAAATTATATCTACATGGCTAATCACTAATATTAAAAATTCAATCTCAATGTTATTTGTGTTCACCATAATCACATTTTATTATGGTATAATAGATGTAAAAAATTTCTATGTTTTTGTTCTTCTCCATCACTAAAATTTAAGTTTCTTCACCTCTGAGAAACTAAGTTAAGAGACTACAAATGAATGACCCGTAATTTACATGTATGTAGATCAATTAAAATAAAATATCAAGCTCAATATTGTATATATTCATTGTATTCACATTGACTTATGGTATATTACATCAAAAAGTATTATATGTTTTTCCTCACCATCCTAAAGTTTTAGGTTTTTTTACCACTAAGCTGAAAAACATAATAGACTATAGTAAATGTAAATGATTAGTTATATTTTATTTTTCTACTCCATCACAAAATTTTAGGATTTCCCCCACCAAAATACAAAGTTAAAAGAGTATAATCCATGACATTTATTTTATATAATATATGTAAAAATTAAAATTAAATAATCAAGCTCAAATTTATTTATATTTACCATTTTCACATTGAATTATGGCAAATTAGATGTAAATATGTTCAATAAGTTTCCTCTCCATCACAAAATTTCATGTGTGTTCGTCAGTAAGGCTCATAGTTAAAAGAGTATAAATGAATGACAAATAAATTATATCTACATGGGTAATCACTAAAATCAAATATTCAATCCCAATGTTATTTGTGTTCACCATAATCACATTTTATTATGGTATAATAGATGTAAAAAAATTCTATGTTTTTCTTCTTCTCCATCACCAAAATTTTGGTTTCTTCACCTCTGAGAAACTAAGTTAAGAGACTACAAATGAATGACCCGTAATTTACATGTATGTAGAACAATTAAAATAAAATAATAAAGCTCAATATTGTCTATATTCATTGTATTCGCATTGAGTTATGGTATATTACATCTAAAAATATTCTATATTTTTCCTCACCATCCTAAAGTTTTAGGTTTTTTTATCACTAAGCAGAAAAACATAATAGACTACAGTAAATGTAAATGATTAGTTATATTTTATTTTTCTACTCCGTCACAAAATTTCAGGTTTTCCCCCACCAAAATACAAAGTTAAAAGAGTATAATCCATGACATATATTTTATATAATATAGGTAAAAATTAAAATTAAATAATCAAACTCAAATTTATTTATATTTACCATTTTCACATTGAATTATTGTAAATTAGATGTAAATATGTTCAATATGTTTCTTCTCCATCACCAAATTTCATGTGTGTTCGTCAGTAAGGCACACAGTTAAAAGAGTATAAATGAATGACAAATAAATTATATCTACATGGGTAATCACTAAATTAAATATTCAATCTCAATGTTATTTGTGTTCACCATAATCACATTTTATTATGGTATAATAGATGTAAAAAATTTCTATGTTTTTGTTCTTCTCCATCACCAAAATTTAAATTTCTTCACCTCGGAGAAACTAAGTTAAGAGACTACAAATGAATGACCTGTAATTTACATGTATGTAGATCAATTAAAAGAAAATATCAAGCTGAATATTGTCTATATTCATTGTATTCACATTGACTTATGGTATATTACATCAAAAAGTATTCTATATTTTTCCTCACCATCCTAAAGTTTTAGGTTTTTTTACCACTAAGATGAAAAACATAATAGACTATAGTAAATGTAAATGATTAGTTATATTTTATTTTTCTACTCCATCACAAAATTTTAGGTTTTCCCCCACCAAAATACAAAGTTAAAAGAGTATAATCCATGACATATATTTTATATAATATAGGTAAAAATTAAAATTAAATAATCAAGCTCAAATTTATTTATATTTACCATTTTCACATTGAATTATGGTAAATTAGATGTAAATATGTTCAATATGTTTCCTCTCCATCACAAAATTTCATGTGTGTTCGTCAGTAAGGCTCATAGTTAAAAGAGTATAAATGAATGACAAATAAATTATATCTACATGGGTAATCACTAAAATCAAATATTCAATCCCAATGTTATTTGTGTTCACCATAATCACATTTTATTATAGTATAATAGATGTAAAAAAATTCTATGTTTTTCTTCTTCTCCATCACCAAAATTTTGGTTTCTTCACCTCTGTGAAACTAAGTTAAGAGACTACAAATGAATGACCCGTAATTTACATGTATGTAGAACAATTAAAATAAAATAATCAAGCTCAATATTGTCTATATTCATTGTATTCGCATTGAGTTATGGTATATTACATCTAAAAATATTCTATATTTTTCCTCACCATCCTAAAGTTTTAGGTTTTTTTATCACTAAGCAGAAAAACATAATAGACTACAGTAAATGTAAATGATTAGTTATATTTTATTTTTCTACTCCATCACAAAATTACAGGTTTTCCCCCACCAAAATACAAAGTTAAAAGAGTATAATCCATGACATATATTTTATATAATATAGGTAAAAATTAAAATTAAATAATCAAGCTCAAATTTATTTATATTTACCATTTTCACATTGAATTATTGTAAATTAGATGTAAATATGTTCAATATGTTTCTTCTCCATCACCAAATTTCATGTGTGTTCGTTAGTAAGGCACACAGTTAAAAGAGTATAAATGAATGACAAATAAATTATATATACATGGGTAATCACTAAATTAAATATTCAATCTCAATGTTATTTGTGTTCACCATAATCACATTTTATTATGGTATAATTGATGTAAAAAATTTCTATGTTTTTGTTCTTCTCCATCACCAAAATTTAAAGTTCTTCACCTCGGAGAAACTAAGTTAAGAGACAACAAATGAATGACCCGTAATTTACATGTATGTAGATCAATTAAAATAAAATATCAAGTTGAATATTGTCTATATTCATTGTATTCACATTGACTTATGGTATATTACATCAAAAAGTATTCTATATTTTTCCTCACCATCCTAAAGTTTTAGGTTTTTTTACCACTAAGATGAAAAACATAATAGACTATAGTAAATGTAAATGATTAGTTATATTTTATTTTTCTACTCCATCACAAAATTTTAGGTTTTCCCCCACCAAAATACAAAGTTAAAAGAGTATAATCCATGACATATATTTTATATAATATAGGTAAAAATTAAAATTAAATAATCAAGCTCAAATTTATTTATATTTACCATTTTCACATTGAATTATGGTAAATTAGATGTAAATATGTTCAATATGTTTCCTCTCCATCACAAAATTTCATGTGTGTTCGTCAGTAAGGCTCATAGTTAAAAGAGTATAAATGAATGACAAATAAATTATATCTACATGGGTAATCACTAAAATCAAATATTCAATCCCAATGTTATTTGTGTTCACCATAATCACATTTTATTATGGTATAATAGATTTAAAAAAATTTTATGTTTTTCTTCTTCTCCATCACCAAAATTTTGGTTTCTTCACCTCTGAGAAACTAAGTTAAGAGACTACAAATGAATGACCCATAATTTACATGTATGTAGATCAATTAAAATATAATATCAAGCTCAATATTGTCTATATTCATTGTATTCACATTGACTTATGGTATATTACATCTAAAAATATTCTATATTTTTCCTCACCATCCTAAAGTTTTAGGTTTTTTTATCACTAAGAAGAAAAACATAATAGATTACAGTAAATGTAAATGATTAGTTATATTTTATTTTTCTACTCCATCACAAAATTTCAGGTTTTCCCCCACCAAAATACAAAGTTAAAAGAGTATAATCCATGACATATATTTTATATAATATAGGTAAAAATTAAAATTAAATAATCAAGCTCAAATTTATTTATATTTACCATTTTCACATTGAATTATTGTAAATTAGATGTAAATATGTTCAATATGTTTCTTCTCCATCTCCAAATTTCATGTGTGTTCGTCAGTAAGGCACATAGTTAAAATAGTATAAATGAATGGCAAATAAATTATATCTACATGGGTAATCACTAAAATTAAATATTCAATATCAATGTTATTTGTGTTCACCATAATCACATTTTATTATGGTATAATAGATGTAAAAAATTTCTATGTTTTTGTTCTTCTCCATCACCAAAATTGAAGTTTCTTCACCTCTGAGAAACTAAGTTAAGAGACTACAAATGAATGACCCGTAATTTACATGTATGTAGATCAATTAAAATAAAATATCAAGCTCAATATTGTCTATATTCATTGTATTCACATTGACTTATGGTATATTACATCAAAAAGTATTATAGGTTTTTCCTCACCATCCTAAAGATTTAGGTTTTTTTACCACTAAGCTGAAAAACATAATACACTATAGTAAATGTAAATGATTAGTTATATTTTATTTTTCTACTCCATCACAAAATTTTAGGATTTCCCCCACCAAAATACAAAGTTAAAAGAGTATAATCCATGACATATATTTTATATAATATAGGTAAAAATTAAAATTAAATAATCAAGCTCAAATTTATTTATATTTACCATTTTCACATTGAATTATTGTAAATTAGATGTAAATATGTTCAATATGTTTCTTCTCCATCTCCAAATTTTATGTGTGTTCGTCAGTAAGGCACATAGCTAAAATAGTATAAATGAATGACAAATAAATTATATCTACATGGGTAATCACTAAAATTAAATATTCAATCTCAATGTTATTTGTGTTCACCATAATCACATTTTATTATGGTATAATAGATGTAAAAAATTTCTATGTTTTTGTTCTTCTCCATCACCAAAATTTAAGTTTCTTCACCTCTGAGAAACTAAGTTAAGAGACTACAAATGAATGACCCGTACTTTACATGTATGTAGATCAATTAAAATAAAATATCAAGCTCAATATTTTCTATATTTATTGTATTCACATTGACTTATGGTATATTACATCAAAAAGTATTATATGTTTTTCCTCACCATCCTAAAGTTTGAGGTTTTTTTACCACTAAGCTGAAACACATAATAGACTATAGTAAATGTAAATGATTAGTTATATTTTATTTTTTTACTCCATCACAAAATTTTAGGATTTCCCCCACCAAAATACAAAGTTAAAAGAGTATAATCCATGACATATATTTTATATAATATTGGTAAAATTTAAAATTAAATAATCAAGCTCAAATTTATTTATATTTACCATTTTCACATTGAATTATGGCAAATTAGATGTAAATATGTTCAATATGTTTCCTCTCCATCACAAAATTTCATGTGTGTTCGTCAGTAAGGCACATAGTTAAAAGAGTATAAATGAATGACAAATAAATTATATCTACATGGGTAATCACTAAAATCAAATATTCAATCCCAATGTTATTTGTGTTCACCATAATCACATTTTATTATGGTATAATAGATGTAAAAAAATTCTATGTTTTTCTTCTTCTCCATCACCAAAATTTTGGTTTCTTCACCTCTGAGAAACTAAGTTAAGAGACTACAAATGAATGACCCGTAATTTACATGTATGTAGAACAATTAAAATAAAATAATCAAGCTCAATATTGTCTATATTCATTGTATTCACATTGAGTTATGGTATATTACATCTAAAAATATTCTATATTTTTCCTCACCATCCTAAAGTTTTAGGTTTTTTTATCACTAAGCAGAAAAACATAATAGACTACAGTAAATGTAAATGATTAGTTATATTTTATTTTTCTACTCCATCACAAAGATTCAGGTTTTCCCCCACCAAAATACAAAGTTAAAAGAGTATAATCCATGACATATATTTTATATAATATAGGTAAAAATTAAAATTAAATAATCAAGCTCAAATTTATTTATATTTACCATTTTCACATTGAATTATGGTAAATTAGATGTAAATATGTTCAATATGTTTCTTCTCTATCACCAAATTTCATGTGTGTTCGTCAGTAAGGCACACAGTTAAAAGATTATAAATGAATGACAAATAAATTATATATACATGGGTAATCACTAAATTAAACATTCAATCTCAATGTTTTTTGTGCTCACCATAATCACATTTTATTATGGTATAATAGATGTAAAAAAAATTCTATGTTTTTCTTCTTCTCCATCACCAAAATTTTGGTTTCTTCACCTCTGAGAAACTTAGTTAAGAGACTACAAATGAATGACCCGTAATTTACATGTATGTAGAACAATTAAAATAAAATAATCAAGCTCAATATTGTCTATATTCATTGTATTCACATTGAGTTATGGTATATTACATCTAAAAATATTCTATATTTTTCCTCACCATCCTAAAGTTTTAGGTTTTTTTATCACTAAGCAGAAAAACATAATAGACTACAGTAAATGTAAATGATTAGTTATATTTTATTTTTCTACTCCATCACAAAATTTCAGGTTTTCCCCCACCAAAATACAAAGTTAAAAGAGTATAATCCATGACATATATTTTATATAATATAGGTAAAAATTAAAATTAAATAATCAAGCTCAAATTTATTTATATTTACCATTTTCACATTAAATTATTGTAAATTAGATGTAAATATGTTCAATATGTTTCTTCTCCATCACCAAATTTCATGTGTGTTCGTTAGTAAGGCACATAGTTAAAAGAGTATAAATGAATGACAAATAAATTATATCTACATGGGTAATCACTAAAATTAAATATTCAATCTCAATGTTATTTGTGTTCACCATAATCACATTTTATTATGGTATAATAGATGTAAAAAATTTCTATGTTTTTGTTCTTCTCCATCACCAAAATTTAAATTTCTTCACCTCGGAGAAACTAAGTTAAGAGACTACAAATGAATGACCCGTAATTTACATGTATGTAGATAAATTAAAATAAAATATCAAGCTCAATATTGTCTATATTCATTGTATTCACATTGACTTATGGTATATTACATCAAAAAGTATTCTATATTTTTCCTCACCATCCTAAAGTTTTAGGCTTTTTTACCACTAAGATGAAAAACATAATAGACTATAGTAAATGTAAATGATTAGTTATATTTTATTTTTCTACTCCACCACAAAATTTTAGGTTTTCCCCCACCAAAATACAAAGTTAAAAGAGTATAATCCATGACATATATTTTATATAATATAGGTAAAAATTAAAATTAAATAATCAAACTCAAATTTATTTATATTTACCATTTTCACATTGAATTATTGTAAATTAGATGTAAATATGTTCAATATGTTTCTTCTCCATCTCCAAATTTCATGTGTGTTCGTCAGTAAGGCACATAGTTAAAATAGTATAAATGAATGACAAATAAATTATATCTACATGGGTAATCACTAAAATTAAATATTCAATCTCAATGTTATTTTTTTTCACCATAATCACATTTTATTATGGTATAATAGATGTAAAAAATTTCTATGTTTTTGTTCTTCTCCATCACCAAAATTGAGTTTCTTCACCTCTGAGAAACTAAGTTAAGAGACTACAAATGAATGACCCGTAATTTACATGTATGTAGATCAATTAAAATAAAATATCAAGCTCAATATTGTCTATATTCATTGTATTCACATTGACTTATGGTATATTACATCAAAAAGTATTATATGTTTTTCCTCACCATCCTAAAGTTTTAGGTTTTTTTACCACTAAGCTGAAAAACATAATAGACTATAGTAAATGTAATTGATTAGTTATATTTTATTTTTCTACTCCATCACAAAATTTTAGGATTTCCCCCACCAAAATACAAAGTTAAAAGAGTATAATCCATGACATATATTTTATATAATATAGGTAAAAATTAAAATTAAATAATCAAGCTCAAATTTATTTATATTTACGATTTTCACATTGAATTATGGCAAATTAGATGTAAATATGTTCAATATGTTTCCTCTCCATCACAAAATTTCATGTGTGTTCGTCAGTAAGGCACATAGTTAAACGAGTATAAATGAATGACAAATAAATTATATCTACATGGGTAATCACTAAATTAAATATCCAATCTCAATGTTATTTGTGTTCACCATAATCACATTTTATTATGGTATAATAGATGTAAAAAAATTCTATGTTTTTCTTCTTCTCCATCACCAAAATTTTGGTTTCTTCACCTCTGAGAAACTAAGTTAAGAGACTACAAATGAATGACCCGTAATTTACATGTATGTAGAACAATTAAAATAAAATAATCAAGCTCAATATTGTCTATATTCATTGTATTCACATTGAGTTATGGTATATTACATCTAAAAATATTCTATATTTTTCCTCACCATCCTAAAGTTTTAGGTTTTTTTATCACTAAGCATAAAAACATAATAGACTACAGTAAATGTAAATGATTAGTTATATTTTATTTTTCTACTCCATCACAAAATTTCAGGTTTTCCCCCACCAAAATACAAAGTTAAAAGAGTATAATCCATGACATATATTTTATATAATATAGGTAAAAATTAAAATTAAATAATCAAGCTCAAATTTATTTATATTTACCATTTTCACATTGAATTATTGTAAATTAGATGTAAATATGTTCAATATGTTTCTTCTCCATCACCAAATTTCATGTGTGTTCGTCAGTAAGGCACATAGTTAAAAGAGTATAAATAAATGAAAAATAAATTATATCTACATGGGTAATCACTAAAATTAAATATTCAATCTCAATGTTATTTGTGTTCACCATAATCACATTTTATTATGGTATAATAGATGTAAAAAATTTCTATGTTTTTGTTCTTCTCCATCACCAAAATTTAAATTTTTTCACCTCGGAGAAACTAAGTTAAGAGACTACAAATGAATGACCCGTAATTTACATGTATGTAGATCAATTAAAATAAAATATCAAGCTCAATATTGTCTATATTCATTGTATTCACATTGACTTATGGTGTATTACATCAAAAAGTATTCTTTATTTTTCCTCACCATCCTAAAGTTTTAGGTTTTTTTACCACTAAGATGAAAAACATAATAGACTATAGTAAATGTAAATGATTAGTTATATTTTATTTTTCTACTCCATCACAAAATTTTAGGTTTTCCCCCACCAAAATACAAAGTTAAAAGAGTATAATCCATGACATATATTTTATATAATATAGGTAAAAATTAAAATTAAATAATCAAGCTCAAATTTATTTATATTTACCGTTTTCACATTGAATTATTGTAAATTAGATGTAAATATGTTCAATATGTTTCTTCTCCATCTCCAAATTTCATGTGTGTTCGTCAGTAAGGCACGTAGTTAAAATAGCATAAATGAATGACAAATAAATTATATCTACATGGGTAATCACTAAAATTAAATATTCAATCTCAATGTTATTTGTGTTCACCATAATCACATTTTATTATGGTATAATAGATGTAAAAAATTTCTATGTTTTTGTTCTTCTCCATCACCAAAATTTAAGTTTCTTCACCTCTGAGAAACTAAGTTAAGAGACTACAAATGAATGACCCGTACTTTACATGTATGTAGATCAATTAAAATAAAATATCAATCTCAATATTTTCTATATTCATTGTATTCACATTGACTTATGGTATATTACATCAAAAAGTATTATATGTTTTTCCTCACCATCCTAAAGTTTGAGGTTTTTTTACCACTAAGCTGAAACACATAATAGACTATAGTAAATGTAAATGATTAGTTATATTTTATTTTTTTACTCCATCACAAAATTTTAGGATTTCCCCCACCAAAATACAAAGTTAAAAGAGTATAATCCATGACATATATTTTATATAATATTGGTAAAAATTAAAATTAAATAATCAAGCTCAAATTTATTTATATTTACCATTTTCACATTGAATTATGGCAAATTAGATGTAAATATGTTCAATATGTTTCCTCTCCATCACAAAATTTCATGTGTGTTCGTCAGTAAGGCACATAGTTAAAAGAGTATAAATGAATGACAAATAAATTATATCTACATGGGTAATCACTAAAATCAAATATTCAATCCCAATGTTATTTGTGTTCACCATAATCACATTTTATTATGGTATAATAGATGTAAAAAAATTCTATGTTTTTCTTCTTCTCCATCACCAAAATTTTGGTTTCTTTACCTCTAAGAAACTAAGTTAAGAGACTACAAATGAATGACCCGTAATTTACATGTATGTAGAACAATTAAAATAAAATAATCAAGCTCAATATTGTCTATATTCATTGTATTCACATTGAGTTATGGTATATTACATCTAAAAATATTCTATATTTTTCCTCACCATCCTAAAGTTTTAAGTTTTTTTATCACTAAGCAGAAAAACATAATAGACTACAGTAAATGTAAATGATTAGTTATATTTTATTTTTCTACTCCATCACAAAGATTCAGGTTTTCCCCCACCAAAATACAAAGTTAAAAGAGTATAATCCATGACATATATTTTATATAATATAGGTAAAAATTAAAATTAAATAATCAAGCTCAAATTTATTTATATTTACCATTTTCACATTGAATTATGGTAAATTAGATGTAAATATGTTCAATATGTTTCTTCTCCATCACCAAATTTCATGTGTGTTCGTCAGTAAGGCACACAGTTAAAAGAGTATAAATGAATGACAAATAAATTATATATACATGGGTAATCACTAAATTAAATATTCAATCTCAATGTTATTTGTGCTCACCATAATCACATTTTATTATGGTATAATAGATGTAAAAAAATTCTATGTTTTTCTTCTTCTCCATCACCAAAATTTTGGTTTCTTCACCTCTGAGAAACTAAGTTAAGAGACTACAAATGAATGACCCGTAATTTACATGTATGTAGAACAATTAAAATAAAATAATCAAGCTCAATATTGTCTATATTCATTGTATTCACATTGAGTTATGGTATATTACATCTAAAAATATTCTATATTTTTCCTCACCATCCTAAAGTTTTAGGTTTTTTTATCACTAAGCAGAAAAACATAATAGACTACAGTAAATGTAAATGATTAGTTATATTTTATTTTTCTACTCCATCACAAAATTTCAGGTTTTCCCCCACCAAAATACAAAGTTAAAAGAGTATAATCCATGACATATATTTTATATAATATAGGTAAAAATTAAAATTAAATAATCAAGCTCAAATTTATTTATATTTACCATTTTCACATTGAATTATTGTAAATTAGATGTAAATATGTTCAATATGTTTCTTCTCCATCACCAAATTTCATGTGTGTTCGTCAGTAAGGCACATAGTTAAAAGAGTATAAATGAATGATAAATAAATTATATCTACATGGTAATCACTAAAATTAAATATTCAATCTCAATGTTATTTGTGTTCACCATAATCACATTTTATTATGGTATAATAGATGTAAAAAATTTCTATGTTTTTGTTCTTCTCCATCACCAAAATTTAAGTTTCTTCACCTCTGAGAAACTAAGTTAAGAGACTACAAATGAATGACCCGTAATTTACATGTATGTAGATCAATTAAAATAAAATATCAAGCTCAATATTGTCTATATTCATTGTATTCACATTGACTTATGGTATATTACATCAAAAAGTATTATATGTTTTTCCTCACCATCCTAAAGTTTTAGGTTTTTTTACCACTAAGCTGAAAAATATAATAGATTATAGTAAATGTAAATGATTAGTTATATTTTATATTTCTAATCCATAATAAAATTTTAGGATTTCCCCCACCAAAATACAAAGTTAAAAGAGTATAATCCATGACATATATTTTATATAATATAGGTAAAAATTAAAATTAAATAATCAAGCTCAAATTTATTTATATTTACCATTTTCACATTGAATTATGGCAAATTAGATGTAAATATGTTCAATATGTTTCCTCTCCATCACAAAATTTCATGTGTGTTCGTCAGTAAGGCACATAGTTAAAAGAGTATAAATGAATGACAAATAAATTATATCTACATGGGTAATCACTAAAATCAAATATTCAATCCAATGTTATTTGTGTTCACCATAATCACATTTTATTATGGTATAATAGATGTAAAAAAATTCTATGTTTTTCTTCTTCTCCATCACCAAAATTTTGGTTTCTTCACCTCTGAGAAACTAAGTTAAGAGACTACAAATGAATGACCCGTAATTTACATGTATGTAGAACAATTAAAATAAAATAATCAAGCTCAATATTGTCTATAATCATTGTATTCACATTGAGTTATGGTATATTACATCTAAAAATATTCTATATTTTTCCTCACCATCCTAAAGTTTTAGGTTTTTTTATCACTAAGCAGAAAAACATAATAGACTACAGTAAATGTAAATGATTAGTTATATTTTATTTTTCTACTCCATAAAATTTCAGGTTTTCCCCCACCAAAATACAAAGTTAAAAGAGTATAATCCATGACATATATTTTATATAATATAGGTAAAATTAAAATTAAATAATCAAGCTCAAATTTATTTATATTTACCATTTTCACATTGAATTATTGTAAATTAGATGTAAATATGTTCAATATGTTTCTTCTCCATCACCAAATTTCATGTGTGTTCGTCAGTAAGGCACATAGTTAAAAGAGTATAAATGAATGACAAATAAATTATATCTACATGGGTAATCACTAAAATTAAATATTCAATCTCAATGTTATTTGTGTTCACCATAATCACATTTTATTATGGTATAATAGATGTAACAAATTTCTATGTTTTTGTTCTTCTCCATCACCAAAATTTAAATTTCTTCACCTCGGAGAAACTAAGTTAAGAGACTACAAATGAATGACCCGTAATTTACATGTATGTAGATCAATTAAAATAAAATATCAAGCTCAATATTGTCTATATTCATTGTATTCACATTGACTTATGGTATATTACATCAAAAAGTATTCTATATTTTTCCACACCATCCTAAAGTTTTAGGTTTTTTTACCACTAAGATGAAAAACATAATAGACTATAGTAAATGTAAATGATTAGTTATGTTTTATTTTTCTACTCCATCACAAAATTTTAGGTTTTCCCCCACCAAAATACAAAGTTAAAAGAGTATAATCCATGACATATATTTTATATAATATAGGTAAAAATTAAAATTAAATAATCAAGCTCAAATTTATTTATATTTACCATTTTCACATTGAATTATGGTAAATTAGATGTAAATATGTTCAATATGTTTCTTCTCCATCACCAAATTTCATGTGTGTTCGTCAGTAAGGCACATAGTTAAAAGAGTATAAATGAATGACAAATAAATTATATCTACATGGGTAATCACTAAAATTAAATATTCAATCTCAATGTTATTTGTGTTCACCATAATCACATTTTATTATGGTATAATAGATGTAACAAATTTCTATGTTTTTGTTCTTCTCCATCACCAAAATTTAAGTTTCTTCACCTCTGAGAAACTAAGTTAAGAGACTACAAATGAATGACCCGTAATTTACATGTATGTAGATCAATTAAAATAAAATATCAAGCTCAATATTGTCTATATTCATTGTATTCACATTGACTTATGGTATATTACATCAAAAAGTATTATATGTTTTTCCTCACCATCCTAAAGTTTTAGGTTTTTTTACCACTAAGCTGAAAAATATAATAGATTATAGTAAATGTAAATGATTAGTTATATTTTATATTTCTAATCCATAATAAAATTTTAGGATTTCCCCCACCAAAATACAAAGTTAAAAGAGTATAATCCATGACATATATTTTATATAATATAGGTAAAAATTAAAATTAAATAATCAAGCTCAAATTTATTTATATTTACCATTTTCACATTGAATTATGGCAAATTAGATGTAAATATGTTCAATATGTTTCCTCTCCATCACAAAATTTCATGTGTGTTCGTCAGTAAGGCACATAGTTAAAAGAGTATAAATGAATGACAAATAAATTATATCTACATGGGTAATCACTAAAATCAAATATTCAATCCCAATGTTATATGTGTTCACCATAATCACATTTTATTATGGTATAATAGATGTAAAAAAATTCTATGTTTTTCTTCTTCTCCATCACCAAAATTTTGGTTTCTTCACCTCTGAGAAACTAAGTTAAGAGACTACAAATGAATGACCCGTAATTTACATGTATGTAGAACAATTAAAATAAAATAATCAAGCTCAATATTGTCTATAATCATTGTATTCACATTGAGTTATGGTATATTACATCTAAAAATATTCTATATTTTTCCTCACCATCCTAAAGTTTTAGGTTTTTTTATCACTAAGCAGAAAAACATAATAGACTACAGTAAATGTAAATGATTAGTTATATTTTATTTTTCTACTCCATAAAATTTCAGGTTTTCCCCCACCAAAATACAAAGTTAAAAGAGTATAATCCATGACATATATTTTATATAATATAGGTAAAAATTAAAATTAAATAATCAAGCTCAAATTTATTTATATTTACCATTTTCACATTGAATTATTGTAAATTAGATGTAAATATGTTCAATATGTTTCTTCTCCATCACCAAATTTCATGTGTGTTCGTCAGTAAGGCACATAGTTAAAAGAGTATAAATGAATGACAAATAAATTATATCTACATGGGTAATCACTAAAATTAAATATTCAATCTCAATGTTATTTGTGTTCACCATAATCACATTTTATTATGGTATAATAGATGTAACAAATTTCTATGTTTTTGTTCTTCTCCATCACCAAAATTTAAATTTCTTCACCTCGGAGAAACTAAGTTAAGAGACTACAAATGAATGACCCGTAATTTACATGTATGTAGATCAATTAAAATAAAATATCAAGCTCAATATTGTCTATATTCATTGTATTCACATTGACTTATGGTATATTACATCAAAAAGTATTCTATATTTTTCCACACCATCCTAAAGTTTTAGGTTTTTTTACCACTAAGATGAAAAACATAATAGACTATAGTAAATGTAAATGATTAGTTATGTTTTATTTTTCTACTCCATCACAAAATTTTAGGTTTTCCCCCACCAAAATACAAAGTTAAAAGAGTATAATCCATGACATATATTTTATATAATATAGGTAAAAATTAAAATTAAATAATCAAGCTCAAATTTATTTATATTTACCATTTTCACATTGAATTATGGTAAATTAGATGTAAATATGTTCAATATGTTTCTTCTCCATCACCAAATTTCATGTGTGTTCGTCAGTAAGGCACATAGTTAAAAGAGTATAAATGAATGACAAATAAATTATATCTACATGGGTAATCACTAAAATTAAATATTCAATCTCAATGTTATTTGTGTTCACCATAATCACATTTTATTATGGTATAATAGATGTAAAAAATTTCTATGTTTTTCTTCTTCTCCATCACCAAAACTTTGGTTTCTTCACCTCTGAGAAACTAAGTTAAGAGACTACAAATGAATGACCCGTAATTTACATGTATGTAGAACAATTAAAATAAAATAATCAAGCTTAATATTGTCTATATTCATTGTATTCACATCGACTTATGGTATATTACATCAAAAAATATTCTATATTTTTTGATGTATGAATATAGAATATATGTGGTGAAGAAACCACATATATGTGGTGAAATTGCAAGTATAATATTGTGGATAGATGTTTGATGTATGAATATATGTGGTGAAATTGCAAGTATAATATTGTGTGAATCATTGTATATGTTTGTTGAAGAAATATTGAGATGAGTAGTTTGGAGTGAGTACTACTGGTGATGTATTGGATGCATACTGGGTTGCATTCAGAGTGGGGTTGTATATATATAATGTTGTTGCCATTACACTGTTATATGATAGGCATCATATGTTATCGTGTTGTGAATCATGTATTTTCCAAGTTCTCTTACAAAAAACACTTTCACTTGGTTCACAACCCTACCTCCAAATTTGATTCATAATTGGGCCCAGTTAGAATGTTTATTCCATGAACAATTCTACATGGGACAAACGAAGATTAGTTTGAAGGAATTGACTAGTATAAAATAAAAGTTTACTGAGCCAATTGATGACTATTTCAATGCCTGAGGGATATGGCCCAGTTGGCTGATAGAGTTCGAAGTTAGAATGTTTGAGAGAAAAAAACGTTAGGTTAAATAAGAATAAAAGAATAGCCTATGTCGAATTCAATGAAGACGATGAAGAGCCTTGCAGTGAGTCTATAAGTTTCGATGAGAATGAAGTAGATCTCGCTGAATTGAAAAAGGGTTCACCCTATTCTTGCAAGGTTTTAGCACCTTCAAATGGGAAGAACACTACTAAATCAGATAAGAATGATAGGTTCCCCGAGAAAACTTATACATTTGATGTCACAAAGTGTGATGAAATCTTCGATTTGTTAGTTAAAGATGGACAAATGATAGTACCTCCTGGTGCTAAAATGCCCCTTTTAGATTAAAGAAAGAAACAAGGATTTTACAAATACCATAATGTTTTGGGCCATAAAACCTCTCAATGTTTTATTTTCAGGGATCTTGTTCAAAATGTTATCCTATAGGGAAGGCTTAAATTTGGGGAGAAGCCCAAAATCCAGACGAAGTTTGACGCTGATCCTTTACAAATTTTGATGCTCACTATACTGAGCCAAAGGAGGTTAACATGGTCGAAAGCGCTGAAGGATTCGACAACACCGTCAACTTGGTTGAAGTCATTGAGGACTTCATTAATAAAGCTTTTTTTGTTCAGATTACTGAAGAGCTCGACCAGAAATTTATGACAAATTTTGTTTGAGAAGCAACTGAAGGCTTCATCTAGGAAACTACTAACAATTTCGACAGCGAAGTTACTAATGACTTTTCCAAAGAAGTTGTTGATGACTCTAACCTTATGATAATAACGAAGGAAACCACTGATGGTTTCATTCGAATGGACAAGGTTGTTGATGGCCTTCAAATGCAGTTCTGCAAGTTAGATATTGCTAATGATGTCAACATGGACATCAACATGGTGGAAGTCTCACACGAAACTCCCATGGAAGTCGACGAGGAGCGTCGACAAGAGGAATACAACAAAGTGGCTTACCCAAAAACAAAGGAAAGCCTCATTGATTTTCTTCGTAGGTGCCAAAACAAAAAATATGAAGTTATGATGTGCCCACGATGCAGTGTTGTGTTCGATAAAAAATCGGCATACAACATAGAGGGCGTAAGAAAGGCAAAAGAGAGACGCGAGTAGAGGGCCTTCTATGGGAAACAAGGTTTCTACCCATGAAGATCTTCTTCCAGGCAAGACGAAATCAAATCGAAGGTGTCGGGGGTTAAGCCATCCACATTAAAACCAACAACGAAGGCTTCTAAGGGAAGTTGGATGAAGCCACATGATGGCAAACAGAAGGGACAACAAAAATGGCAAAAAATTGACGTCGACAGGGGCTCATCAATGGCTTACCATAAGAAGTTCCAGGCTTCGAAGAAAATGTCATATATCTCATAAAACTACAAGGGAAAGAATACAATGTCTCGATATCAGTGGAGAAGGGAACAACGCAGGAGGAAGGCTCAAAGAGAGGCTGGAGCTAAGGATGAAACCAGCACCGACCTACATGCTATGAAAGAGAAAGACGAGGAACTGAAGCCTTTCGACAAGTTACTCGTGGGGAGAAAACTATTTGCTGCCCAGGGGGACGAGGCTAAGGAGAAGCATGATTAAGAAATTAAAGAAGATGAAATGCTTACGGATGATTTTAAAGAGAATCCCTTCTAGAACCAGAATCCCTTCTAACATGAATCCCTTGTAGAACATGAATCCCTTCTAAAGTTAATCCCTACTAGAACCAGAATCTCTTCTAACACCTGACTTTTAAAGATGTGGCTACGTAGTTCCAGCATGTCGACATGTTGTATAGAAAGCCAAGAAAATTTTTACCAGGTTTTGTAGACAATGCAATTTGGTCCTTTAAAATCACAAGTTCAGTTGAAAGATTGATGTGGGTGTAAGGACTAAGATCCTTGTTGCTAAGTTACTCCACTGTTGCATATCATTAATTGAGCAGGTGTTGTATGTATTTAATTTCAAGCATAATGTGACATACCTTTTTTATACCATGTTGTTTTAATTATACTCTGATGAAATTATTATTATGTTCCTAAATGATTTATTTGATTATTTGGGGGTATAGAAAGGGGGTGTTACATTAAGTGGTATCAGAGCCGGTGTTGAGTCAGTCGTGTTTGTCTCATTGTTGTGTTGTTTAAACTGTTGTTTATTCCTTAGTACGTGATAGGTGTGTGGAACACTATCAGTGCTTTCTGGTTTTTCTAATCTGTTGTCTTCAGGATTGAGAATGAGATAAGTGGGGGAGAAGCTGGTACTTCTCCAAGTGACTTCAGGTGTGGAGCTTATCAGAATTTGAAGTGCAGTACCAAAATCACCATTGTCTAACGCTTGATAAAGCTGAAGGAGCTTATCAGAAGCATTTTTGGAGATGTCCCCACTATTCAACTTAGCAAACAACCCAGCAAGTCTCTTTGAGTTGTCTTCTATTTCCCGCCTCTTTACTGGGTTTGCACGTGAACCTCCAAGTGCTTTTGATGTCTCATTAAAAAGTCTTGTCAATGTTGTAACAATAGGAATTTGGTGTACTGACATAGTAAAAGCAAAAGTTAAAGCCAAAATAGAATAAGACAAGGAACACGTGATAAGTGAAATACATATCATTGTTCAAGACAAATGAGTAGGGGTTCATGTTCTAGAAGGGATTCATGTTAGAAGGGATTCTCCTTAGAAGGGATTCCCCTTAGAAGGGATTCATGTTCTAGAAGGGATTCTCCTTAGAAGGGATTCATGTTCTAGAAGGGATTCATGTTAGAAGGGATTCAAGTTCTAACCAAGAAAAGTTTTACCAGGTTTTGTAGACAATGCAATTCGGTCCTTTAAAATCACAAGTTTAGTTGAAAGATTGATGTGGGTGTAAGGACTAAGATCCTTGTTGCTAAGTTACTCCACTGTTGCATATCATTAATTGAGCAGGTGTTGTATGTGTTTAATTTCAAGCATAATGTGACATACCTCTTTTATACCATGTTGTTTTAATTATACTCTGATGAAATTTTTATTACGTGCCTAAATGATTTATTTGATTATTTGGGGGTATAGAAAGGGGGTGTTACATTAAGTGGTATCAGAGCCGGTGTTGAGTCAGTCGTGTTTGTCTCATTGTTGTGTTGTTTAAACTGTTGTTTATTCCTTAGTACGTGATAGGTGTGTGGAACACTATCAGTGCTTTCTGGTTTTTCTAATCTGTTGTCTTCAGGATTGAGAATGAGATAAGTGGGGGAGAAGCTGGTACTTCTCCAAGTGACTTCAGGTGTGGAGCTTATCAGAATTTGAAGTGCAGTACCAAAATCACCATTGTCTAACGCTTGATAAAGCTGAAGGAGCTTATCAGAAGCATTTTTGGAGATGTCCCCACTATTCAACTTAGCAAACAACCCAGCAAGTCGCTTTGAGTTGTCTTCTATTTCCCGCCTCTTTACTGGGTTTGCACGTGAACCTCCGAGTGCTTTCGATGTCTCATTAAAAAGTCTTGTCAATGTTGTAACAATAGGCATTTGGTGTACTGACATAGTAAAAGCAAAAGTTAAAGCCAAAATAGAATAAGACAAGGAACACGTGATAAGTGAAATACATATCATTGTTCAAGACAAATGAGTAGGGGTTCATGTTCTAGAAGGGATTCATGTTAGAAGGGATTCTCCTTAGAAGGGATTCATGTTCTAGAAGGGATTCTCCTTAGAAGGGATTCATGTTCTAGAAGGGATTCATGTTAGAAGGGATTCTAGTTCTAACCAAGAAAATATTTACCAGGTTTTGTAGACAATGCAATTCGGTCCTTTAAAATCACAAGTTCAGTTGAAAGATTGATGTGGGGGTAAGGACTAAGATCCTTGTTGCTTAGTTACTCCACTGTTGCATATCATTAATTGAGCAGGTGTTGTATGTGTTTAATTTCAAGCATAATGTGACATACCTCTTTTATACCATGTTGTTTTAATTATACTCTGATGAAATTTTTATTACGTGCCTAAATGATTTATTTGATTATTTGGGGGTATAGAAAGGGGGTGTTACATTAAGTGGTATCAGAGCCGGTGTTGAGTCAGTCGTGTTTGTATCATTGTTGTGTTGTTTAAACTGTTGTTTATTCCTTAGTACGTGATAGGTGTGTGGAACACTATCAGTGCTTTCTGGTTTTTCTAATCCGTTGTCTTCAGGATTGAGAATGAGATAAGTGGGGGAGAAGCTGGTACTTCTCCAAGTGACTTCAGGTGTGGAGCTTATCAGAATTTGAAGTGCAGTACCAAAATCACCATTGCCTAACGCTTGATAAAGCTGAAGGAGCTTATCAGAAGCATTTTTGGAGATGTCCCCACTATTCAACTTAGCAAACAACCCAGCAAGTCTCTTTGAGTTGTCTTCTATTTCCCGCCTCTTTACTGGGTTTGCACGTGAACCTCCGAGTGCTTTCGATGTCTCATTAAAAAGTCTTGTCGATGTTGTAACAATAGGCATTTGGTGTACTGACATAGTAAAAGCAAAAGTTAAAGCCAAAATAGAATAAGACAAGGAACACGTGATAAGTGAAATACATATCATTGTTCAAGACAAATGAGTAGGGGTTCATGTTCTAGAAGGGATTCATGTTAGAAGGGATTCTCCTTAGAAGGGATTCATGTTCTAGAAGGGATTCATGTTCTAGAAGGGATTCTCCTTAGAAGGGATTCATGTTCTAGAAGGGATTCATGTTAGAAGGGATTCTAGTTCTAACCAAGAAAATATTTACCAGGTTTTGTAGACAATGCAATTCGGTCCTTTAAAATCACAAGTTCAGTTGAAAGATTGATGTGGGGGTAAGGACTAAGATCCTTGTTGCTTAGTTACTCCACTGTTGCATATCATTAATTGAGCAGGTGTTGTATGTGTTTAATTTCAAGCATAATGTGACATACCTCTTTTATACCATGTTGTTTTAATTATACTCTGATGAAATTTTTATTACGTGCCTAAATGATTTATTTGATTATTTGGGGGTATAGAAAGGGGGTGTTACATTAAGTGGTATCAGAGTCGGTGTTGAGTCAGTCGTGTTTGTCTCATTGTTGTGTTGTTTAAACTGTTGTTTATTCCTTAGTACGTGATAGGTGTGTGGAACACTATCAGTGCTTTCTGGTTTTTCTAATCTGTTGTCTTCAGGATTGAGAATGAGATAAGTGGGGGAGAAGCTGGTACTTCTCCAAGTGACTTCAGGTGTGGAGCTTATCTGAATTTGAAGTGCAGTACCAAAATCACCATTGTCTAACGCTTGATAAAGCTGAAGGAGCTTATCAGAAGCATTTTTGGAGATGTCCCCACTAGAACATGAACCCCTACTCATTCAGCTTTATCATAAGCATTTTCTAAGGAGAATCCCTTCTAGAACATGAATCCCTTCTAGAACATGAATCCCTTCTAAGGAGAATCCCTTCTAACATGAATCCCTTGTAGAACATAAACCCCTACTCATTTGTCTTGAACAATGATATGTATTTCACTTATCACGTGTTCCTTGTCTTATTCTATTTTGGCTTTAACTTTTGCTTTTACTATGTTAGTACACCAAATGCCTATTGTTACAACATTGACAAGACTTTTTAATGAGACATCGAAAGCACTCGGAGGTTCACGTGCAAACCCAGTAAAGAGGCGGGAAATAAAAGACAACTCAAAGAGACTTGTTGGGTTATTTGCTAAGTTGAATAGTGGGGACATCTCCAAAAATGCTTCTGATAAGCTCCTTCAGCTTTATCAAGCGTTAGACAATGGTGATTTTGGTACTGCACTTCAAATTCTGATAAGCTCCACACCTGAAGTCACTTGGAGAAGTACCAGCTTCTCCCCCACTTATCTCATTCTCAATCCTGAAGACAATGGATTAGAAAAACCAGAAAGCACTGATAGTGTTCCACACACCTATCACGTACTAAGGAATAAACAACAGTTTAAACAACACAACAATGAGACAAACACGACTGACTCAACACCGACTCTGATACCACTTAATGTAACACCCCCTTTCTAAACCCACAAATAATCAAATAAATCATTTAGGCAAGTAATAAAAATTTCATCAGAGTATAATTATAACGACATGGTATAAAAGAGGTATGTCACATTATGCTTGAAATTAAACACATACAACACCCGCTCAATTAATGATATGCAACAGTGGAGTAACTTAGCAACAAGGATTAGTCCTTACACCCACATCAATCTTTCAACTGAACTTGTGATTTTAAAGGACCGAATTTCATTGTCTACAAAACCTGGTAAAAAAATTCTTGGTTAGAACTAGAATCCCTTCTAACATGAATCCCTTCTAAGGAGAATCCCTTCTAGAACATGAATCCCTTCTAGAACATGAATCCCTTCTAAGGATAATCCCTTCTAACATGAATCCCTTCTAGAACATGAACCCCTACTCATTTGTCTTGAACAATGATATGTATTTCACTTATCACGTGTTCCTTGTCTTATTCTATTTTGGCTTTAACTTTTGCTTTTACTATGTCAGTACACCAAATGCCTATTGTTACAACATTGACAAGACTTTTTAATGAGACATCGAAAGCACTTAGAGGTTCACGTGCAAACCCTGTAAAGAGGCTTGAAATAGAAGACAACTCAAAGAGACTTGTTGGGTTGTTTGCTAAGTTGAATAGTGGGGACATCTCCAAAAATGCTTTTGATAAGCTCCTTCAGCTTTATCAAGCGTTAGACAATGGTGATTTTGGTATTGCACTTCAAATTCTGATAAGCTCCACACCTGAAGTCACTTGGAGAAGTACCAGCTTCTCCCCCACTTATCTCATTCTCAATCCTGAAGACAACGGATTAGAAAAACCAGAAAGCACTGATAGTGTTCCACACACCTATCACGTACTAAGGAATAAACAACAGTTTAAACAACACAACAATGAGACAAACACGACTGACTCAACACCGGCTCTGATACCACTTAATGTAACACCCCCTTTCTATACCCCTAAATAATCAAATAAATCATTTAGGCACGTAATAAAAGTTTCATCAGAGTATAATTAAAACAACATGGTATAAAAATAGGTATGTCACATTATGCGTGAAATTAAACACATACAACACCTGCTCAATTAATGATATGCAACAGTGGAGTAACTTAGCAACAAGGATCTTAGTCCTTACACCCACATCAATCTTTCAACTGAACTTGTGATTTTTAAGGACCGAATTGCATTGTCTATAAAACCTGGTGAAAATTTTCTTGGCTTTCTATACAACATGTCGACATGCTGGAGCTACGTAGCCACATCTTTAAAAGTCAGGTGTTAGAAGAGATTATGGTTCTAGAAGGGATTCACTTTAGAAGGGATTCATGTTCTAGAATGGATTCATGTTAGATGGGATTCTGGTTCTAGAAGGGATTCTCTTTAGAAGGGATTCATGTTAGAAGGGATTCTCCTTAGATGGGATTCAAGTTCTAGAAGGGATTCTCCTTAGAAGGGATTCATGTTCTAGAAGGGATTCATGTTAGAAGGGATTCAGATTCTAGAAGGGATTCATGTTAGAAGGGATTCTGGTTCTAGAAGGGATTCATGTTCTAGAAGGGATTAATGTTCGAAGGGATTCTACTTCTAGAAGGGATTCATGTTCTAGAAGGGATTCTCCTTAGAAGGGATTCATGTTCTAGAAGGGATTCATGTTAGAAGGGATTCATATTAGAAATTCTAGAAGGGATTCATGTTAGAAGGGATTCTGAATCTAGTAGGATTCTGGTTCTAGAAGGGATTCTCCTTAGAAGGGATTCATGTTAGAAGGGATTCTGGTTCTAGAAGGGATTCATGTTAGAAGGGATTCTGGTTCTAGAAGGGATTCTCCTTAGTAGGAATTCATGTTCTAGAAGGGATTCATGTTAGAAGGGATTCAAGGGATTCATGTTAGAAGGGATTCTCCTTAGAATGGATTCATGTTCTAGAAGGGATTCATATTAGAAGAGATTCTTGGTTCTAGAAGGGATTCATGTTAGAAGGGATTCTGGATCTAGAAGGGATTCTCCTTAGAATAGATTCATGTTCTAGAAGGGATTCATATTAGAAGAGATTCTTGGTTCTAGAAGAGATTCATGTTAGAAGGGATTTGAATTCTAGAAGGGATTCTCCTTAGAAGGGATTCATGTTAGAAGGGATTAAAGTTAGAAGGGATTCATGTTCTAAAAGGGATCCTCCTTAGATTGGATTCATGTTCGAGAAGGGATTCATATTAGAAGGGATTCTGGTTCTAGAAGGGATTCACGTTAGAAGATATTCTGGTTCTAGAAGAGATTCTGGTTCTAGAAGGGATTCTCCTTAGAAGGGATTCATGTTCTAGAAGGGATTCATGATAGAAAGGATTCTTTTTCTAGAATGGATTCATGTTCTAGAAGGGATTCTCCTTAAAAGGGATTCATGTTTTAGAATGGATTCATGTTAGAAGGGATTCATATTAGAAGAGATTCATGTTCTAGAAGGGATTCATGTTAGAAGGGATTCATATTAGAAGTGATTCATGTTAGAAGGGATTCATATTAGAAGGGATTCTGGTTCTAGAAGGGATTCATGTTCTAGAAGGGACTCATGTTAGAAGGGATTCATATTAGAAGGGATTCTGGTTCTAGAAGGGATTCATGTTATAAGGGATTTTGGATGTTCTAGAAGGGATTCATGTTAGAAGGGATTCATATTAGAAGGGATTTATGTTAGAAGGGATTCTCTTTAAATGGGATTCATGTTAGAAGGGATTCTCCTTAGAAGGGATTCATGTTCTAGAAGGGATTCATATTAGAAGGGATTCTGGTTCTAGAAGGGATTCATGTTAGAAGGGATTCTCCTTAAAAGAGATTCATGTTCTAGAAGGGATTCATGTTCTAGAAGGGATTCATATTAGAAGGGATTCTGGTTCTAGAAGGGATTCATGTTAGAAGGGATTCTGGTTCTAGAATGGATTCTGGTTCTAGAAGGGATTCATGTTAGAAGGGATTCATGTTCTAGAAGGGATTCTCCTTAGAAGGGATTCATGTTCTAGAAGGGATTCATGTTAGAAGGGATTCATATTAGAAGGGATTCTGGTTCTAGAAGGGATTCATGTTCTAGAAGGGATTCATGTTAGAAGGGATTCATATTAGAAGGGATTCTGGTTCTAGAAGGGATTCATGTTAGAAGGGATTCTGGATGTTCTAGAAGGGATTCATGTTAGAAGGGATTGTGCTTCTAGAAGGGATTCATATTAGAAGGGATTCATGTTATAAGGCATTCATGTTTGAAGGGATTCTCCTTAGAAGGGATTTATGTTCTAGAAGGGATTCATGTTAGAAGGGATTCTCCTTAGAAGGGATTCATGTTCTAGAAGGGATTCATGTTATAAGGGATTCATTAGAAGTGATTCTGGTTCTAGAAGGGATTCATGTTAGAAGGGGTTCTCCTTAGAAGGGATTCTGATTCTAGATGGAATTCATTATAGAAGTGATTCTGATTCTAGTAGGGATTCATTATAGAAGGGATTCATGTTCTAGAAGGGACTCATGTTAGAAGGGATTCAAGTTAGAAGGGATTCTGATTCTAGAAGGGATTCATGTTAGAAGAGATTCTCCTTAGATGGGATTCATGTTCTAGAAGGGATTCATGTTAGAAGGGAGCTAAAAGGGATTCATGCTATAAGGGATTCTGGTTCTAGAAGGGATTCACGTTAGAAGATATTCTGGTTCTAGAAGGGATTCTGGCTCTAGAAGGGATTCTCCTTAGAAGGGATTCATGTTCTAGAAGGGATTCATGATAGAAGAGATTCACGTTAGAAGGGATTCTGGTTCTAGAAGGGATTCTGGTTCTAGAAGGGATTCATGTTAGAAGTGATTCATGTTAGAAGGGATTCATGTTCTAAAAGGGATTCTCCTTAGAAGGGATTCACGTTCTAGAAGGGATTCATGTTAGAAAAGATTCATATTAGAAGGGATTCTGGTTCTAGAAGGGATTCATGTTCTAGAAGGGGTTCATGTTAGAAGGGATTCATATTATAAGGGATTTTGGTTCTATAAGGGATTCATGCTAGAAGGGATTCTGGATATTCTAGAAGGGATTCATGTTAGAAGGGATTGTGCTTCTAGAAGGGATTCATATTAGAAGGGATTCATGTTATAAGGCATTCATGTTTGAAGGGATTCTCCTTAGAAGGGATTTATGTTCTAGAAGGGATTCATGTTAGAAGGGATTCTCCTTAGAAGGGATTCATCTTCTAGAAGGGATTCATGTTATAGGGGATTCATTAGGAGTGATTCTGGTTCTAGAAGGGATTCATGTTAGAAGGAGTTTTCCTTAGAAGGGATTCTGATTCTAGAAGGGATTCATTATAGAAGTGATTCTGATTCTAGTAGGGATTCATTATAGAAGGGATTCATGTTCTAGAAGGGACTCATGATAGAAGGGTTTCAAGTTAGAAGGGATTCTGATTCTAGAAGGGATTCATGTTAGAAGAGATTCTCCTTAGATGGGATTCATGTTCTAGAAGGGATTCATGTTAGAAGGGAGCTAGAAGGGATTAATGCTAGAAGGGATTCTGGTTCTAGAAGGGATTCATTCTAGAAAGGTTTCATGTTAGAAGGGATACTCTTTAGAAGGGATTCATGTTAGAACGGATTCTCCTTAGAAGGGATTCATGGTCTAGAAGGGATTCATGTTCTAGAAAGGATTCTGGTTCTAGAAGGGATTCACGTTAGAAGGGATTCTGGTTCTAGAAGGGATTCTCCTTAGAAGGGATTCATGTTCTAGAAGGGATTCTGGTTCTAGATTGGATCATGTTCTAGAAGGGATTCATATTAGAAGGGATTCTGGTTCTAGAAGGGATTCATGTTCTAGAAGGGATTCATTTTAGAAGGGATTCATATTAGAAGGGATTCTGGTTCTAGAAGGGATTCATGTTATAAGGGATTCTGGATGTTCTAGAAGGGATTCATGTTAGAAGGGATTCATATTAGAAGGGATTCATGTTAGAAGGGATTCTCTTTAGATGGGATTCATGTTAGAAGGGATTCTCCTTAGAAGGGATTCATGTTCTAGAAGGGATTGTCCTTAGAAGGATTCATGTTCTAGAAGGGATTCATATTAGAAGGGATTCTGGTTCTAGAAGGGATTCATGTTAGAAGGGATTCTCCTTAAAAGGGATTCATGTTCTAGAAGGGATTCTGGTTCTAGAAGGGATTCACGTTAGAAGGGATTCTGGTTCTAGAAGGGATTCTGGTTCTAGAAGGAATTCATGTTAGAAGGGATTCATGTTCTAGAAGGGATTCTCCTTAGAAGGGATTCATGTTCTAGAAGGGATTCATGTTAGAAGGGATTCTTATTAGAAGGGATTCTGGTTCTAGAAGGGATTCATGTTAGAAGGGATTCATATTAGAAGGGATTTTGGTTTTAGAAGGGATTCATGCTAGAAGGGATTCTAGATGTTCTATAAGGGATTCATGTTAGAAGGGATTGTGCTTTTAGAAGAGATTCATATTAGAAGGGATTCATGTTATAAGGCATTCATGTTTGAAGGGACTCTCCTTAGAAGGGATTTATGTTCTAGAAGGGATTCATGTTAGAAGGGATTCTCCTTAGAAGGGATTCATGTTCTAGAAGGGATTCGTGTTATAAGGGATTCATTAGAAGTGATTCTGGTTCTAGAAGGGATTCATGTTAGAAGGGGTTCTCCTTAGAAGGGATTCTGATTCTAGAAGGGATTCATTATAGAAGTGATTCTGATTCTAGTAGGGATTCATTATAGAAGGGATTCATGTTCTAAAAGGGACTTGTTGCGGTGGAAATAGGATCACAAACTATTAATTAGTTTGAATCGCAATTCAATTCACAACCGCTCTTTGATTTATCCGAAGGAAAAGGTCAAAAAAGGGAAAACCTATTTTGCATCGTAAACACAATGCGGGGAAAGATCTAGGGTTTGGGGGTTGGTTAAATTTAGGGAAGGTATTAGCACCCTAAACTTCTGTAGTACTCTACAGGAACCTTTTGTTCAAATGTTTACTATTTTGCTTTATTCGTTTGCTTAAGGTATATGTACAAAAGGATTAAAAGTGAGAAAGGAGACCTAAGGGGTAATTTTGAGGGTTTGAGGACTATTGGCGCGACGACCAAACAGTTAGACCTAACCTTCGGATGTGTGTAATGTGACAGAATAATGGTAAACGCGTGAGATAATTGAATCATGCAAACAGAGAGATAATGTCATAATTTAAACCATGCAAGCAGAAATTTAAAGGCAGAATTTAAAGAGCGATTGTTAGGATTCGCGAGGTTACAGCCAGGAAACAGTCACAATTATAAATAAATAACGGTAAACATAATAAGCTGCAAAACGAACAAACAACGTTAGTGGGCGGGATCAGACGGCAAATTATGAGATGGTGAAGAATAAAAAGTGCCAGATTCGAGAGTTCGTTTCTTATTTTTGACATGAAGAGAAATTTCTCGGTTTAGGCTTAAAAGGAAGTTTTAATGTAAAAAAAGTTAAATTTAATTATCAACCATAGTTTGGTTTTAAAAAAAGGTTTTATGTTATTATTTTGAAAAAAGTTTTTGCTATTAATTGGAAAAAGGTTTTAATGCCGTTTATTTTTAAAAAAACAATTTTAATATTTAGTTAGAAAAAAGGTTTTAATAAAATTTAAAATGATACTGATTATAAGAAAACAAAATAAAAATAGAAAAATAAAAGGGGTTGGGCCGGTAATCACCTCCGGACCCAACCCGGTTGGTGAGAATGTAACAAAAAGAGAGCTAGGGTTTCAAAACCCTATTCCCTTCCCTGCGGCGCCGTTGTGGCTCGTTTCTCTTCGTCTTTCTCATCTCTCATGCTCTTGTCCTCTCCGATTTCCTTCACATCCTCTCGTTCATGATTAACCTGCAATGAAACAAACAAGGTTATGAGCGTGCGCTCTTAACTCACGTTTTTGAGCTTCGCCGGTGGGATTTCGCGTCACGACGGCCGATGGTTGTCGTTAATGTTTGTTTCGCATGGGCCGATGATGTGTGAACTGAGGCTCTGTGTTGGATTGCTCACTCTTTTAGAGAGTTCGCAGCGATCCGACAATCGGTGATGGCAAGGTCCTCTTGAACATTCGGATCTCTGGATCGTGACGGCGTTTGTAGGCGATGATGAGAGCTGAACAAAGCTATCTGAGCCGTCGTGGTTCGTTATTCGCCGTTCTTTGTGCTTTTTCCCCGTCTAGTGTTTGTGACGCAATGAGGTTGCTCTTATATATCCTTGTGATTTCTCTTTTTGGGCCTTGGATCTTTTAGGTTTGCGTTACTTTTTCTCTGAGATTTGATTCTGATTGGGGATGTGGTTCGATTTTCTGATACGATCTTTTTGATCTGTTTTGAAACTTTCCATTTTTGGGTCCACTTGGAATGGATATTTCTGATTTTGCTTCGATTTGTTTTCAGAAATGGATTTACTTTGATCAACTGGATATCTATTTCACTTTGATTAACGGGATATCTGTTTTGCTTCAGTTTGAATTGCTTATGATGAACTGATATTTTGTGGTGCGATTCATGTTGATATCCATAACCTGAGCAATTTATGAATCTTTAACTGTTTTTTGGTTGTAGAACCGAAGTGAACCGATGCAAATTAGCTATTTATCGATTTATTCTTTGATGCCCAGTTTTAGTCTTCAGGGCTTTTGGATTTTCCACTTCGAATTAACTTTTCCTCTTCTTCTTTCGGAACAGGTGCTTCGAATAGGTCAATGTTGCCGAGAATGGTATGTGGTAATGATGACCCTTGGTCTGAACCGTCGGAACTACACCTTGCCGTTTTCTGTCATGAAATTGCAGCATTTGGTACTGCATTTGATTGCAAAACAATTTGTGCTCCGGAGTGAATATTGGCAAGTTTTTGACTCGCGAGTAGCATTTGCGACGCATCTTGAGATTGGATTTTTGATAAGCTGTGAACTCAGGGCAATGATGCTCTGACTGAGCCCTCACCTTTCCTTGTTTGACTTTCATGTGCGCCTCGAGCTTGGTTGTGACTGGTATGATTTGAACTTTGAATCTTAACCTGAGCTTGATGTTTGCTGAACCGTGCCATGTTCCTGGTTTTTTTTCTGCTGAACTTTTTCTTTGAATTGATTCGAGCTTGATTCTTTTCTTGCACTTGCCATTCTATTTTTCGAGCTTGTTCAGTGGCTTGTGAATTATTGGACTTGGTCCTTCTTTTTTATGAACATGGGCTGGTTTTGGCGCTTTGCGAATTGAATTTTTTATTCAATTTTGTGCATCCTGTGAGTTGTTTTGTTTATGCAATTTAGGTGCAGCTTGTGAATTGTTTTGGCCTTAAGTCTTCTGATGCTGTTTTGATTCTTGTATTTCAGGTGTTGGATAGTTTCGAAAAACGGTTCAGACCTATTGGCATCTGGGTCTGAATTCGGATTGGCTGTGATGTTTACTTGATAGAACGGTCCATGTGGCTTAATCAATCCTTTCGGCAAAACCTTTTATTGGCCCAAACTTCTTTTCACTCTTTATCTTTCTCGGCTGTCCCTCAGAATAAGAATGATACTACCGGTCTGACACTGATGGCGCAGATTGGAAACGGGAGTAGGATGCGGCTTTGGTCATGCCCTCCCGGCACTCGATGATGACGATGTTCTGAGAGTGTCGAATTCATTTTTCTAACATCTTTCTACTCTGTTCTGTTTTGTCTTTGTTGTGCAGGTTAATCGGAGATTCGTGAAGAAACTCAAAGGAACATCATGAAGAACACTTAGAATTCTTTAGGACTTAGGACTTTTTAGAGTAGAGATACTCCTTTGTGAATGTAATTCCTTGTAAACTCAAACAATGATTCATGAATTAGAATTCAAAGTTTATTTGAGTCACTCTTTTGTAAATTAAATACTTTATGAAATAAAAATTCAAAAAGTACTCATTTACTTCTTAAATATCTATGAACATACAAACCTGAATTTATTTATATTTATTTCTTAGTTAAAAATTATAAACATTCGTGAATAAAAATCCACAAATATTTAAATTTATTTCTAATTATAAATTATAAATACTCACGAATGACATTCAAAGGTACTTAAGTTCTGGCTCATATGCTTATTCTCTTCATAGTCTTGATCAAAGCTAAGTGAATTCAACTAAATCCTCTCTGTTATGTATATCGAAAGAACGTGTTATTAACTGAAACGAAACTCCTCCCTGAACAAATGAACGACCCAACATTAGATACACTCCCGGTATTTTCCAATAATAAAACGAGTCAGCTTGATGCCTTGAAGGAAATCAACTTCTATGGTAGACAAATGTCCCACGTATCATGGTCTGAGCGCCTCGAGGCTTAAAGACCGATTTTAGCCAAAATAGTGTAAAATGACCAAAACGCCCTTGAACTGGATTCCTGCAAAACAAATCAACACTCCATGACTGGTTAGTGATTAGTGGATGCTATGCTATGCGAAATGACTGACTAAATGTAAGGGTAAAATTTGGGGTATTACAGTTGCCCTTATTTAAATAGCTACACCGGATGATTTGAGTGACGGAGACTCGAGGAATCATGGTGGAGGGATTTAAATATAGATAACCGAAAATTTTGCCCTTATATGTGGCGATATGCAATGCTATAGACAAAACGAGACTAATGCAGGCAACGCCATGAACATGATATGATGCGTATGACGAATGCGAAAATGCTGACGAATACGACGACACAGGGACAGATGCTACAAGAAGAACACACTGGGGAAAACGACGCGCTGGGACACAGCACAAACACTGGGGAATCCTAAAATGATGGTCAACTGGTACGAACACGACCAATTGTCCCTTTTTTTAGAAAAGGAACGAGATTCTCAAATGGAGATGGTACCTATGAGACGGCCTCCACTGGGGAATCTAAAAGTAAAACTGGATCATGTACGACTGCAAGATCGATTACAGAATGCTGGAGCATTGAGCAAAGAATAACATCCAAGCTTCTGTAAACTATCTCTCGTGACACGATCAAACGGGCCTTTCGGAACTCCGTAGCAAATATACAGGGTAAAAAAACCCGTTGTATGCCAAAATAAATGGACTTTGAGTGGTTAGAACAAGACCCTTAATGGTGATGGCGCCTATGAGATGGCCTCCACTTGGGAATGTCTAACAATAAGACTGGATCTACACGACTGCCAGATCGATTACAGAATGCTGGAGCATTGAGCAAAGAATAACATCCAAGCTTCTATAAACTATCCTTCGTGATGGGATCGAATGGACTTTTCAGAAATCCATATCAGATATACAGGGTAAAAACCGGCTGTATGCCAAAATAAATGGGCTTTGATGGGAAATGCCCTGATAAGCTTCTCGAGGGAGAACTGTCACTTATCGTTGGAAGGGACTTACATGCCAAAACGGATAAGCACTCAAATAAAGTGCTGCTGCTTATCTGATATATAAATCTTCTCATATTTAAGGTTGGTGCCCGGAATATGATTCAGATTCTTCTTTTACTAAAGGGTAAACTGAACTTCCTCATACTTCAAGATTCATGCTCTCCCGAATATGATTATGCTCCTTCTTTTACTAAAGGGTAAATGAACTTCTTCATTTCAAGGTTTGTTGCTCCCTGAATATGATTCAGCTCCTTCTTTTGCTAAAGGGTAAACTGAACTTCCTCATACTTCAAGATTCATGCTCTCCTGAATATGATTCGGTTCAAACCTCCCCATACTTCAAGACGACAAGGAAAATGGAAGCCCAACTGCTCGATGGAGATGGCCATTTGCTGCTAGTCATAACGAAGATAGGATCAGCTTCTCAGGCGAGAAATGTCACTTATTTGCAAGAGTGGCAGTAATAAGCTTCTCAGGTAAGAACTGCTTGTAGAGGTGATAACAGATAATAATGATGATAAGCTTCTCGGCGGAGAACTGTTGCATACCGTTGCTGAAGAATGTTACGATAAGCTTCTTAACCGAGAACTGTCACGTATCCTGTTGTGTAAGGTTGTGATAAGCTTCTCTGGTGAGAACTGTTGCTGATCGATTGTAAAATGTTGTGATAAGCTTCTCTTGGCGAGAACTGTTGCTGATCGATTGTAAAATGTTGTGATAAGCTTCTCTTGGCGAGAACTGTTGCTGATCGATTGTAAAATGTTGTGATAAGCTTCTCTTGGCGAGAACAGTCGCATACCGATGCTGTAGGATTGTTATATCGATAGGCTTCTCAGGCGAGAACAGTTGCATACCGATGCTGTAGGATGTAGGATTGTGAAGTGTTGTACCGATAGGCTTCTCAAGCGAGAACAGTCGCATACTGATGCTGTAAGATGTACTGATAGATCTTCCAGGCGTGACCTGGCGTATATCTGTAAAGGATTGTGATTGGTTTTCTCGAAAGATAGTGCAAAATAAATGCACATCCGGGTACAGTGATAAGCTTCTCAGGCGAGAACAGTCGCATATCTGCCAAGGTAGGGTGAAAATCTTTAGACGGTGCAAAATAAATGCACGTCTGGTTGGGCTCGACGACCGACAAGACCGAAATTCAATCTAGGATCGAGCTAGAAAGAAAACTGGCAATCAAGACTCTATCGAGGGAATGAACTCGAAGGGTAAATATCTTATCCTGGCGAGGAAAGATAGCTGAAGTAACCGTCATCCACGAGGATCGAGCTCTGTAGGGAAACTGGAAACACCTATTTATTTTATGCTTAGGGCTGACAACTATTTGGAGAGAATGGACGAACCCAGTTACTCGGCGGTAACAACCAATGATGGTGAGACACAATGAACTTGTGAATGCTAACGCATATGTTAATGTGAATGTATGTTAATGTCTATGTAATTAAATATGCAAGATGTTATGAAATGAGTATGTAATGAGTATGTGAAATGAGTATATGAAATAGGCATGCGATGCTTATGCCCTTGCGTATGCTGACGAAACAGACTAGAGACGGGATGAGAGATGAAATAAACATCTCGACGGAGATACCCTGCGTTCTCTGCAACCAATACGTCAATCATGGGTGAGAAGGATCAATGGTAGAACCAAATCTGGTTTTAAAGTTCTGAATTCTCTGGGAAGAAGGTAATCTGCTTGGGTGCACAGTATCACGTCTTCACATGGGGAGAAGAAAACCTGAGGGACACTTTCGAGTTACCCCAGAAAAAAGTTGTCAGCTTATAGTCTCTCTGGGGACTGTGATGAGGAAATAGCTTAGGAGCCTGTTGCAACACTGAGATTTACTGGGGGATGATGGCCGCCGTGAGTAAAATCCATCGGGTGCATGAAGAAAAGTTGTGAAACCACATGGTTTTGATCTTGAAGGACCTTATAGTAGTCGCCATTTGTTTCCTTTTTTTTTTAAAAACATGGTGCCCCAGGATACTTGCGTTGTGAGGTATGGTCATCTCAAGAGGATTTTATAGAGAACACGGAGTCTGGTTGCCCCACTGTTTTCAAACTCTTTGAGAGATTTGTCAGGTCTCGACGTAACTAGCACAAATTAATCGTGTTACGACGACATCTTCGAGAAATAGCTCTTAAGAACGTCAGACTCACGTTGGTAAGTGTCGCGGTGAAATTTGGATATCAAACTATTGATTAGTTTGAATCGTTTAATTTGCAATCGAACTTTGATTTGTCCAAAGGAAGGGATAAAGATCGAAATTCCCACTATGCAATGCAAATGCAAGGTTAGTTTGTTTTAGGTTCGGGGGTTGGTTAAACTTAGGGAAGGTACTAGCATCCTAAGTTTCTATAGTATCCCACAGGAACCTCTTATTTTATGTTTGTTTATTGCTAAGCGTTTATCTGCTTAAGGTTTAAAGACCTAGGGGTTTATTTTCTAAGTATACTCGATAAGATGTCGCATCTTATGCCTACATATCCTTATGGGGAGTGGAATCAGAGTATTTTGTAGTTCACCCTGAAGGGTTTGAGGAGTTCTTTGACTGTGGTCAAAGTTCCTATGGATTTAGGGTAGTTGGTTGATTGGGTTTAGGATAAGAGATGAGTCGTCATTTTAAGAGAGATTACTTAGTCTTAGCCACCATATGTTTGTAGAAAAATTGTATTTGTGTGTCGTCTTAAGAGAAGGGCTCAAGTACTTGGAAGGGTCGACAAGTACGCGTCTATCTCTCTTAAGCGAAAAAGAAGATATTGATTATATTTTGTTTTGTGGGGCGTAACAAGTTATATCTCGCTTAAGATGATTAACATCTATTCTCTATTGTGTTAAATATTGTTTTTAAGTTGTTTGTTGTGTTTATTCTATGTTGTAAAGATAAAGGTCCTTCCTATGGGGTAGGTCCTAAACTTAAGCGATCAACTTGAATGGGATCAAGGATCGTGGGGAGAATGATGCAGATGATGTGCACTACACACAAGTGTTGACTTATGTGTAGGGTTTTCCTTTGGACGGAATGCGATGTATGGATAGATAAATATGATAATGTAAATGCAATAGAATAAATGGCAGAAGAGTCAATAGAAAGATAAACCATACACGAACGCATGAAAGCGCTAAGTGAGTGTGTGCATTGTATCGTGGATGTGAGTGTGCACGATCTATATTAGGAGAAATTGGATTGGTTTATGAGAAAATGTTTTATTTTGATGAGATTCGGTTTTAAGCGAACGTTGAATAATTCTTGAGAGGTTGATTTAAAAGGGTGAATATTAGCGAGAATTGATTCTAAAGAAAGTTAGTTGATGAGGTTGATTTTAGAAAATGTTAACTTGATTTTATTTCTTCTTAAGAGAAGTTGAATTTGATTTTTACTAAAAAGGTTTTTGTCATTAATTATAGATAAAATGACAATCAGATATAAATTATTTATAAAAAAATAAAATTCTTTAGTGAATAAACATATTATTTAATTAGAATATTATTAAGTTGATTTTAAAAATAAATAAATAAAAACGTTAATTCAATTAATGGGAATATTAGTTAAAAACTAAATAAAAGGTAGTTTTAATTAGAAGGTTAATTAGTTATTATCATTCTTTTTAAAAAAAGATTAAGGTTAGTTAGGTTGATATAGGTAATTATTAACAGATTAGGGACTAATATGGTGAGTGTGTGTACGTGGTGTGTACGTGTTTTAAATGTATTACAAAATAAATAAAAAAATAATAAAAAAAAGACAGAGAGAAAACCCTAATCCCCCAAATTTCTCCCCCCCCCCCCTCTCGATCGGAGGTCATTCTCTCTCCCTCGATCTGCTCCAGTTCCTCTTGTCTTCCTCCTTTCGTCATTTCCTGAAAAATACAAAAAACAAACATCAAATGTTCAATAGATTTAACGTGACCGGATGGATTACCGCGGGCGGATGAGAAAGATAGTCCACGATGGTGCGAAGCTTCGTGGGTCCGGCGAGTGTGGTGTCGGATGATGATGACGGGTGGCGATCGCGATACGGCGACGATTTCAACAGTTGGCAAGATAAGTTCTCCTCTATGTAGTTTCTTGAATTCACGGGTTCTCCTGGTAGTTCTAGGGTTTTTTCGTGTGGATCCAATTGTGAATCTCCTCCTCTTTTCGTTTCATTCTGATAGCCTCCTTTTATAACCTAAAATGTGTTAATGAAATTGATTGCCGCCTTGAACCTTCCTTTTTTGTCTGTGCGAAATTTGAAACCTTTCCTAACTGGGATTCCAAATCTTTGATTGTGGTTTGCACTGAGATTGGATTTGATTGGATATCCCCTGAATATTCTTCATCGATTAATATCCAATTACTAACTTGCAAATGGTTTTGACAGGTGTGAACAACAATAGCCTTGGGCCGAAAAGGGGAACTGGAAGCCCGAGGAGGAGAACTCGCGTTTGAATGTGATACAGGGTAAATTCCTCCCAAACTCAACTCCATTCTTCTGGTATAGTTTTCTTGAACTAATATGTGTCTGTTGATGATGTTCTATAGCGAAGTTGAAATGCTGAAACGAGATTGTCATGACCAAAACAACACCAATAGTTGTGCCCCATGGTTCAGGTATCTTAAAGCTTTCCTGAGGGATAATTTCTTGCTAATATCGTATCCACCTAAATCCTTTGAGAACATGTCTGGATGTGACAGGGCCCGCTCTTATGGTAAGGAGGAAAGTTGCAAAGTTAATTTCAGCGTCGTAGCAGGTTTGCACTTGGTGGGGATACGCGAGCAAAGTGGCATGGCGTAATTTTCCTGCTGTTAATAGATTATGGCAAGGTTGTTGCAGATAATCCTGTGGTTATGCTTAGTATAGCTTCAAGATATGAGATGGCGACCAACAAGCTCGCTCCGTGTACACGCTTCTGGGATGGGTCCATGCTTGTAGATGGATATCATTATAAAGGGACGGGAGTCGGTCTTTTAGTGGGAATAATAACGGATATGATGGGGGGAGCTATCCATAACATAACCTGTTGTATCAGAAGTGGGGTTTATGCGAGGAAAAGCTGGAATGCTGCCTGCGCAGGTAATGTTGTCTCAGGTTGATAGTGGTTGCTATGATTCGTTCTTACTTCCTCTTTTCTTCTTCTGAATTATACCTTTGTGGATTGGTATGTCTGGATGTACTTGGGGAGGAAATGAACCAGTTCGCGATGCTATGCGCTTCACTTGGCTTATTTGGGGAGGGTTGAGATTCTTAATATTGTGGCTCCAATCAATATGATCGCTGACTGTGACTGTTGTTGTTATTGCTTTCTTTATATTTGACTAAGTGAACGCGTAATGGCTGCTCCAATTGAAGCTGACAATGTTTCCTGAATTGTTCATGTTCTCCGTTTGTTTTTGCAGGTAGCGGAGGCTTGGTTTCTTTTAAGGCGTAGACATTCCTTGCCGGTTATGGAACTCAATGAGGTTGCAGGAAGTGCAGGGTCAACATGCCTTTGTTTTGGCTTCCCTGTGGCAAAATGTTGGGACATGGTTAGGACCTGGCTGGAAAGCGAGTGGCAGCCTACTGTAATCCCCGGTGAGTCCTGAACTGTACATCGAGAAGTGAATCATTTCAAATTATTCGTGTGCTCTAGTTGTTGTATTGATGCGTATCTGTTATGTTGACCGCTGTCGCCGATGCATTCGTATCTTGCTGTTAAAGTCTGGACCAATCAGAGCTAGAAATTGTTGTTGCCCTCAAAACCACCAACTGTCGTGACATCCAATGCATGGTTCTTAAGCACGACATCAGGGTAAGTGTTTGTACATTTAGATTCCTTCTCTTGTAAATGCTTTTACCATTCGCCTCTGTTGATTAACTTGGTATTTTTGCGTTTGAGGTGCTATCAAGGCATTGGTCAATCAAATTGTCTTCAGATATCCTGAACCACTTGATTTATCATCCCACGGGGTTAGCACGTTTACAATCAGGAAAACTTCCTCGACTTATTTCACGGACTGCAGTTGAAGAATCTTCAAGACCTTCCTAATTCTTCGAGACTTTTCCAGTTAACCGAGAATGAAAGGCCACCAAAACGCTATCAGCCATCAACCTTTCTAGATGATCAACACGCTGCCGTAATGGAAGACAATCTACCTGATCCACTCGCATTCCAAGGATAAACATTAATTCGCCGAAAGCTGAAGGTGAGTGAGGCATTCCTGGTGTTTTGAAAATCTCTTATTCCTGTAAAGAAATGTTGCTGTTGTGAGCTTTTGAGGCTAGGTTGGTTATGATATGATTCACCGCTAACATCGTTATCATCTGTGACAGGTATTGGCCGGTATTTCAACGGTTCAAAGTGTTAGCGTCTCTCTGAGAGCTTCGTGAGATTCACAGCCAGTTCAAGGTTGATATTGAGGTCGTGGCTCGAAGCTATGGAACTGACTTGTTTGCAAAACTGTTTGATGAAGAGGCCTCGGTGCCTAGGGAAATTATCAATGCGCCTATCACCTTCTGTATCATCACTTATAGAAATGCTTCATTGTGATATTCTGATATTGTTGGCTATTAGTACGGATCCTGTTGTAATAATTGCTTGCAGCAGCTGGATGCGGATGGTGGCCATGAAGACGGGATGGAGTGGATTCATCTGAGATAGACTAGAGATGTCATGTTGGTTTCTACGTAATATATTCCCACAAGCTCCTTGCCATCCAAAAAGAATCAATGTGCTACGGCAGGTTGCGACTTTCTGGTAAGGAGACTTGTCTCTTGCACTTAGAACCGCCTTCCTAAGGCTTATGCTAAGGCCTGCTGGGGTGTTTCGCTTTCATCCATGGGATATTGATTCAAGTTCTATTTTTCTTATGGCCTTTCTTTAAAACAGGTTTCTTCTCAAACATGTTAGAGTTAGACTTTTGTAGTTCAAACCAAACTGCGAAGCATCGACAGAGCTTACTCCAAACGCCGTCTCAGAGGTATGTGTTAATGGATCATCCTCATCTTCCAAATAAAGTCCCAGAGGTAGCGGCAATTCGGAGAAAAGATCTCGATAAGGTTAATCCAAAAGTTGTTGAATTACTGGCTGATCCTGAGGAGTAATCCCAATCCGCTTGGAAGGCTAGCAAGCTGCGCCTGTTGTTGAGTCTTAAAGCTGCAAGACCATGAATGCTTACCTTCCAGCAGAGTAACACAACAACCATGCTGACAGACAAAATCATGGTGTTATCGTGTTCCTCAAACAGTCCAAGGGTGCCTTTGAACGTGTAGATTCCTTTATGTGAATAATACGCCGGCGCAGTTCAGTGGCATACCACCTTCTATTTTGTTCCCGATGCTATTTTTGCAACAATTCAATGCTGCGGCTCGAGACAGCAATTTCAATGGTGTTAGAGACTTCGAAAGTGTCGACGACATCTTGATAGTTTGCCTCTCCCTTTTTGTTAATCCATCTTTAAGAACTCATAGTTATGCGTTGTGTATGTTAAATTTGTCTTGTAACCATCTGAGTAAACCTTGGCTTCACTTAGAATTTGTGATATGGAAATGGTTTCAATTGTTTGGTTTTGATGAGTTTACTTTGTAAGAAATTGCACCAGCAGTAATCATTTGCGAATGAAAACATCCTAGTGGATTACTGGTACTTTGATATTAATCACTTAAACCCTTGTAGCGAGAATGCAATAGCTGAGTTTTCTCAAACGGCTTGTAATTCATGTATATTGTTTTATGATCTTACAGTTGAATAGGAAAATCATAAATCAGGTTGAATCAAGTTATGCTCCCCCGGTAAATCGCAAATGTTGAAATATAAACATGCTTGAATGAGTCTTCTACTCTCAACTAGGACCATTATAAATAACATGGATATGCTTGAATACTTGCATAAGAATCCCCCTGTTCTTATAATTTGGGTCGTTAACCTGAGCTCATGTCTTTGAATTTATAATAAATTCTCTTATAGACTTGAGGTTGACCTAAGAATGTGGACTTCTAATTCACATCTTCTTGAGTCCATAACTTATATGATACCAAAATATGAGCGGGGCCTCGAACTTTTTATTGGCGAATTCGGGATTTAAGACCTTGGACTACTTCCTTCCGAACATATTTCAATATTGCTTATCTTCGAAATTATGCATCTACACAAACTAGTTAGCCGTAAAACATAAATAGATAAAAAAACCAATTAATAATAGAAAGCACGTAAAAGGAGGTGGTCTCTTGTGGTCAAAAATTAGGGTGCGACAGATGCCCCTATTTAAGTTACTCCTATTCGGAGATATGGAGATCGAAATTTCCGTCTCGACGAGATAGGAGGGACTTAAATACAAACATTGCACGAATTTTTGGCCATAAGACACCACCGAATGCAAATGATATGTAATGATATGAGAATGCAAGACGGACAAAATCTGTGAGAAAGAGGTGACAGGGGATGAACTGGGCACGACATGCTAGACAGAAGAGCAACAGATCCAACAAGGCGGGACCCTACGAGGATATGAACAATCACTCATGGGAAATCTCCAAACGTGTAACGGTAACTCATGCATCAAGGATGCGGTGATTTTGACGATTTATGATCGAAAGATGCTTTTACTACCAAGGTGGTGGTCAGTAGTAACTCAAGATGGATCTTTTTGATTGGGGCGCAATGCATTCTTCGTCATTTTTTATTATTTTATATTTTGTAACTCAGCTGAAACGATAAAATGTATAACTTCCCCTTGCATCATGGTACAGGGACCATGAGCTGGTCTCGGTCTTTGATGTCATTGTAGTTGTAGATGTTGTTTTAGTTGTAGATGTTGTTGTAGTTGTTGAGCTTCCCCGAGCATCATGATATGGGAACCATGAGCTGGTCTCGGTTTCTGATGTCAAACTTCCCCTTGCTCCATGGTATGGGAACCATGAGCTGGTCTCGGTTTCTGATGCCGAACTTCCCCTTGCTCCATGGTATGGGAACCATGAGTTGGTCTCGGTTCCTACCCAAAATGATGGAAACTCGCAAGAGCGTCTTCAAAGAGGGGTTGTAAATTTGTTGATTTGTAGATGTAACTGTAGTTGTAAATTGTAATGTTGATGTAGATTGTTGATGTAAATGTCGTAGATGTAATCTGTAATTGTAGAATTTTGTAGATGTGATCTTGTATTTGTAATTGTAGATGCAATTTGTATTGTATTGGCAATTTGTAGAATGTGCACCGGGGATCTTCAGATGAGTTGTAAACCGGTTGATATGTGGAGTGTCCTCTTGTAAGGAGATATGTCATTGATAGTACTCGTAATGAACTCTCTGGGAAAAATCATTTTTGAGGAGTATATTTGTTGTAATTGTAAGGTATGTAAGATTGTTGTAGCAGAAATCCTCAGGTGGGGAAGTATCTGTGACGTCCTCTGTTTTGTCTTGATAATCTTGAAATAATCCACTGGGGAAGGACAGATTGTCTTGAGGAGATTGTTGTTTGTCGTTTTTGAATATAAGTCAGCCCAAGACGAGTTGCTCAAATAAAGAGATCTTTTGTCATTCAGCTGTAAGTTGTTGAGGAAATCTTGTAATATTGCCGGAGAAATGTCACGTCTTCAATGGTGGTCCTCATAATGTCAAAGCGCAAAATAAATGCACTTTTGATCCATGCTCAAAAGCTGGAGATGTTCATAGTGTGATTGCCAAAGACCGAAGTTCAATTCGGGAAGTAACCGAAGAGAAACTATCAAGCAAGACTCGACCATAGAGGCATAAACTCCGATGGGAAAGTACTGAAACAACTGTCTTCCACGAGGATCGAACTTCGTGGGGAAATAGAAATATTGAGTTTTTTTGCTTAGGGCTGACAACTCTATTTGGAAGGAATAAGACACGCCCAAATACCCAAGGGTAAACGCGATCGAAGAGATAGAGTAAAACAAACAAAGGATGCACAAAATGCAAATGTTATGCTATCTACTTATATGATATGTGTATGCTTATGCTGACAAGACAGACGAAAGCAATGACCGAAAATGGGATAAATGTCTCGAAACACACGTCCGACCAATCTTCAAAGATAGAAGTATCACTGAGGATAGATGGAGAACCAAATGTAGGATCCCAATCCTGCTTCAAAACTTCAAAATTCTCTTGAGGAGAGGTGATCAATCCATTTGGGGATGTAACATCTTGATAAGTTTGACATGTTGTATGAAATTGTAGATGGAGGTACCCAAACCGAAGTTTCATAGGGGATGAAATATCCTGGGTCTTCGTAGTTGTTGAACATGTTGGGGTTGAGCTTCCTGAGGATAGAATATACGTCTTTTGCTCCAATCTTCAAATGCCCCAAGTCACATAGTTTAAGAAAAAAGCGTCTCGAGAGGATTTTATAGAAAACATGATGCCTAAATGCCCCACTGTTTTCAAACTCTCTAGAGATTCACCGAATCTCGACGTAACTGCCCCTGATTGGCGGTAAGTGAGTCCTTGAATTTCTTCCAGTTGAACCTAAGACTTGCGCGGATGGGATTTTCTTTGGGAAGAATGACTTGCCCCAAGTCAGCAAAGTCTTCAGATATCATCATCAATGTCTGTATGTCGTCTTTCTAAGATGTCAAGCGTATTTAGCACATTTGAAATATCCATTTTGAAATGGTTAATGCAGCACGCGTTTGTCTTGAAGTTTTGAAAAGGGGTATCGCAATAACTTGTGATCGAAACCACTAGTTAGGATACAAATTGAATCATTATTTATAAAGCCGATTTAAATTTGAGCATAGCTCAAGGAGTCAGGAAACAATATCTCATCGAGTATGCTTTCGAATTAGACCTTACCTCAATTAGGACTTTGAGGGTCGTATATGGGTTTAATTTATGACTTGTAGAATGGAGGTAGAAAGGGTTAGTATATTTGTGCCCACCCAATTTTTGAAAGATGTTCATCATTTTTTTGATATTACCCTGCCCCAGGTTAAGAAAGTGATGTTTCGGTTTGGGAGAAAAAACGGATCTTTTCTCAATTCAAGGTTTAAAAGAAAGGGTTGACTATCTTGCCATTTAGGAGGTTTAAAATAATGCCTTACATCATCAGTAGGGTTTTCATTCGAAGCATACAACAAGAGATCATGTGTTTTACTTCATCATCCTCCTTCCAATTCTCTGTCAGAGCGAGAGATCGGGTAAAAGTCGGCATTATAAATAATTTTGAAAACTATTTGAGTGAAAACGAATGGATTTCTTCAAGACAAACAGTTATTGCATTACTTATTCAAAACAGAAAGTTCTTACATGCCAAATATGCTTTCAATCAAAGAAATAAACATGGACAAAATGAAATAAACTTCTTCGGGGAGTCCTTTCCAGGATCTTTATTGTGCTCTCGTGTAGACGGGAAAGACATGCAGAAATGTCTGGTGTGCAGCTTTCAGACACGGCATTGACGACCTTGAATCATGCCTGGGGAGGACGAACCTTGTCGAGATATGGGGCTATCTCGTACATAAGGGACGGAACCCTCAAAGAACAAGACTCCATCTTTGACCAAGTTTTGGACGTCTGCTTTCATGCCGTAACAGCTCTCGATGTCGTGCCCCGGAGCACCTTGATGATACAGGCAAAATTTGTTGGCTTTGTACCAGTATGGAAACTTCTTAGGTACCTTAGGTGGGGCTTTAGTCTGGATATGCCCTCTGTGAATTAGAGCTGGAAACAAATCAGTGTACTTCACCGGGATGGGATCAAACTGGTGAATTGCTTCCCTTGGTGTATCTGGAGTCATCCTTTGATACCTTTTCCGAAATTGCCGGTGTTGTGGTTGATCTGGAGAGGCCAACCTCTGCCTAGGATGTGGTTGTTGTTCACGCTGAGCGGGCATCGCATATTGGTGCTGAGGATGGGGTACCGGAGCTATGAATTCTCTGGAAGGTCCACAGCCATTTTTATTGTTTGGGGCTATACCCAAGTTATGATGGTATTGCTTCACAAAAGCAAAAGTTAAGTCTTCCCAAGACTGGATGTGATTCACTTGTAGCTTCATATACCATGTTAACGGTGCTCCACACAAACTTTCTTGGAAGCAGTGAATCAATAGTTGGTCGTTCCCGAGATAGGCGGTCATCTTCTGACAGAACATCATCAAATGATACCTTGGACAGATTGTACCTTTGTACACTTCAAAGGCGGGCATCTGGAATCCTGGGGGGATAACTAAGTTTGGAACTAGGTGCGAGTCATGAGCATGGAAATCAGGCGCACGGTTCCTCTTCATCATTTTCCATCGTTCCTCGAAGTCACGAAATTCATTCTTGAATGCTGTAAACTCTGGATCGTCCATTTCCTTTTCTTGCACAGGCTGAAGTTGCATAGGAACAAAGTTGTCGGAGGGACGGCGAAGTGTTGGATTAGACCTTACTCTGAAGCTAGTCATGCGATCCATGTCTTTGTTCTCCTCACTATCCTTTAATGATACTTTTGGCTTGGTCAGATGGTCGAGACGGCGACTGACAGCAAAGATGGAAAACCGAAATGAGCCACAACAAAGGAAGGACACATGCACAAATGTAAAATGTCATGCTAAATGCAGGATGTTAATGCATGATGTAGATGCAGGAGGAGACTTCAAGAAACTCAAAGTGTTTTTCAGTGTTATAATGTAGGATAATTGAAAAACTTTTTATTTTTGAGAAACAATGAAAACAAAGTACTCTTTCAAGAGTTTATTACAACGAAAGCAAAAGAAAACTTAGAACTCTATCCCACAGTCCTCTCCTTTGTACGGAGCTCCTCGGTCAACTGGTCAATGCGATCCTGCAACGCTGCTTTCTCGATGATGAGTCGTTCCACACACTCCTTCCAAGCCATGGTAGTTGAGGGGAGATCATCATTGGTGACAACACTTGAAGAGGCAGGAGAAAATAAATCTCCTTGTGCCTTTCTCTTCCTGGCAACTTCTAATTCTGGTGTCTTCTGAAGTCTTTCCTTCTCTACTTTGAGGGTGAGGAACTTATTCTTTCAGGCAGTCCTCAATTTCCGGACTTCATCTAAAGCAATCCTTATTTGTTCTATTTCCTCTTCCTCGAACCAGTCGGGGTCATGAGGGGACAATACCATAGGTTCATGAAAAGGAAAAGGCATCTTGAGATCGAGAGCCCTTTCTCGCACCCAATGCAGATAATCCTCGGAAACAGCACAGTTGGGGTATCCTGAAGCAGCTGTTCCTTCCCTATCAATGTATTTCCATGCGTAAATGATGACAGTTTTTAGATCTAGATCCTCTTCTCCTTTGAAATAGATTTCTTCCAATGAAACTGGGTCAGGCACTTGGGTCATAGGGTGTCCAAACTGTCTACGGGCCAAAGCGGGATTGTAACTTATGCATCCCTCCCTTCCAATAAGCGGTACGTTGGGGAATCCTCCGATGCTAGGGGTCATAGGCACGCCTCCATAGGCGGGATCATACCAAACAATGTCCGAGTGGGTAAGGGCCATAAGTATCTCGGACCATCGAGGTGTTGCTACTTCGTCCCAAAAGGACGGATGCCAAGTTAGACGAGCGATGAACCATGAGTACAGTAAGGCGGTACAACATACAATGTGTCCTCCTCCTTCGGCATTCTTTGAGTGAATCGAAAAGTACGTATCAGCAAGCAAGGTGGGTACTGGATTCTTGAGTATGAACAGCTTGATTGCATCCATATCAACAAAATTGTCAATTTTAGGGAACCAGAAAGTCCCATAGACCAACAAAGCGAAATTGGCTTCCAATATGAGAGCCTCCTTTCTTTCAGCATGGTAACGGACTTTTTCGATCAAAAAGTCGGCGGGGAACCCAAGGACTCCTTCCTTGGTGATCAAGTGTGTCTGGACATCTTCTAGGCTGAGGTGGGTAGCGTTTGCAATTTCCTGGTGACTAGGCGTGTCTTCCCTTCCGGTGAATAGCGGTCGAACAGTCACAGGCATCCTCAAGAGTTCTGAGTATTCTTCCAAGGTCGGCATCAATTGGTAGTCCGGAAAAGTGAAGCAGTGATACATCGGGTCGTAAAATTGAACCAATGTTTCCAGCAATCCTTCTTTCATCCTTAGCTCGAGGAAACGAAAGACTCCTCCATATTCTGCTGCGAAGGCAAAGCGATCCTTGACGAGTTCGGCTATTTCTCTCAAGCTTTCGAGGTTGGGACTCTGAAAAGTGTACTTCAGGGTTTCTCTTCTGAAATCCATGATTACAACACCTACAGAACGAATTTGAGTTTCTTGAAGTGAACAATGGAAAAAGAATGCAATGCAAGATGATTAGGACTTCATGGGATTCCTCTTATTTATGGGCATTGCGGTAAAAGGAAACGTTTTATTAAATTTGAAACGGACTACATAAATATTCTTTTAAAGAGTCCCAAATAAAAGCTAAATAAAAGCTAGTAAAGACACTAAAGAAGCTTTGAATGTTGCTGCTTGAGTTGCTCTTCTAGTTGCGCCTTCTCACGGATAAGGTTGTCCACAATTATTTTCCAGATAGTGCATTGTGGGTCGGAGAAAAATAAATCCTCCATGACTTTCCTCTTCTTGCAGGGGAGTAGCTCTTCATCCCTCAATTGTAGCTGTTTCTGAAGTTCATCCTTCTCCTTTTGAAGTTCAACATTCTGCTTTTGAAGTTCAACATTCTGCTTTTGACACTCATCATTTTCTGCCATTGCTAAGTGGTACTTGTTCTTCCAAGATTCCAGCTCATGTTGATACTTCCTTAAGGACACCTCGGCTTCAGACATAAAGACATAAGTGGGCTCTCCCTTCGGCGCTATGGGATCTTGACGAGAATAAGGCATCCCCAGCTTGATTGCCCTGTCCCTTACCCACTGGAGGTATGGTTCTAAAGATACACAATTAGGCCTCCCTAGACTCCTCTTCCCCTTCTTGTATACCCTACGCCATGCGTCCAGAACTCTTCCTAGAAGCTCTACATCTTTGTGGAAGAACATACTCTTTATATGGTCACTTTTGGGAGGTTTCTTCAACGGATATCCCAACTGTCGGCGAGCTAGAATGGGATTGTAGCTGATTCCTCCGTCAAAACTAAGCAATGGTACATTACCAAAGTTACCACAACTATCAATGATTAATATTTCATCATATACTCGATCGTACCAATCAATGTCAGAATGGGTTAATGCCATCACCTTAGGAGACCAAAGCTCTTTGCCAATATTTGTAAAAGAGCTAGACTTCGGCAAGTGCGAAATAAACCACTTGTAAAGTAAGGGTACACAGCAAGTAATCATCCCTCCACCACGAAGGTTTCGGAGATGTATAGAGTGATATGTGTTTCCCAACAAAGTCGGCACTGGGTTGTTCTTCATAAAGATTTTAAAGGCTTTGAGATCGATGAAACCTTCAAAACTTGGAAATAGAAATATCCCATAAACAAGTAAGGCAAAAATCGCCTCGAACTGAGCCTTGTTCGAATGTTTAGCATAAAATAAAGCCTTCTTGACCAAGAAAATTGTCTTCAAACCAAAGATTCCATCCTTAGTGACCATGTTGGCCTTGACGTCAGCTGCCTTTAAACGAAGGGCTTTAGCAATATCTTTCTCATCAGGGTCTTTTTCCAAGAAGGGAAAAGGAGATTCCTCAAGGACAGGTAGACCAACCAAAAAAGAATACTCTTCCAATGTAGGTAGCAACTGGAAATCTGGAAAGGTGAAACAATGGTAGAGAGGATCGTAGAATTGTAGCAAAGTGGCAAGAAGTCCTTCATTCACTGAGCAACCCAACAAAGATATCAGTTTCCCATACTTGTTCTTGAATTCTTCTTGATCTTCGATGAAACCCCATAACTTCTTTAGGTCGTCCAATTTGGGACTCTTAAAAGTATATTTCACAGTATGTCTTTTATCTGAAGCCATAGTGACCTACAATGTTCATAAACGAAAGTAAATCCCATGAAGTCCAATGCAGAATGATGCTATATGAATGCAGCAAACACAAGTATTCACATAAGGACATAAAGATAAACAAACAAGGGCCCTAGGTTTGCAACGAGCATGGAGCAAAGGTATACCCTTTCCCAAAGGCTGTGGACTAAAGATTGATTGGTACCTGCAGAACTGGGTTCTAAAAAGGGGTCCCAAAGTCATTAGTCCATCTATTGGATATTATCAATCTCCCAACTAACTTGAGGATTAATAATATTCTCAAGAGAACTTCTTTTGAGTGTAGCATCGCGTAGCACTATTTCGGGACTTACTCCCTCATAGCCCCGCACTACATCCTAATAAAGGCCAAAGTGGGGTTAAAGGTAACTACGGTCCTTAGTATCATGGACTCCAATTGAGAATAGTAAAAGTTTTCACGACTAAACTCGTTCAACCGAACTATTTTCAAAAAGGTCTCAACTAAGCGGGATTCTCGAATTAACTTAGTCGGGACTCACTCCCTATAAGCCTCCTCGAATATATCCCATCCTATCTTAATTTCTCTCAAAGTTCGGGTGTAGAACTTTATCTCACCACTCAAGGGTAGCAGCCCAAAAGAAATAAAGAACACAAATAAACAAGTAAGCAAATAGGCAGATATAAAGCAATAAATAAATAAAGCAAGATAGGGAAACCCACTGAGGGATCCCCAGTGAAGTCGCCATTTCTGTCGCGGTGAAATTTGGATATCAAACTATTGATTAGTTTGAATCGTTTAATTTGCAACCGAACTTTGATTTGTCCAAAGGAAGGGATAAAGATCGAAATTCCCACTATGCAATGCAAATGCAAGGTTAGTTTGTTTTAGGTTCGGGGGTTGGTTAAACTTAGGGAAGGTACTAGCATCCTAAGTTTCTATAGTATCCCACAGGAACCTCTTATTTTATGTTTGTTTATTGCTAAGCGTTTATCTGCTTAAGGTTTAAAGACCTAGGGGTTTATTTTCTAAGTATACTCGATAAGATGTCGCATCTTATGCCTACATATCCTTATGGGGAGTGGAATCAGAGTATTTTGTAGTTCACCCTGAAGGGTTTGAGGAGTTCTTTGACTGTGGTCAAAGTTCCTATGGATTTAGGGTAGTTGGTTGATTGGGTTTAGGATAAGAGATGAGTCGTCATTTTAAGAGAGATTACTTAGTCTTAGCCACCATATGTTTGTAGAAAAATTGTATTTGTGTGTCGTCTTAAGAGAAGGGCTCAAGTACTTGGAAGGGTCGACAAGTACGCGTCTATCTCTCTTAAGCGAAAAAGAAGATATTGATTATATTTTGTTTTGTGGGGCGTAACAAGTTATATCTCGCTTAAGATGATTAACATCTATTCTCTATTGTGTTAAATATTGTTTTTAAGTTGTTTGTTGTGTTTATTCTATGTTGTAAAGATAAAGGTCCTTCCTATGGGGTAGGTCCTAAACTTAAGCGATCAACTTGAATGGGATCAAGGATCGTGGGGAGAATGATGCAGATGATGTGCACTACACACAAGTGTTGACTTATGTGTAGGGTTTTCCTTTGGACGGAATGCGATGTATGGATAGATAAATATGATAATGTAAATGCAATAGAATAAATGGCAGAAGAGTCAATAGAAAGATAAACCATACACGAACGCATGAAAGCGCTAAGTGAGTGTGTGCATTGTGTCGTGGATGTGAGTGTGCACGATCTATATTAGGAGAAATTGGATTGGTTTATGAGAAAATGTTTTATTTTGATGAGATTTGGTTTTAAGCGAACGTTGAATAATTCTTGAGAGGTTGATTTAAAAGGGTGAATATTAGCGAGAATTGATTCTAAAGAAAGTTAGTTGATGAGGTTGATTTTAGAAAATGTTAACTTGATTTTATTTCTTCTTAAGAGAAGTTGAATTTGATTTTTACTAAAAAGGTTTTTGTCATTAATTATAGATAAAATGACAATCAGATATAAATTATTTATAAAAAAATAAAATTCTTTAGTGAATAAACATATTATTTAATTAGAATATTATTAAGTTGATTTTAAAAATAAATAAATAAAAACGTTAATTCAATTAATGGGAATATTAGTTAAAAACTAAATAAAAGGTAGTTTTAATTAGAAGGTTAATTAGTTATTATCATTCTTTTTAAAAAAAAGATTAAGGTTAGTTAGGTTGATATAGGTGATTATTAACAGATTAGGGACTAATATGGTGAGTGTGTGTACGTGGTGTGTACGTGTTTTAAATGTATTACAAAATAAATAAAAAAATAATAAAAAAAAAGACAGAGAGAAAATCCTAATCCCCCAAATTTCTCCCCCCCTCTCGATCGGAGGTCATTCTCTCTCCCTCGATCTGCTCCCGTTCCTCTTGTCTTCCTCCTTTCGTCATTTCCTGAAAAATACAAAAAACAAACATCAAATGTTCAATAGATTTAACGTGACCGGATGGATTACCGCGGGCGGATGAGAAAGATAGTCCACGATGGTGCGAAGCTTCGTGGGTCCGGCGAGTGTGGTGTCGGATGATGATGACGGGTGGCGATCGCGATACGGCGACGATTTCAACAGTTGGCAAGATAAGTTCTCCTCTATGTAGTTTCTTGAATTCACGGGTTCTCCTGGTAGTTCTAGGGTTTTTTCGTGTGGATCCAATTGTGAATCTCCTCCTCTTTTCGTTTGATTCTGATAGCCTCCTTTTATAACCTAAAATGTGTTAATGAAATTGATTGTCGCCTTGAACCTTCCTTTTTTGTCTGTGCGAAATTTGAAACCTTTCCTAACTGGGATTCCAAATCTTTGATTGTGGTTTGCACTGAGATTGGATTTGATTGGATATCCCCTGAATATTCTTCATCGATTAATATCCAATTACTAACTTGCAAATGGTTTTGACAGGTGTAAACAGCAATAGCCTTGGGCCGAAAAGGGGAACTGGAAGCCCGAGGAGGAGAACTCGCGTTTGAATGTGATACAGGGTAAATTCCTCCCAAACTCAACTCCATTCTTCTGGTATAGTTTTCTTGAACTAATATGTGTCTGTTGATGATGTTCTATAGCGAAGTTGAAATGCTGAAACGAGATTGTCATGACCAAAACAACACCAATAGCTGTGCCCCATGGTTCAGGTATCTTAAAGCTTTCCTGAGGGATAATTTCTTGCTAATATTGTATCCACCTAAATCCTTTGAGAACATGTCTGGATGTGACAGGGCCCGCTCTTATGGTAAGGAGGAAAGTTGCAAAGTTAATTTCAGCGCCGTAGCAGGTTTGCACTTGGTGGGGATACGCGAGCAAAGTGGCATGGCGTAATTTTCCTGCTGCTAATAGATTATGGCAAGGTTGTTGCAGATAATCCTGTGGTTATGCTTAGTATAGCTTCAAGATATAAGATGGCGACCAACAAGCTCGCTCCGTGTACACGCTTCTGGGATGGGTCCATGCTTGTAGATGGATATCATTATAAAGGGACGGGAGTCGGTCTTTTAGTGGGAATAATAACGGATATGATGGGGGGAGTTATCCATAACATAACCTGTTATATCAGAAGTGGGGTTTATGCGAGGAAAAGCTGGAATGCTACCTGCGCAGGTAATGTTGTCTCAGGTTGGTAGTGGTTGCTATGATTCGTTCTTACTTCCTCTTTTCTTCTTCTGAATTATACATTTGTGGATTGGTATGTCTGGATGTACTTGGGGAGGAAATGAACCAGTTCGCGATGCTATGCGCTTCACTTGGCTTATTTGGGGAGGGTTGAGATTCTTAATATTGTGGCTCCAATCAATATGATCGCTGACTGTGACTGTTGTTGTTATTGCTTTCTTTATACTTGACTAAGTGAACGCGTAATGGCTGCTCCAATTGAAGCTGACAATGTTTCCTGAATTGTTCATGTTCTCCGTTTGTTTTTGCAGGTAGCGGAGGCTTGGTTTCTTTTAAGGCGTAGACATTCCTTGCCGGTTATGGAACTCAATGAGGTTGCAGGAAGTGCAGGGTCAACATGCCTTTGTTTTGGTTTCCCTGTGGCAAAATGTTGGGACATGGTTAGGACCTGGCTGGAAAGCGAGTGGCAGCCTACTGTAATCCCCGGTGAGTCCTGAACTGTACATCGAGAAGTGAATCATTTCAAATTATTCGTGTGCTCTAGTTGTTGTATTGATGCGTATCTGTTATGTTGACCGCTGTCGCCGATGCATTTGTATCTTGCTGTTAAAATCTGGACCAATCAGAGCTAGAAATTGCTGCTGCCCTCAAAACCACCAACTGTCGTGACATCCAATGCATGGTTCTTAAGCACGACATCAGGGTAAGTGTTTGTACATTTCGATTCCTTCTCTTGTAAATGCTTTTACCATTCGCCTCTGTTGACTAACTTGGTATTTTTGCGTTTGAGGTGCTATCAAGGCATTGGTCAATCAAATTGTCTTCAGATATCCTGAACCACTTGATTTATCATCCCACGGGGTTAGCACGTTTACAATCAGGAAAACTTCCTCGACTTATTTCACGGACTGCAGTTGAAGAATCTTCAAGACCTTCCTAATTCTTCGAGACTTTTCCAGTTAACCGAGAATGAAAGGCCACCAAAACGCTATCAGCCATCAACCTTTCTAGATGATCAACACACTGCCGTAATGGAAGACAATCTACCTGATCCACTCGCATTCCAAGGATAAACATTAATTCGCTGAAAGCTGAAGGTGAGTGAGGCATTCCTGGTGTTTTGAAAATCTCTTATTCCTGTAAAGAAATGTTGTTGTTGTGAGCTTTTGAGGCTAGGTTGGTTATGATATGATTCACCACTAACATCGTTATCATCTGTGACAGGTATTGGCCGGTATTTCAACGGTTCAAAGTGTTAGCGTCTCTCTGAGAGCTTCGTGAGATTCACAGCCAGTTCAAGGTTGATATTGAGGTCGTGGCTCGAAGCTATGGAACTGACTTGTTTGCAAAACTGTTTGATGAAGAGGCCTCGGTGCCTAGGGAAATTATCAATGCGCCTATCACCTTCTGTATCATCACTTATAGAAATGCTTCATTGTGATATTCTGATATTGTTGGCTGTTAGTACGGATCCTGTTGTAATAATTGCTTGCAGCAGCTGGATGCGGATGGTGGCCATGAAGACGGGATGGAGTGGATTCATCTGAGATAGACTAGAGATGTCATGCTGGTTTCTACGTAATATATTCCCACAAGCTCCTTGCCATCCAAAAAGAATCAATGTGCTACGGCAGGTTGCGACTTTCTGGTAAGGAGACTTGTCTCTTGCACTTAGAACCGCCTTCCTAAGGCTTATGCTAAGGCCTGCTGGGGTGTTTCGCTTTCATCCATGGGATATTGATTCAAGTTCTATTTTTCTTATGGCCTTTCTTTAAAACAGGTTTCTTCTCAAACATGTTAGAGTTAGACTTTTGTAGTTCAAACCAAACTGCGAAGCATCGACAGAGCTTACTCCAAACGCCGTCTCAGAGGTATGTGTTAATGGATCATCCTCATCTTCCAAATAAAGTCCCAGAGGTAGCGGCAATTCGGAGAAAAGATCTCGATAAGGTTAATCCAAAAGTTGCTGAATTACTGGCTGATCCTGAGGAGTAATCCCAATCCGCTTGGAAGGCTAGCAAGTTGCGCCTGTTGTTGAGTCTTAAAGCTGCAAGACCATGAATGCTTACCTTCCAGCAGAGTAACACAACAACCATGCTGACAGACAAAATCATGGTGTTATCGTGTTCCTCAAACAGTCCAAGGGTGCCTTTGAACGTGTAGATTCCTTTATGTGAATAATACGCCGGCGCAGTTCAGTGGCATACCACCTTCTATTTTGTTCCCGATGCTATTGCAACAATTCAATGCTGCGGCTCGAGACAGCAATTTCAATGGTGTTAGAGACTTCGAAAGTGTCGACGACATCTTGATAGTTTGCCTCTCCCTTTTTGTTAATCCATCTTTAAGAACTCCTAGTTATGCGTTGTGTATGTTAAATTTGTCTTGTAACCATCTGAGTAAACCTTGGCTTCACTTAGAATTTGTGATATGGAAATGGTTTCAATTGTTTGGTTTTGATGAGTTTACTTTGTAAGAAATTGCACCAGCAGTAATCATTTGCGAATGAAAACATCCTAGTGGATTACTGGTACTTTGATATTAATCACTTAAACCCTTGTAGCGAGAATGCAATAGCTGAGTTTTCTCAAACGGCTTGTAATTCATGTATATTGTTTTATGATCTTACAGTTGAATAGGAAAATCATAAATCAGGTTGAATCAAGTTATGCTCCCCCGGTAAATCGCAAATGTTGAAATATAAACATGCTTGAATGAGTCTTCTACTCTCAACTAGGACCCTTATAAATAACATGGATATGCTTGAATACTTGCATAAGAATCCCCCTGTTCTTATAATTTGGGTCGTTAACCTGAGCTCATGTCTTTGAATTTATAATAAATTCTCTTATAGACTTGAGGTTGACCTAAGAATGTGGACTTCTAATTCACATCTTCTTGAGTCCATAACTTATATGATACCAAAATATGAGCGGGGCCTCGAACTTTTTATTGGCGAATTTGGGATTTAAGACCTTGGACTACTTCCTTCCGAACATATTTCAATATTGCTTATCTTCGAAATTATGCATCTACACAAACTAGTTAGCCGTAAAACATAAATAGATAAAAAAACCAATTAATAATAGAAAGCACGTAAAAGGAGGTGGTCTCTTGTGGTCAAAAATTAGGGTGCGACAGTAAGCGAAACTGGGAAACTACCTGCCCCTGTTTAGCAGGATCTTCAAGTTCCACGGGTTATGTCCATATGTAAATCTCTAAGATATCAAGCAAAGTCGTCATGCCTGAAATGCCTATCCTGAGCTTGTCAATGTACACATATATTTGTCTTGAATTTTGTTTTGAAAAAGATATCGCAATAACTTGTGACCGAAATCACTAGTCAGGATATAAGTTTTAATTATAATGCCAACATGAATTTTTTCTGAGCATAGCTCGTAGGAGTCAGGAAACGTGATCTTGTCGAGTATGCTTTCAAATGAAGTCCTACTTCAATTAGGTCTTTTAAAGGTTGTATCGTGGCTCGGTTCACGGTTTAAGAAACAAAAAGATAAAGGCTCAAAGTTATATTTGTACCCACCCCTTCTTCGTGATGTTCTCCAATCCTAATTCAGTTAATCGGATACGAACACTCATATCTCAAACGGATTTGCTATGGTCGAGAACTTATTAAGGCTTTGGACATGGCAGTCACTCACCTATTTCTAATGGCAATTGGTCACACGATTTTGTTCTTTACTAGGGATTATTTATTGTACCCTCTTGTTTTGCTTTTATTCCCTAACTTTTGCCTGGACAACATCTTTTGATCTGACTTTGGAGTCCAGCGGGATGCCCCAGTTTTGCCTAAGTCTCCTTCATAGGTTTTGACTTAGCGGGCTCTTATTTTTTTGAATATTCTTTTATGCACAAGTCGCGTAAATCTTTTGAAAGGTTCGTGACTGCCCCACTCCTTAGGTAACTGAGGGATAGTCATTGTATTGGACTTCTTAAGATGCTAAGGATAAATTCTCGAAGGTTTGCTCTTCCTTTTTGAGGATCTAAGCGCTCGATCGGTTTAACTGAAACCTACCCTACCCCAGGTTAGGATGAAGGTTCTTAAAAGAAAGAAAAACTCCTACTTCAACGCTCAAAGAGGTTAACGAGGGATTAATATCCTTATATCTCTAGTGTTTGGGATTTGAAACAATGCCTTACATCATCAGCAGGTTTTAATTGAAAGCATACGACAAGAAATCTGACGTTTTAGGTTCGTCATCCTCCCCCCAATTCTCCATCAGAACAAGAGATCGGGTAAAGTTGGCATTATGATTTATGAAAACATTTTTTTGAATGAGTGAAACGAATGGATTTATTCAAGACAAACATATGCGTTGCATTAATTAATCAAAGATAAACAAGTTCGAGCATGCTAAATATGCTTAATCAAAGAGAAATACATATAAATAAACAAATGAACTGTCGGAAAAATACTTCTAAATGTTTATGAAATCTTGCATTCAAGAGTAACAGTTTCCTTTGGCGAAGTCTCAATGGAAGGGACGTCTGGTTTATGATCACTGTGAGTCGTCATGGCTTGCCCCAGTTATGCTGGTCACATCTTCAACAGTTTTCAGTCGTTGCTTCAAAATAACTTTCCCAGATTCTTTGTTGATCCCGGTCATATCATCTTGAGGGTTACTGAAATGAAGCGAGCTAGGCCTTTGAATAATTACTGGATTCGACTGATTTGCTGAGGGGACAACATACTTTGCAGAATTTAAGCTTGACAAGCGGGGAACCCCGAGAGGAGTCTCGATCTTCGGCTGAGCATCGCTAAAAGACAATTTCTTCGTTTCTAGAAAATTTCTGACAAAGTTCTTAAGAGTGTAGCAATTCTCTAGATCATGGTCGGGCGCACCCTCATGAAATAAACAATGAGCGGCAGCGTTGTAACCTGCAGGTAACAGATTAGGCGAAGGACCCAAAGCACGGGTGGTAATCAGACCTTGTTGTACCAAATGGGGGTATAACTCAGTGAAAGTTATCGGAATTGGAGGACAAGGCTTATACTGCCTCTTACGGGGATAAGGAACCTGATCCTGTGATTGTTGGTGAACAGGAGCGTTGGGCACTCGTTGACTGTTGACAGGAACTTGCATGGGCGGATAACCGGAAGGTTGTTGATAAACCGGTGCTTGATATACCGGAGCTGACTACACAGGCTGGTATGTAGGAAACTGCTGATCGAAAGGAAGCTCAACAGTAGCTACATAGGGTTGTTGGACATATGGAAACGGATAACCTTGAACATAACTCTGCTGATGTTGCCAAGGTTGAGGAGTAGCCATTTTGCGGTTCCTCGAACGTGCAGGTCCTCTACCATGGTCGGAGTTAGGAGTTTTGCACTTTGAAGGGGTAGCTCGTCGAACTGGTTGAGCACTAGGAGGCACCAAACCGGATTAAAGACCGTGAGGAGGTACATTCTCGACAGTAACAACTGGTTGAGATTCCATAACGGTATTAGTAGTCTCAGAAACAACAGTAGACTGAACATCCACCTTCACACTAAGAGCTCGTAGCATCTCCAAAATCTGCCCTACACTTCCTCGAAGATCTTCGAGTTCATGGTTGACACGGTTGATCTCTTGGTTTTGATCTTCCATCCTTTTGAAGGGTCATATTGATGCAGAGAACTTAGGGTGACAAAACTGGAAGGTGAGAAAACCGCGTATGAGAAATCGGGAGACACATGCAATGCGAAAGTATGATGCTAAAATGTGAATGCAAATGAAGATTTCATGGAATTCAAATATTTACGAATATTACGGAATACCAAGGAAACTTTAAATTCATTGAAGACAAATTACAAATAATATTCTTGCAACCAAAATAGCTAAATAAAAGCCTAGAAAATCCTAGAGAAGCATCTTCCACAACTTCAGTGAGCAGACGGAGAGTCGGAGGAAAATAAATATTCGTAGAGCCTTCTCTTCTTGTAGGATTGTATCTCATCATTCTTCAACTGAATCTGCTTTTGAAGCTCTTCGTACTCGCTGACCATCACATGGTATTTGTTCTTCCATGATTCTGTTTCGCGTTGTGATCTCTTCAAAGTGATCTTCAAAGTCTCAGCTTCAGTCATGAAATACTGGACAGGTTCTTCTCTTTGAGGTAAAGGATCTTGGCGAGAGTAGGGCATTTTCAACTCAATAGCTCTTCCTCGGACCCATTGAAGGTATGGTTCCATGGACATACAATTAGGTCTTCCCAAACTTTCTTTGTCTTTCCTATGCAGACGATTCCAAGAAGATAGAATCTGATCTTGAAGCTTTTTGTCATCTTCGAAAAAGATTTTCTCCACATGAATACCTTTAGGCGGTTCATTTAAGGGGTATCCCAACTGTCGGCGAGCTAAGACTGGATTGTAGCTAATTCCTCCGTTGAAACTGAGCAAAGGCACATTGTTGAAGTTTCCACAACTATCAATGATCGATATCCCATCATACATGCGATTATACCAATCAATATCAGAGTGAGTTAAAGCCATAACTTTTTGCGACCAACGTTCTTGATTAGGGCTCCAGAAAGGACCGGACTTAGGTAAGTGAGAAATAAACCACTTGTATAGTAATGGCACACAACATGTAATCATTCCTCCACCATGAAAGTTTCGAAGATGTACTGAATGATAAGTATTACCCAATAGCGTTGGAACTGGATTTCTCCTCATGAAGGTCTTGATTGCATTAAGGTCCACAAACCCCTCAAAACTAGGAAAAAGCAGCAACCCATAAATAAGCAAAGCAAATATTGTCTCAAAGGCAAACATGTCTTTATGATCGGCATAAAACTGGGCCTTCTTAATTAGGAAGTCCCTGAGAAAACCGGAGGTCCCCCCTTTGGTGATCATATTGTTTTTGACATCGGATATCCTTAGACAAATGGCTTTAGCAATATCTCGTTCTTTAGGGTCTTCCTCCAAGAAAGGGAATGGAGACTTATCCAAGATAGGTAATCCCACCAACTGAGAGTACTCTTCTAAGGTAGGTAAAAGCTGATAATCTGGAAAGGTGAAGCAGTGATAATCTGGATCATAAAACTGTAGCAAAGTCGCAAGAAGTCCTTCGTTTACTTGAATCTTCAACAAAGACAATAGCCTTCCATATCTGTTTTGGAACTTTTCTTGATCTTGAACCAAATCTCTTAGCTTCTCTAGGACTTCCAAATTAAAACCCCTAAAAGTAAATTTCAAAGTATGCCTTCTATGGTGATCCATGGTATCCTGCAATGTTCATAAATAGAGTTTGAATTCCATGAAATCTTAATGCGATATGATGTTTTATGAATGCAATGCATGAAAACAAACAAGGTCCTAGGTTAAAGGAACGTGAGCGGAGTTAAGGTCTACCCATCCCAAAAAGGAGTGTACTATAGGTTAGTTGTACCTGCAGAACAAGGTTCTAAAAAGTGTCCAAAGTCATCAACCCATCTTTCGGATATTATCAACTTTCCGACTGACTCGGGGGTTAATAATATTCTCAAGAGAACCTCTTTTGAGTGTAGTATCGCGTAGCAACCATTGTAGGACTACTCCCACATAGTTCCCGCACTACGTCCTAAATAAGGCCAAGGTGGTGTTAAGGTACTACGGTTCCCAATATCACAGACTCCAATCGATAAAAGTAAAAGTTTTCACGACTATACTCGATCAACTGAACCATTTTCGAAAGGGTCTCAACTGAGCGGTGATTCTCGAATCAGCTTGGTCGGGACTCACTCCCTATAAGCCTCATCGAATATATCCCCATCCTATAATAATGTCACTAGTCCGGACGTAGGACTTATCTCACAACACAAGGAACAGTCCCAAAATCAAAGTACAATATATACATTCAAATGAATAGTAAAACAAATAGTAATAAATATGAACAAATTAGGGATAACCCTCAAAAGTTTAAAATCGTCCCCAGTGAAGTCGCCATTTTCTATTGCGGTGGAAATAGGATCACAAACTATTAATTATTTTGAATCGCAATTCAATTCACAACCGCTCTTTGATTTATCCGAAGGAAAAGGTCAAAAGAGGGAAAACCTATTTTGCATCGTAAACACAATGCGGGGAAAGATCTAGGGTTCGGGGGTTGGTTAAATTTAGGGAAGGTATTAGCACCCTAAACTTCTGTAGTACTCTACAGGAACCTTTTGTTCAAATGTTTACTATTTTGCTTTATTCGTTTGCTTAAGGTATATGTACAAAAGGATTAAAAGTGAGAAAGGAGACCTAAGGGGTTAATTCTAAGTTTACTCGGCAAGACATCGCATCTTGTGCCTACGTATCCTTACGGGAGTGGAATCAGAGTAATCGTAGTTCCCCTCACAAGGGAGGTTAGAGACTTCTCGACTGTGGTCGAGGTCTCAAGGGGAATAAACATGTCTTAAGGACACGTTTACGCGGAGTGTAGAAACTCCAAATCTCTACGTTGAATTGTTAAGTGAATTAGGGTTAGGTTAGGTTAGGTTAGGGATTCCGCGGCGGGAAACCCTAAAATGAGCGCGGCGGCTCTTTGACCTAATGCTAGGGGTAAAATGGTAAATTTGCCTGCGGCGAGGCATTTGTGAAAATTAGGGTTTGTAAGGGTGTAATTTTGAGGGTTTGAGGACTATTGGCGCGACGACCAAACAGTTAGACCTAACCTTCGGATGTGTGTAATGTGACAGAATAATGGTAAACGCGTGAGATAATTGAATCATGCAAACAGAGAGATAATGTCATAATTTAAACCATGCAAGCAGAAATTTAAAGGCAGAATTTAAAGAGCGATTGTTAGGATTCGCGAGGTTACAGCCAGGAAACAGTCACAATTATAAATAAATAACGGTAAACATAATAAGCTGCAAAACGAACAAACAACGTTAGTGGGCGGGATCAGACGGCAAATTATGAGATGGTGAAGAATAAAAAGTGCCAGATTCGAGAGTTCGTTTCTTATTTTTGACATGAAGAGAAAGTTCTCGGTTTAGGCTTAAAAGGAAGTTTTAATGTAAAAAAAGTTAAATTTAATTCTCAACCATAGTTTGGTTTTAAAAAAAGGTTTTATGTTATTATTTTGAAAAATGTTTTTGCTATTAATTGGAAAAAGGTTTTAATGCCGTTTATTTTAAAAAAACAATTTTAATATTTAGTTAGAAAAAAGGTTTTAATAAAATTTAAAATGATACTGATTATAAGAAAACAAAATAAAAATAGAAAAATAAAAGGGGTTGGGTCGGTAATCACCTCCGGACCCAACCCGGTTGGTGAGAATGTAACAAAAAGAGAGCTAGGGTTTCAAAACCCTATTCCCTTCCCCGCGGCGCCGTTGTGGCTCGTTTCTCTTCGTATTTCTCATCTCTCATGCTCTTGTCCTCTCTGATTTCCTTCACATCCTCTCGTTCATGATTAACCTGCAATGAAACAAACAAGGTTATGAGCGTGCGCTCTTAACTCACGTTTTTGAGCTTCGCCGGTGGGATTTCGCGTCACGACGGCCGATGGTTGTCGTTAATGTTTGTTTCGCATGGGCCGATGATGTGTGAACTGAGGCTCTGTGTTGGATTTCTCACTCTTTTAGAGAGTTCGCAGCGATCCGACAATCGGTGATGGCAAGGTCCTCTTGAACATTCGGATCTCTGGATCGTGACGGCGTTTGTAGGCGATGATGAGAGCTGAACAAAGCTATCTGAGCCGTCGTGGTTCGTTATTCGTCGTTCTTTGTGCTTTTTCCCCGTCTAGTGTTTGTGACGCAATGAGGTTGCTCTTATATATCCTTGTGATTTCTCTTTTTGGGCCTTGGATCTTTTAGGTTTGCGTTACTTTTTCTCTGAGATTTGATTCTGATTGGGGATGTGGTTCGATTTTCTGATACGATCTTTTTGATCTGTTTTGAAACTTTCCATTTTTGGGTCCACTTGGAATGGATATTTCTGATTTTGCTTCGATTTGTTTTCAGAAATGGATTTACTTTGATTAACGGGATATTTGTTTTGCTTCAGTTTGAATTGCTTATGATGAACTGATATTTTGTGGTGCGATTCATGTTGATATCCATAACCTGAGCAATTTATGAATCTTCAACTATTGTTTGGTTGTAGAACCGAAGTGAACCGATGCAAATTAGCTATTTATCGATTTATTCTTTGATGCCCAGTTTTAGTCTTCACGGCTTTTGGATTTTCCACTTCGAATTAACTTTTCCTCTTCTTCTTTCGGAACAGGTGCTTCGAATAGGTCAATGTTGCCGGGAATGGTATGTGGTAATGATGACCCTTGGTCTGAACCGTCGGAACTACACCTTGCCGTTTTCTGTCATGAAATTGCAGCATTTGGTACTGCATTTGATTGCAAAACAATTTGTGCTCCGGAGTGAATATTGGCAAGTTTTTGACTCGCGAGTAGCATTTGCGACGCATCTTGAGATTGGATTTTTGATAAGCTGTGAACTCAGGGCAATGATGCTCTGACTGAGCCCTCACCTTTCCTTGTTTGAATTTCATGTGCGCCTCGAGCTTGGTTGTGACTGGTATGATTTGAACTTTGAATCTTAACCTGAGCTTGATGTTTGCTGAACCGTGCCATGTTCCTGGTTTTTTTTCTGCTGAACTTGTTCTTTGAATTGATTCGAGCTTGATTCTTTTCTTGTACTTGCCATTCTATTTTTCGAGCTGGTTCAGTGGCTTGTGAATTATTGGACTTGGTCCTTCTTTTTTATGAACATGGGCTGGTTTTGGCGCTTTGCGAATTGAATTTTTTATTCAATTTTGTGCATCATGTGAGTTGTTTTGTTTATGCAATTTAGGTGCAGCTTGTGAATTGTTTTGGCCTTAAGTCTTCTGATGCTGTTTTGATTCTTGTATTTCAGGTGTTGGATAGTTTCGAAAAACGGTTCAGACCTATTGGCATCTGGGTCTGAATTCGGATTGGCTGTGATGTTTACTTGATAGAACGGTCCATGTGGCTTAATCAATCCTTTCGGCAAAACCTTTTATTGGCCCAAACTTCTTTTCACTCTTTATCTTTCTCGGCTGTCCCTCAGAATAAGAATGATACTACCGGTCTGACACTGATGGCGCAGATTGGAAACGGGAGTAGGATGCGGCTTTGGTCGTGCCCTCCCGGCACTCGATGATGACGATGTTCTGAGAGTGTCGAATTCATTTTTCTAACATCTTTCTACTCTGTTCTGTTTTGTCTTTGTTGTGCAGGTTAATCGGAGATTCGTGAAGAAACTCAAAGGAACATCATGAAGAACACTTAGAATTCTTTAGGACTTAGGACTTTTTAGAGTAGAGATACTCCTTTGTGAATGTAATTCCTTGTAAACTCAAACAATGATTCATGAATTAGAATTCAAAGTTTATTTGAGTCACTCTTTTGTAAATTAAATACTTTATGAAATAAAAATTCAAAAAGTACTCATTTACTTCTTAAATATCTATGAATATACAAACCTGAATTTATTTATATTTATTTCTTAGTTACAAATTATAAACATTCGTGAATAAAAATCCACAAATATTTAAATTTATTTCTAATTATAAATTATAAATACTCACGAATGACATTCAAAGGTACTTAAGTTCTGGCTCATATGCTTATTCTCTTCATAGTTTTGATCAAAGCTAAGTGAATTCAACTAAATCCTCTCTGTTATGTATATCGAAAGAACGTGTTATTAACTGAAACGAAACTCCTCCCTGAACAAATGAACGACCCAACATTAGATACACTCCCGGTATTTTCCAATAATAAAACGAGTCAGCTTGATGCCTTGAAGGAAATCAACTTCTATGGTAGACAAATGTCCCACATATCATGGTCTGAGCGCCTCGAGGCTTAAAGACCGATTTTAGCCAAAATAGTGTAAAATGACCAAAACGCCCTTGAACTGGATTCCTGCAAAACAAATCAACACTCCATGACTGGTTAGTGATTAGTGGATGATATGCTATGCGAAATGACTGACTCATGTTAGAAGGGATTCAAGTTAGAAGGGATTCTGATTCTAGAAGGGATTCATGTTAGAAGAGATTCTCCTTAGATGGGATTCATGTTCTAGAAGGGATTCATGTTAGAAGGGAGCTAGAAGGGATTCATGCTAGGAGGGATTCTGGTTCTAGAAGGGATTCATTCTAGAAGGGATTTATGTTAGAAGGGATTCTCTTTAGAAGGGATTCATGTTAGAAGGGATTCTCCTTAGAAGGGATTCATGGTCTAGAAGGGATTCATGTTCTAAAAGGCATTCTCCTTAGAAGGGATTCTAGTTCTAGAAGGGATTCACGTTAGAAGGGATTCTGGTTCTAGAAGGGATACTCCTTAGAAGGGAATGAGCAAATCCGACAAGGCAGGTTGATCGGTGAGATGCATGAATGGATGCGGCAGATGATGCTGCGCGACCAACCTCCGCAACCATGAACTCTGTGAGTCCCCTGCTACTAGTGTTCCAATAGTGAGGACACTGTTGAATTCTAGTTAGAAGGGATTCATGTTCTAAAAGGGATTCATGTTAGAAGGGATTCATGTTAGAAGGGATTCTATTTCTAGAAGGGATTCATGTTCTAAAAGGGATTCTCCTTAGAAGGGATTCATGTTCTAGAAGGGATTCATGTTCGAAGGGATTCATGTTAGAAGGGATTCTGCTTCTAGAAGGGATTCATGTTCTAGAAGGGATTCTCCTTAGAAGGGATTCATGTTCTAGAAGGGATTCATGTTAGAAGGGATTCTACTTCTAGAAGGGATTCATGTTCTAGAAGGGATTCTCCTTAGAAGGGATTCATGTTCTAGAATGGATTCATGTTAGAAGGGATTCATGTTAGAAGGGATTCTACTTCTAGAAGGGATTCATGTTCTAGAAGGGATTCTCCTTAGAAGGGATTCATGTTCTAGAAGGGATTCATGTTAGAAGGGATTCTACTTCTAGAAGGGATTCATGTTCTAGAAGGGATTCTCCTTAGAAGGGATTCATGTTCTAGAAGGGATTCATGTTAGAAGGGATTCATGTTAGAAGGGATTCTACTTCTAGAAGGGATTCATGTTCTAGAAGGGATTCTCCTTAGAAGGGATTCATGTTCTAGAAGGGATTCATGTTAGAAGGGATTCTACTTCTAGAAGGGATTCATGTTCTAGAAGGGATTCTCCTTAGAAGGGATTCATGTTCTAGAAGGGATTCATGTTAGAAGGGATTCATGTTAGAAGGGATTCTACTTCTAGAAGGGATTCATGTTCTAGAAGGGATTCTCCTTAGAAGGGATTCATGTTCTAGAAGGGATTCATGTTAGAAGGGATTCTACTTCTAGAAGGGATTCATGTTCTAGAAGGGATTTTCCTTAGAAGGGATTCATGTTCTAGAAGGGATTCATGTTAGAAGGGATTCTACTTCTAGAAGGGATTCATGTTCTATAAGGGATTCTCCTTAGAAGGGATTCATGTTCTAGAAGGGATTCATGTTAGAAGGGATTCTACTTCTAGAAGGGATTTATGTTCTAGAAGGGATTCTCCTTAGAAGGGATTCATGTTCTAGAAGGGATTCATGTTAGAAGGGATTCATGTTAGAAGGGATTCTACTCCTAGAAGGGATTCATGTTCTAGAAGGGATTCTCCTTAGAAGGGATTCATGTTCTAGAAGGGATTCATGTTTGAAGGGATTCATGTTAGAAGGGATTCTACTTCTAGAAGGGATTCATGTTCTAGAAGGGATTCATGTTCTAGAAGGGATTCTCCTTAGAAGGGATTCATGTTCTAGAAGGGATTCATGTTAGAAGGGATTCTAGTTCTAGAAGGGAGTCATGTTCTAGAAGGGATTCTCCTTAGAAGGGATTCATGTTCTAGAAGGGATTCATGTTAGAAGGGATATTCTACTTCTAGAAGGGATTCATGTTCTAGAAGGGATTCTCCTTAGAAGGGATTCATGTTCTAGAAGGGATTCATGTTAGAAGGGATTCTACTTCTAGAAGGGATTCATGTTCTAGAAGGGATTCTCCTTAGATGGGATTCATGTTCTAGAAGGGATTCATGTGAAGGAAAATTGCGATCTAAACGCAGCGGAAAACAAAAATTTCCTTTAGTGATCCTTAAGAATGAGCATGGTCAGTGATAGAATCGTTACCTCTTTGTGGCGATTCAGATCTTTGATGCAGCGATCACAAGCGTTGATGAAGTGCAACGCCTCTACTCAGTCCACACAAACAGCTTCCGGTCACAGTGCTAGCTGCTTACGAACGGAATTATTTGAGTGAGAAAAGAGAATCAAAAACGAAATTGCATCATGTGAAAGCTTCATCACAAGGGTTCCTTTTATAGACTCTCTTGTGGGCTGCGGGCTAAAAACCCAATTCACATGATCCATAATGATATTATATATTATTATAGTAACTATTATTATAATAAATATATTTATTTTATTATTATTTTATAACCATTATAAAATAACAATAATTATTATTATATTATCCGAATTTCTATTTTTCACTTAAGTGCACCGTACCTTACGGTGTTCCTTTGATTTCTCTATCTCTCATCAAACTGTCCTTATGTGTGTGACCCTGTAGGATTTCGTAACGTTGGTAATTATATTAAATTATATATTTAACATAATAAACATTAAGCGGTATCTAGCAACACATCACTGCTACCCAAGTCACGAAAATGTCATGTGATCTGACAAAACCTTTTTCGTGATAATATATGTTTGTACAATTACCCTTTTGCCCCTATGTCTATATTGAACACAAGGCATACACTATGTCATCCTTGTCCAGTTCAATATTGGGCCCTTAGACATTTCTCCTGTTATGCAGGATTGGCAAATTCCATCTAGGACACTCATGTCCCTCAGCATGCTTCGTGGAGTGCCCATCAACTGTCTTTATGATCATCCAGTTATGGATAATGTTTGATCAGCAATAAAGCACCCGACTCTACATCTAGGGTCCATAGTGGTTTCAGGTCGAAGGGTGGTAATACACCATTATCACCATGAGAATAACTTATGACACTTTGCATAACATACTATGTAGTATTCTCATAGCGGGTCAATCCGGTATAAATATTACTCCTAATATTTATACCTATGTCAAGACTTGATAACTCTTTATCCATGATCCATGAGATGTGATCATCAGTCTATCTTCATAATAGTCTCAATGCTTTTAATGTTATCCCACTTTGCAATAAAGCTTGACTACGGATATTTTAAGAATAATGTCTTTATGTTTAATGGGATCTCATGATTAAGTCACACTTAACATTTCATTAAACAGACTAACTATTCTAGGGACTTTATTATTCTGAAAGACAAACATAATAAAGAAATGCCTTTTATTATTAAACGAATAATCCGATACAAGTACCAAAAAGTATTGGCCTCTAGGGCTTACACCAACATCATGTTAGAAGGGATTCATGTTAGAAGGGATTCTACTTCTAGAAGGGATTCATGTTCTAGAAGGGATTCTCCTTAGAAGGGATTCATGTTCTAGAAGGGATTCATGTAAGAAGGGATTCATGTTAGAAGGGATTCTACTTCTAGAAGGGATTCATGTTCTAGAAGGGATTCTCCTTAGAAGGGATTCATGTTCTAGAAGGGATTCATGTTAGAAGGGATTCATGTTAGAAGGGATTCTACTTCTAGAAGGGATTCATGTTCTAGAAGGGATTCTCCTTAGAAGGGATTCATGTTCTAGAAGGGATTCATTTTAGAAGGGATTCATGTTAGAAGGGATTCTACTTCTAGAAGGGATTCATGTTCTAGAAGGGATTCTCCTTAGAAGGGATTCATGTTCTAGAAGGGATTCATGTTAGAAGGGATTCATGTTAGAAGGGATTCTACTTCTAGAAGGGATTCATGTTCTAGAAGGGATTCTCCTTAGAAGGGATTCATGTTCTAGAAGGGATTCGGGTTAGAAGGGATTCTACTTCTAGAAGGGATTCATGTTCTAAAAAAAGATTTTCCTTAGAAGGGATTCATGTTCTAGAAGGGATTCATGTTAGAAGGGATTCATGTTCTATAAGGGATTCTACTTCTAGAAGGGATTCATGTTCTATAAGGGATTCTCCTTAGAAGGGATTCATGTTCTAGAAGGGATTCATGTTAGAAGGGATTCTACTTCTAGAAGGGATTTATGTTCTAGAAGGGATTCTCCTTAGAAGGGATTCATGTTCTAGAAGGGATTCATGTTAGAAGGGATTCATGTTAGAAGGGATTCTACTCCTAGAAGGGATTCATGTTCTAGAAGGGATTCTCCTTAGAAGGGATTCATGTTCTAGAAGGGATTCATGTTTGAAGGGATTCATGTTAGAAGGGATTCTACTTCTAGAAGGGATTCATGTTCTAGAAGGGATTCTCCTTAGAAGGGATTCATGTTCTAGAAGGGATTCATGTTAGAAGGGATTCATGTTAGAAGGGATTCTACTTCTAGAAGGGATTCATGTTCTAGAAGGGATTCTCCTTAGAAGGGATTCATGTTCTAGAAGGGATTCATGTTAGAAGGGATTCATGTTAGAAGGGATTCTACTTCTAGAAGGGATTCATGTTCTAGAAGGGATTCTCCTTAGAAGGGATTCATGTTCTAGAAGGGATTCATGTTAGAAGGGATTCTATTTCTAGAAGGGATTCATGTTCTAGAAGGGATTCTCCTTAGAAGGGATTCATGTTCTAGAAGGGATTCATGTTAGAAGGGATTCAACTTCTAGAAGGGATTCATGTTCTATAAGGGATTCTCCTTAGAAGGGATTCATGTTCTAGAAGGGATTCATGTTAGAAGGGATTCTACTTCTAGAAGGGATTTATGTTCTAGAAGGGATTCTCCTTAGAAGGGATTCATGTTCTAGAAGGGATTCATGTTAGAAGGGATTCATGTTAGAAGGGATTCTACTCCTAGAAGGGATTCATGTTCTAGAAGGGATTCTCCTTAGAAGGGATTCATGTTCTAGAAGGGATTCATGTTTGAAGGGATTCATGTTAGAAGGGATTCTACTTCTAGAAGGGATTCATGTTCTAGAAGGGATTCATGTTCTAGAAGGGATTCTCCTTAGAAGGGATTCATGTTCTAGAAGGGATTCATGTTAGAAGGGATTCTAGTTCTATAAGGGAGTCATGTTCTAGAAGGGATTCTCCTTAGAAGGGATTCATGTTCTAGAAGGGATTCTCCTTAGAAGGGATTCATGTTCTAGAAGGGATTCATGTTAGAAGGGATATTCTACTTCTAGAAGGGATTCATGTTCTAGAAGGGATTCTCCTTAGAAGGGATTCATGTTCTAGAAGGGATTCATGTTAGAAGGGATTCTAATTCTAGAAAGGGATTCATGTTCTAGAAGGGATTCTCCTTAGATGGGATTCATGTTCTAGAAGGGATTCATGTTAGAAGGGATTCATGTTAGAAGGGATTCTACTTCTAGAAGGGATTCATGTTCTAGAAGGGATTCTCCTTAGAAGGGATTTATGTTCTAGAAGGGATTCATGTTAGAAGGGATTCTACTTCTAGAAGGGATTCATGTTCTAGAAGGGATTCTCCTTAGAAGGGATTCATCTTCTAGAAGGGATTCATGTTAGAAGGGATTCATGTTAGAAGGGATTCTACTTCTAGAAGGGATTCATGTTCTAGAAGGGATTCTCCTTAGAAGGGATTCATGTTCTAGAAGGGATTCATTTTAGAAGGGATTCATGTTAGAAGGGATTCTACTTCTAGAAGGGATTCATGTTCTAGAAGGGATTCTCCTTAGAAGGGATTCATGTTCTAGAAGGGATTCATGTTAGAAGGGATTCATGTTAGAAGGGATTCTACTTCTAGAAGGGATTCATGTTCTAGAAGGGATTCTCCTTAGAAGGGATTCATGTTCTAGAAGGGATTCATGTTAGAAGGGATTCTACTTCTAGAAGGGATTCATGTTCTAGAAGGGATTCTCCTTAGAAGGGATTCATGTTCTAGAAGGGATTCATGTTAGAAGGGATTCATGTTAGAAGGGATTCAACTTCTAGAAGGGATTCATGTTCTATAAGGGATTCTCCTTAGAAGGGATTCATGTTCTAGAAGGGATTCATGTTAGAAGGGATTCTACTTCTAGAAGGGATTTATGTTCTAGAAGGGATTCTCCTTAGAAGGGATTCATGTTCTAGAAGGGATTCATGTTAGAAGGGATTCATGTTAGAAGGGATTCTACTCCTAGAAGGGATTCATGTTCTAGAAGGGATTCTCCTTAGAAGGGATTCATGTTCTAGAAGGGATTCATGTTTGAAGGGATTCATGTTAGAAGGGATTCTACTTCTAGAAGGGATTCATGTTCTAGAAGGGATTCTCCTTAGAAGGGATTCATGTTCTAGAAGGGATTCATGTTAGAAGGGATTCATGTTAGAAGGGATTCTACTTCTAGAAGGGATTCATGTTCTAGAAGGGATTCTCCTTAGAAGGGATTCATGTTCTAGAAGGGATTCATGTTAGAAGGGATTCATGTTAGAAGGGATTCTACTTCTAGAAGGGATTCATGTTCTAGAAGGGATTCTCCTTAGAAGGGATTCATGTTCTAGAAGGGATTCATGTTAGAAGGGATTCTATTTCTAGAAGGGATTCATGTTCTAGAAGGGATTCTCCTTAGAAGGGATTCATGTTCTAGAAGGGATTCATGTTAGAAGGGATTCAACTTCTAGAAGGGATTCATGTTCTATAAGGGATTCTCCTTAGAAGGGATTCATGTTCTAGAAGGGATTCATGTTAGAAGGGATTCTACTTCTAGAAGGGATTTATGTTCTAGAAGAGATTCTCCTTAGAAGGGATTCATGTTCTAGAAGGGATTCATGTTAGAAGGGATTCATGTTAGAAGGGATTCTACTCCTAGAAGGGATTCATGTTCTAGAAGGGATTCTCCTTAGAAGGGATTCATGTTCTAGAAGGGATTCATGTTTGAAGGGATTCATGTTAGAAGGGATTCTACTTCTAGAAGGGATTCATGTTCTAGAAGGGATTCATGTTCTAGAAGGGATTCTCCTTAGAAGGGATTCATGTTCTAGAAGGGATTCATGTTAGAAGGGATTCTAGTTCTATAAGGGAGTCATGTTCTAGAAGGGATTCTCCTTAGAAGGGATTCATGTTCTAGAAGGGATTCATGTTAGAAGGGATATTCTACTTCTAGAAGGGATTCATGTTCTAGAAGGGATTCTCCTTAGAAGGGATTCATGTTCTAGAAGGGATTCATGTTAGAAGGGATTCTAATTCTAGAAGGGATTCATGTTCTAGAAGGGATTCTCCTTAGATGGGATTCATGTTCTAGAAGGGATTCATGTTAGAAGGGATTCATGTTAGAAGGGATTCTACTTCTAGAAGGGATTCATGTTCTAGAAGGGATTCTCCTTAGAAGGGATTTATGTTCTAGAAGGGATTCATGTTAGAAGGGATTCTACTTCTAGAAGGGATTCATGTTCTAGAAGGGATTCTCCTTAGAAGGGATTCATGTTCTAGAAGGGATTCATGTTAGAAGGGATTCATGTTAGAAGGGATTCTACTTCTAGAAGGGATTCATGTTCTAGAAGGGATTCTCCTTAGAAGGGATTCATGTTCTAGAAGGGATTCATTTTAGAAGGGATTCATGTTAGAAGGGATTCTACTTCTAGAAGGGATTCATGTTCTAGAAGGGATTCTCCTTAGAAGGGATTCATGTTCTAGAAGGGATTCATGTTAGAAGGGATTCATGTTAGAAGGGATTCTACTTCTAGAAGGGATTCATGTTCTAGAAGGGATTCTCCTTAGAAGGGATTCATGTTCTAGAAGGGATTCATGTTAGAAGGGATTCTACTTCTAGAAGGGATTCATGTTCTAGAAGGGATTCTCCTTAGAAGGGATTCATGTTCTAGAAGGGATTCATGTTAGAAGGGATTCATGTTAGAAGGGATTCTAATTCTAGAAGGGATTCATGTTCTAGAAGGGATTCTCCTTAGATGGGATTCATGTTCTAGAAGGGATTCATGTTAGAAGGGATTCATGTTAGAAGGGATTCTACTTCTAGAAGGGATTCATGTTCTAGAAGGGATTCTCCTTAGAAGGGATTTATGTTCTAGAAGGGATTCATGTTAGAAGGGATTCTACTTCTAGAAGGGATTCATGTTCTAGAAGGGATTCTCCTTAGAAGGGATTCATGTTCTAGAAGGGATTCATGTTAGAAGGGATTCATGTTAGAAGGGATTCTACTTCTAGAAGGGATTTATGTTCTAGAAGGGATTCTCCTTAGAAGGGATTCATGTTCTAGAAGGGATTCATGTTAGAAGGGATTCATGTTAGAAGGGATTCTACTCCTAGAAGGGATTCATGTTCTAGAAGGGATTCTCCTTAGAAGGGATTCATGTTCTAGAAGGGATTCATGTTTGAAGGGATTCATGTTAGAAGGGATTCTACTTCTAGAAGGGATTCATGTTCTAGAAGGGATTCATGTTCTAGAAGGGATTCTCCTTAGAAGGGATTCATGTTAGAAGGGATTCTCCTTAGAAGGGATTCATGTTCTAGAAGGGATTCTCCTTAGAAGGGATTCATGTTCTAGAAGGGATTCATGTTAGAAGGGATATTCTACTTCTAGAAGGGATTCATGTTCTAGAAGGGATTCTCCTTAGAAGGGATTCATGTTCTAGAAGGGATTCATGTTAGAAGGGATTCTACTTCTAGAAGGGATTCATGTTCTAGAAGGGATTCTCCTTAGATGGGATTCATGTTCTAGAAGGGATTCATGTTAGAAGGGATTCTACTTCTAGAAGGGATTCATGTTCTAGAAGGGATTCTCCTTAGATGGGATTCATGTTCTAGAAGGGATTCATGTTAGAAGGGATTCTACTTCTAGAAGGGATTCATGTTCTAGAAGGGATTCTCCTTAGAAGGGATTCATGTTCTAGAAGGGATTCATGTTAGAAGGGATTCATGTTAGAAGGGATTCTACTTCTAGAAGGGATTCATGTTCTAGAAGGGATTCTCCTTAGAAGGGATTCATGTTCTAGAAGGGATTCATGTTAGAAGGGATTCATGTTAGAAGGGATTCTACTTCTAGAAGGGATTCATGTTCTAGAAGGGATTCTCCTTAGAAGGGATTCATGTTCTAGAAGGGATTCATGTTAGAAGGGATTCATGTTAGAAGGGATTCTACTTCTAGAAGGGATTCATGTTCTAGAAGGGATTCTCCTTAGAAGGGATTCATGTTCTAGAAGGGATTCATGTTAGAAGGGATTCTACTTCTAGAAGGGATTCATGTTCTAGAAGGGATTCTCCTTAGAAGGGATTCATGTTCTAGAAGGGATTCATGTTAGAAGGGATTCATGTTAGAAGGGATTCTAATTCTAGAAGGGATTCATGTTCTAGAAGGGATTCTCCTTAGATGGGATTCATGTTCTAGAAGGGATTCATGTTAGAAGGGATTCATGTTAGAAGGGATTCTACTTCTAGAAAGGATTCATGTTCTAGAAGGGATTCTCCTTAGAAGGGATTTATGTTCTAGAAGGGATTCATGTTAGAAGGGATTCTACTTCTAGAAGGGATTCATGTTCTAGAAGGGATTCTCCTTAGAAGGGATTCATGTTCTAGAAGGGATTCATGTTAGAAGGGATTCATGTTAGAAGGGATTCTACTTCTAGAAGGGATTTATGTTCTAGAAGGGATTCTCCTTAGAAGGGATTCATGTTCTAGAAGGGATTCATGTTAGAAGGGATTCATGTTAGAAGGGATTCTACTCCTAGAAGGGATTCATGTTCTAGAAGGGATTCTCCTTAGAAGGGATTCATGTTCTAGAAGGGATTCATGTTTGAAGGGATTCATGTTAGAAGGGATTCTACTTCTAGAAGGGATTCATGTTCTAGAAGGGATTCATGTTCTAGAAGGGATTCTCCTTAGAAGGGATTCATGTTAGAAGGGATTCTCCTTAGAAGGGATTCATGTTCTAGAAGGGATTCTCCTTAGAAGGGATTCATGTTCTAGAAGGGATTCATGTTAGAAGGGATATTCTACTTCTAGAAGGGATTCATGTTCTAGAAGGGATTCTCCTTAGAAGGGATTCATGTTCTAGAAGGGATTCATGTTAGAAGGGATTCTACTTCTAGAAGGGATTCATGTTCTAGAAGGGATTCTCCTTAGATGGGATTCATGTTCTAGAAGGGATTCATGTTAGAAGGGACTCTACTTCTAGAAGGGATTCATGTTCTAGAAGGGATTCTCCTTAGATGGGATTCATGTTCTAGAAGGGATTCATGTTAGAAGGGATTCTACTTCTAGAAGGGATTCATGTTCTAGAAGGGATTCTCCTTAGAAGGGATTCATGTTCTAGAAGGGATTCATGTTAGAAGGGATTCATGTTAGAAGGGATTCTACTTCTAGAAGGGATTCATGTTCTAGAAGGGATTCTCCTTAGAAGGGATTCATGTTCTAGAAGGGATTCATGTTAGAAGGGATTCATGTTAGAAGGGATTCTACTTCTAGAAGGGATTCATGTTCTAGAAGGGATTCTCCTTAGAAGGGATTCATGTTCTAGAAGGGATTCATGTTAGAAGGGATTCATGTTAGAAGGGATTCTACTTCTAGAAGGGATTCATGTTCTAGAAGGGATTCTCCTTAGAAGGGATTCATGTTCTAGAAGGGATTCATTTTAGAAGGGATTCATGTTCTAGAAGGGATTCTCCTTAGAAGGGATTCATGTTCTAGAAGGGATTCATGTTAGAAGGGATTCATGTTAGAAGGGATTCTACTTCTAGAAGGGATTCATGTTCTCTAAGGGATTCTCCTTAGAAGGGATTCATGTTCTAGAAGGGATTCATGTTAGAAGGGATTCTACTTCTAGAAGGGATTTATGTTCTAGAAGGGATTCTCCTTAGAAGGGATTCATGTTCTAGAAGGGATTCATGTTAGAAGGGATTCATGTTAGAAGGGATTCTACTTCTAGAAGGGATTCATGTTCTAGAAGGGATTCTCCTTAGAAGGGATTCATGTTCTAGAAGGGATTCATGTTAGAAGGGATTCATGTTAGAAGGGATTCTACTTCTAGAATGGATTCATGTTCTAGAAGGGATTCATGTGCTATAAGGGATTCTCCTTAGAAGGGATTCAGGTTCTAGAAGGGATTCATGTTAGAAGGGATTCTAGTTCTAGAAGGGATTCATGTTCTAGAAGGGATTCTCCTTAGAAGGGATTCATGTTCTAGAAGGGATTCATGTTAGAAGGGATATTCTACTTCTAGAAGGGATTCATGTTCTAGAAGGGATTCTCCTTAGAAGGGATTCATGTTCTAGAAGGGATTCATGTTAGAAGGGATTCTACTTCTAGAAGGGATTCATGTTCTAGAAGGGATTCTCCTTAGATGGGATTCATGTTCTAGAAGGGATTCATGTTAGAAGGGATTCATGTTAGAAGGGATTCTACTTATAGAAGGGATTCATGTTCTAGAAGGGATTCTCCTTAGAAGGGATTCATGTTCTATAAGGGATTCATGTTAGAAGGGATTCATGTTAGAAGGGATTCTACTTCTAGAAGGGATTCATGTTCTAAAAGGGATTCTCCTTAGAAGGGATTCATGTTCTAGAAGGGATTCATGTTAGAAGGGATTCATGTTAGAAGGGATTCTACTTCTAGAAGGGATTCATGTTCTAGAAGGGATTCTCCTTAGAAGGGATTCATGTTCTAGAAGGGATTCATGTTAGAAGGGATTTAATGTTAGAAGGGATTCTACTTCTAGAAGGGATTCATGTTCTAGAAGGGATTCTCCTTAGAAGGGATTCTACTTCTAGAAGGGATTCATGTTCTAGAAGGGATTCTCCTTAGAAGGGATTCATGTTCTAGAAGGGATTCAGGTTAGAAGGGATTCATGTTAGAAGGGATTCTACTTCTAGAAGGGATTCATGTTCTATAAGGGATTCTCCTTAGAAGGGATTCATGTTAGAAGGGATTCTACTTCTAGAAGGGATTTATGTTCTAGAAGGGATTCTCCTTAGAAGGGATTCATGTTCTAGAAGGGATTCATGTTAGAAGGGATTCATGTTAGAAGGGATTCTACTCCTAGAAGGGATTCATGTTCTAGAAGGGATTCTCCTTAGAAGGGATTCATGTTCTAGAAGGGATTCATGTTAGAAGGGATTCATGTTAGAAGGGATTCTACTTCTAGAAGGGATTCATGTTCTAGAAGGGATTCATGTTCTAGAAGGGATTCTCCTTAGAAGGGATTCTCCTTAGAAGGGATTCATGTTCTAGAAGGGATTCATGTTAGAAGGGATATTCTACTTCTAGAAGGGATTCATGTTCTAGAAGGGATTCTCCTTAGAAGGGATTCATGTTCTAGAAGGGATTCATGTTAGAAGGGATATTCTACTTCTAGAAGGGATTCATGTTCTAGAAGGGATTCTCCTTAGAAGGGATTCATGTTCTAGAAGGGATTCATGTTAGAAGGGATATTCTACTTCTAGAAGGGATTCATGTTCTAGAAGGGATTCTCCTTAGAAGGGATTCATGTTCTAGAAGGGATTCATGTTAGAAGGGATTCTACTTCTAGAAGGGATTCATGTTCTAGAAGGGATTCTCCTTAGATGGGATTCATGTTCTAGAAGGGATTCATGTTAGAAGGGATTCATGTTAGAAGGGATTCTACTTCTAGAAGGGATTCATGTTCTAGAAGGGATTCTCCTTAGAAGGGATTCATGTTAGAAGGGGTTCATGTTAGAAGGGATTCTACTTCTAGAAGGGATTCATGTTCTAGAAGGGATTCTCCTTAGAAGGGATTCATGTTCTAGAAGGGATTCATGTTAGAAGGGATTCATGTTAGAAGGGATTCTACTTCTAGAAGGGATTCATGTTCTAGAAGGGATTCTCCTTAGAAGGGATTCATGTTCTAGAAGGGATTCATGTTAGAAGGGATTCATGTTAGAAGGGATTCTACTTCTAGAAGGGATTCATGTTCTAGAAGGGATTCTCCTTAGAAGGGATTCATGTTCTAGAAGGGATTCATGTTAGAAGGGATTCTACTTCTAGAAGGGATTCATGTTCTAGAAGGGATTCTCCTTAGAAGGGATTCATATTCTAGAAGGGATTCATGTTAGAAGGGATTCATATTAGAAGGGATTCTACTTCTAGAAGGGATTCATGTTCTATAAGGGATTCTCCTTAGAAGGGATTCATGTTCTAGAAGGGATTCATGTTAGAAGGGATTCTACTTCTAGAAGGGATTTATGTTCTAGAAGGGATTCTCCTTAGAAGGGATTCATGTTCTAGAAGGGATTCATGTTAGAAGGGATTCATGTTAGAAGGGATTCTACTTCTAGAAGGGATTCATGTTCTAGAAGGGATTCTCCTTAGAAGGGATTCATGTTCTAGAAGGGATTCATGTTAGAAGGGATTCATGTTAGAAGGGATTCTACTTCTAGAAGTGATTCATGTTCTAGAAGGGATTCATGTTCTAGAAGGGATTCTCCTTAGAAGGGATTCATGTTCTAGAAGGGATTCATGTTAGAAGGGATTCTAGTTCTAGAAGGGATTCATGTTCTAGAAGGGATTCTCCTTAGAAGGGATTCATGTTTTAGAAGGGATTCATGTTAGAAGGGATATTCTACTTCTAGAAGGGATTCATGTTCTAGAAGGGATTCTCCTTAGAAGGGATTCATGTTCTAGAAGGGATTCATGTTAGAAGGGATTCTACTTCTAGAAGGGATTCATGTTCTAGAAGCGATTCTCCTTAGATGGGATTCATGTTCTAGAAGGGATTCATGTTAGAAGGGATTCATGTTAGAAGGGATTCTACTTCTAGAAGGGATTCATGTTCTAGAAGGGATTCTCCTTAGAAGTGATTCATGTTCTAGAAGGGATTCATGTTAGAAGGGATTCATGTTAGAAGGGATTCTACTTCTAGAAGGGATTCATGTTCTAAAAGGGATTCTCCTTAGAAGGGATTCATGTTCTAGAAGGGATTCATGTTAGAAGGGATTCATGTTAGAAGGGATTCTACTTCTAGAAGGGATTCATGTTCTAGAAGGGATTCTCCTTAGAAGGGATTCATGTTCTAGAAGGGATTCATGTTAGAAGGGATTCTACTTCTAGAAGGGATTCATGTTCTAGAAGGGATTCTCCTTAGAAGGGATTCATGTTCTGGAAGGGATTCATGTTAGAAGGGATATTCTACTTCTAGAAGGGATTCATGTTCTAGAAGGGATTCTCCTTAGAAGGGATTCATGTTCTAGAAGGGATTCATGTTAGAAGGGATTCTATTTCTAGAAGAGATTCATGTTCTAGAAGGGATTCTCCTTAGAAGGGATTCATGTTCTAGAAGGGATTCATGTTAGAAGGGATTTATGTTAGAAGGGATTCTACTTCTAGAAGGGATTCATGTTCTATAAGGGATTCTCCTTAGAAGGGATTCATGTTCTAGAAGGGATTCATGTTAGAAGGGATTCTACTTCTAGAAGGGATTTATGTTCTAGAAGGGATTCTCCTTAGAAGGGATTCATGTTCTAGAAGGGATTCATGTTATAAGGGATTCATGTTAGAAGGGATTCTACTTCTAGAAGGGATTCATGTTCTAGAAGGGATTCTCCTTAGAAGGGATTCATGTTCTAGAAGGGATTCATGTTAGAAGGGATTCATGTTAGAAGGGATTCTACTTCTAGAAGGGATTCATGTTCTAGAAGGGATTCTCCTTAGAAGGGATTCATGTTCTAGAAGGGATTCATGTTAGAAGGGATTCATGTTAGAAGGGATTCTACTTCTAGAAGGGATTCATGTTCTAGAAGAGATTCTCCTTAGAAGGGATTCATGTTCTAGAAGGCATTCATTTTAGAAGGGATTCATGTTAGAAGGGATTCTACTTCTAGAAGGGATTCATGTTCTAGAAGGGATTCTCCTTAGAAGGGATTCATGTTCTAGAAAAGATTCATGTTAGAAGGGATTCATGTTAGAAGGGATTCTACTTCTAGAAGGGATTCATGTTCTAGAAGGGATTCTCCTTAGAAGGGATTCATGTTCTAGAAGGGATTCATGTTAGAAGGGATTCTACTTCTAGAAGGGATTCATGTTCTAGAAGGGATTCTCCTTAGAAGGGATTCATGTTCTAGAAGGGATTCATGTTAGAAGGGATTCATGTTAGAAGGGATTCTACTTCTAGAAGGGATTCATGTTCTATAAGGGATTCTCCTTAGAAGGGATTCATGTTCTAGAAGGGATTCATGTTAGAAGGGATTCTACTTCTAGAAAGGATTTATGTTCTAGAAGGGATTCTCCTTAGAAGGGATTCATGTTCTAGAAGGGATTCATGTTAGAAGGGATTCTACTCCTAGAAGGGATTCATGTTCTAGAAGGGATTCTCCTTAGAAGGGATTCATGTTCTAGAAGGGATTCATGTTAGAAGGGATTCATGTTAGAAGGGATTCTACTCCTAGAAGGGATTCATGTTCTAGAAGGGATTCTCCTTAGAAGGGATTCATGTTCTAGAAGGGATTCATGTTAGAAGGGATTCATGTTAGAAGGGATTCAACTTCTAGAAGGGATTCATGTTCTATAAGGGATTCTCCTTAGAAGGGATTCATGTTCTAGAAGGGATTCATGTTAGAAGGGATTCTACTTCTAGAAGGGATTTATGTTCTAGAAGGGATTCTCCTTAGAAGGGATTCATGTTCTAGAAGGGATTCATGTTAGAAGGGATTCATGTTAGAAGGGATTCTACTCCTAGAAGGGATTCATGTTCTAGAAGGGATTCTCCTTAGAAGGGATTCATGTTCTAGAAGGGATTCATGTTTGAAGGGATTCATGTTAGAAGGGATTCTACTTCTAGAAGGGATTCATGTTCTAGAAGGGATTCTCCTTAGAAGGGATTCATGTTCTAGAAGGGATTCATGTTAGAAGGGATTCATGTTAGAAGGGATTCTACTTCTAGAAGGGATTCATGTTCTAGAAGGGATTCTCCTTAGAAGGGATTCATGTTCTAGAAGGGATTCATGTTAGAAGGGATTCATGTTAGAAGGGATTCTACTTCTAGAAGGGATTCATGTTCTAGAAGGGATTCTCCTTAGAAGGGATTCATGTTCTAGAAGGGATTCATGTTAGAAGGGATTCTATTTCTAGAAGGGATTCATGTTCTAGAAGGGATTCTCCTTAGAAGGGATTCATGTTCTAGAAGGGATTCATGTTAGAAGGGATTCAACTTCTAGAAGGGATTCATGTTCTATAAGGGATTCTCCTTAGAAGGGATTCATGTTCTAGAAGGGATTCATGTTAGAAGGGATTCTACTTCTAGAAGGGATTTATGTTCTAGAAGGGATTCTCCTTAGAAGGGATTCATGTTCTAGAAGGGATTCATGTTAGAAGGGATTCATGTTAGAAGGGATTCTACTCCTAGAAGGGATTCATGTTCTAGAAGGGATTCTCCTTAGAAGGGATTCATGTTCTAGAAGGGATTCATGTTTGAAGGGATTCATGTTAGAAGGGATTCTACTTCTAGAAGGGATTCATGTTCTAGAAGGGATTCATGTTCTAGAAGGGATTCTCCTTAGAAGGGATTCATGTTCTAGAAGGGATTCATGTTAGAAGGGATTCTAGTTCTATAAGGGAGTCATGTTCTAGAAGGGATTCTCCTTAGAAGGGATTCATGTTCTAGAAGGGATTCATGTTAGAAGGGATATTCTACTTCTAGAAGGGATTCATGTTCTAGAAGGGATTCTCCTTAGAAGGGATTCATGTTCTAGAAGGGATTCATGTTAGAAGGGATTCTAATTCTAGAAGGGATTCATGTTCTAGAAGGGATTCTCCTTAGATGGGATTCATGTTCTAGAAGGGATTCATGTTAGAAGGGATTCATGTTAGAAGGGATTCTACTTCTAGAAGGGATTCATGTTCTAGAAGGGATTCTCCTTAGAAGGGATTTATGTTCTAGAAGGGATTCATGTTAGAAGGGATTCTACTTCTAGAAGGGATTCATGTTCTAGAAGGGATTCTCCTTAGAAGGGATTCATGTTCTAGAAGGGATTCATGTTAGAAGGGATTCATGTTAGAAGGGATTCTACTTCTAGAAGGGATTCATGTTCTAGAAGGGATTCTCCTTAGAAGGGATTCATGTTCTAGAAGGGATTCATTTTAGAAGGGATTCATGTTAGAAGGGATTCTACTTCTAGAAGGGATTCATGTTCTAGAAGGGATTCTCCTTAGAAGGGATTCATGTTCTAGAAGGGATTCATGTTAGAAGGGATTCATGTTAGAAGGGATTCTACTTCTAGAAGGGATTCATGTTCTAGAAGGGATTCTCCTTAGAAGGGATTCATGTTCTAGAAGGGATTCATGTTAGAAGGGATTCTACTTCTAGAAGGGATTCATGTTCTAGAAGGGATTCTCCTTAGAAGGGATTCATGTTCTAGAAGGGATTCATGTTAGAAGGGATTCATGTTAGAAGGGATTCTAATTCTAAAGGGATTCATGTTCTAGAAGGGATTCTCCTTAGATGGGATTCATGTTCTAGAAGGGATTCATGTTAGAAGGGATTCATGTTAGAAGGGATTCTACGTCTAGAAGGGATTCATGTTCTAGAAGGGATTCTCCTTAGAAGGGATTTATGTTCTAGAAGGGATTCATGTTAGAAGGGATTCTACTTCTAGAAGGGATTCATGTTCTAGAAGGGATTCTCCTTAGAAGGGATTCATGTTCTAGAAGGGATTCATGTTAGAAGGGATTCATGTTAGAAGGGATTCTACTTCTAGAAGGGATTTATGTTCTAGAAGGGATTCTCCTTAGAAGGGATTCATGTTCTAGAAGGGATTCATGTTAGAAGGGATTCATGTTAGAAGGGATTCTACTCCTAGAAGGGATTCATGTTCTAGAAGGGATTCTCCTTAGAAGGGATTCATGTTCTAGAAGGGATTCATGTTTGAAGGGATTCATGTTAGAAGGGATTCTACTTCTAGAAGGGATTCATGTTCTAGAAGGGATTCATGTTCTAGAAGGGATTCTCCTTAGAAGGGATTCATGTTAGAAGGGATTCTCCTTAGAAGGGATTCATGTTCTAGAAGGGATTCTCCTTAGAAGGGATTCATGTTCTAGAAGGGATTCATGTTAGAAGGGATATTCTACTTCTAGAAGGGATTCATGTTCTAGAAGGGATTCTCCTTAGAAGGGATTCATGTTCTAGAAGGGATTCATGTTAGAAGGGATTCTACTTCTAGAAGGGATTCATGTTCTAGAAGGGATTCTCCTTAGATGGGATTCATGTTCTAGAAGGGATTCATGTTAGAAGGGATTCTACTTCTAGAAGGGATTCATGTTCTAGAAGGGATTCTCCTTAGATGGGATTCATGTTCTAGAAGGGATTCATGTTAGAAGGGATTCTACTTCTAGAAGGGATTCATGTTCTAGAAGGGATTCTCCTTAGAAGGGATTCATGTTCTAGAAGGGATTCATGTTAGAAGGGATTCATGTTAGAAGGGATTCTACTTCTAGAAGGGATTCATGTTCTAGAAGGGATTCTCCTTAGAAGGGATTCATGTTCTAGAAGGGATTCATGTTAGAAGGGATTCATGTTAGAAGGGATTCTACTTCTAGAAGGGATTCATGTTCTAGAAGGGATTCTCCTTAGAAGGGATTCATGTTCTAGAAGGGATTCATGTTAGAAGGGATTCATGTTAGAAGGGATTCTACTTCTAGAAGGGATTCATGTTCTAGAAGGGATTCTCCTTAGAAGGGATTCATGTTCTAGAAGGGATTCATTTTAGAAGGGATTCATGTTCTTGAAGGGATTCTCCTTAGAAGGGATTCATGTTCTAGAAGGGATTCATGTTAGAAGGGATTCATGTTAGAAGGGATTCTACTTCTAGAAGGGATTCATGTTCTATAAGGGATTCTCCTTAGAAGGGATTCATGTTATAGAAGGGATTCTCCTTAGAAGGGATTCATGTTCTAGAAGGGATTCATGTTAGAAGGGATTCTACTTCTAGAAGGGATTCATGTTCTAGAAGGGATTCTCCTTAGATGGGATTCATGTTCTAGAAGGGATTCATGTTAGAAGGGATTCTACTTCTAGAAGGGATTCATGTTCTAGAAGGGATTCTCCTTAGATGGGATTCATGTTCTAGAAGGGATTCATGTTAGAAGGGATTCTACTTCTAGAAGGGATTCATGTTCTAGAAGGGATTCTCCTTAGAAGGGATTCATGTTCTAGAAGGGATTCATGTTAGAAGGGATTCATGTTAGAAGGGATTCTACTTCTAGAAGGGATTTATGTTCTAGAAGGGATTCTCCTTAGAAGGGATTCATGTTCTAGAAGGGATTCATGTTAGAAGGGATTCATGTTAGAAGGGATTCTACTTCTAGAAGGGATTCATGTTCTAGAAGGGATTCTCCTTAGAAGGGATTCATGTTCTAGAAGGGATTCATGTTAGAAGGGATTCATGTTAGAAGGGATTCTACTTCTAGAATGGATTCATGTTCTAGAAGGGATTCATGTGCTATAAGGGATTCTCCTTAGAAGGGATTCAGGTTCTAGAAGGGATTCATGTTAGAAGGGATTCTAGTTCTAGAAGGGATTCATGTTCTAGAAGGGATTCTCCTTAGAAGGGATTCATGTTCTAGAAGGGATTCATGTTAGAAGGGATATTCTACTTCTAGAAGGGATTCATGTTCTAGAAGGGATTCTCCTTAGAAGGGATTCATGTTCTAGAAGGGATTCATGTTAGAAGGGATTCTACTTCTAGAAGGGATTCATGTTCTAGAAGGGATTCTCCTTAGATGGGATTCATGTTCTAGAAGGGATTCATGTTAGAAGGGATTCTACTTATAGAAGGGATTCATGTTCTAGAAGGGATTCTCCTTAGAAGGGATTCATGTTCTATAAGGGATTCATGTTAGAAGGGATTCTACTTCTAGAAGGGATTCATGTTCTAAAAGGGATTCTCCTTAGAAGGGATTCATGTTCTAGAAGGGATTCATGTTAGAAGGGATTCATGTTAGAAGGGATTCTACTTCTAGAAGGGATTCATGTTCTAGAAGGGATTCTCCTTAGAAGGGATTCATGTTCTAGAAGGGATTCATGTTAGAAGGGATTTAATGTTAGAAGGGATTCTACTTCTAGAAGGGATTCATGTTCTAGAAGGGATTCTCCTTAGAAGGGATTCTACTTCTAGAAGGGATTCATGTTCTAGAAGGGAGTCTCCTTAGAAGGGATTCATGTTCTAGAAGGGATTCAGGTTAGAAGGGATTCATGTTAGAAGGGATTCTACTTCTAGAAGGGATTCATGTTCTATAAGGGATTCTCCTTAGAAGGGATTCATGTTAGAAGGGATTCTACTTCTAGAAGGGATTTATGTTCTAGAAGGGATTCTCCTTAGAAGGGATTCATGTTCTAGAAGGGATTCATGTTAGAAGGGATTCATGTTAGAAGGGATTCTACTCCTAGAAGGGATTCATGTTCTAGAAGGGATTCTCCTTAGAAGGGATTCATGTTCTAGAAGGGATTCATGTTAGAAGGGATTCATGTTAGAAGGGATTCTACTTCTAGAAGGGATTCATGTTCTAGAAGGGATTCATGTTCTAGAAGGGATTCTCCTTAGAAGGGATTCTCCTTAGAAGGGATTCATGTTCTAGAAGGGACTCATGTTAGAAGGGATATTCTACTTCTAGAAGGGATTCATGTTCTAGAAGGGATTCTCCTTAGAAGGGATTCATGTTCTAGAAGGGATTCATGTTAGAAGGGATATTCTACTTCTAGAAGGGATTCATGTTCTAGAAGGGATTCTCCTTAGAAGGGATTCATGTTCTAGAAGGGATTCATGTTAGAAGGGATATTCTACTTCTAGAAGGGATTCATGTTCTAGAAGGGATTCTCCTTAGAAGGGATTCATGTTCTAGAAGGGATTCATGTTAGAAGGGATTCTACTTCTAGAAGGGATTCATGTTCTAGAAGGGATTCTCCTTAGATGGGATTCATGTTCTAGAAGGGATTCATGTTAGAAGGGATTCATGTTAGAAGGGATTCTACTTCTAGAAGGGATTCATGTTCTAGAAGGGATTCTCCTTAGAAGGGATTCATGTTAGAAGGGGTTCATGTTAGAAGGGATTCTACTTCTAGAAGGGATTCATGTTCTAGAAGGGATTCTCCTTAGAAGGGATTCATGTTCTAGAAGGGATTCATGTTAGAAGGGATTCATGTTAGAAGGGATTCTACTTCTAGAAGGGATTCATGTTCTAGAAGGGATTCTCCTTAGAAGGGATTCATGTTCTAGAAGGGATTCATGTTAGAAGGGATTCATGTTAGAAGGGATTCTACTTCTAGAAGGGATTCATGTTCTAGAAGGGATTCTCCTTAGAAGGGATTCATGTTCTAGAAGGGATTCATGTTAGAAGGGATTCTACTTCTAGAAGGGATTCATGTTCTAGAAGGGATTCTCCTTAGAAGGGATTCATATTCTAGAAGGGATTCATGTTAGAAGGGATTCATATTAGAAGGGATTCTACTTCTAGAAGGGATTCATGTTCTATAAGGGATTCTCCTTAGAAGGGATTCATGTTCTAGAAGGGATTCATGTTAGAAGGGATTCTACTTCTAGAAGGGATTTATGTTCTAGAAGGGATTCTCCTTAGAAGGGATTCATGTTCTAGAAGGGATTCATGTTAGAAGGGATTAATGTTAGAAGGGATTCTACTTCTAGAAGGGATTCATGTTCTAGAAGGGATTCTCCTTAGAAGGGATTCATGTTCTAGAAGGGATTCATGTTAGAAGGGATTCATGTTAGAAGGGATTCTACTTCTAGAAGTGATTCATGTTCTAGAAGGGATTCATGTTCTAGAAGGGATTCTCCTTAGAAGGGATTCATGTTCTAGAAGGGATTCATGTTAGAAGGGATTCTAGTTCTAGAAGGGATTCATGTTCTAGAAGGGATTCTCCTTAGAAGGGATTCATGTTTTAGAAGGGATTCATGTTAGAAGGGATATTCTACTTCTAGAAGGGATTCATGTTCTAGAAGGGATTCTCCTTAGAAGGGATTCATGTTCTAGAAGGGATTCATGTTAGAAGGGATTCTACTTCTAGAAGGGATTCATGTTCTAGAAGCGATTCTCCTTAGATGGGATTCATGTTCTAGAAGGGATTCATGTTAGAAGGGATTCATGTTAGAAGGGATTCTACTTCTAGAAGGGATTCATGTTCTAGAAGGGATTCTCCTTAGATGGGATTCATGTTCTAGAAGGGATTCATGTTAGAAGGGATTCTACTTCTAGAAGGGATTCATGTTCTAGAAGGGATTCTCCTTAGATGGGATTCATGTTCTAGAAGGGATTCATGTTAGAAGGGATTCTACTTCTAGAAGGGATTCATGTTCTAGAAGGGATTCTCCTTAGAAGGGATTCATGTTCTAGAAGGGATTCATGTTTGAAGGGATTCATGTTAGAAGGGATTCTACTTCTAGAAGGGATTTATGTTCTAGAAGGGATTCTCCTTAGAAGGGATTCATGTTCTAGAAGGGATTCATGTTAGAAGGGATTCATGTTAGAAGGGATTCTACTTCTAGAAGGGATTCATGTTCTAGAAGGGATTCTCCTTAGAAGGGATTCATGTTCTAGAAGGGATTCATGTTAGAAGGGATTCATGTTAGAAGGGATTCTACTTCTAGAATGGATTCATGTTCTAGAAGGGATTCATGTGCTATAAGGGATTCTCCTTAGAAGGGATTCAGGTTCTAGAAGGGATTCATGTTAGAAGGGATTCTAGTTCTAGAAGGGATTCATGTTCTAGAAGGGATTCTCCTTAGAAGGGATTCATGTTCTAGAAGGGATTCATGTTAGAAGGGATATTCTACTTCTAGAAGGGATTCATGTTCTAGAAGGGATTCTCCTTAGAAGGGATTCATGTTCTAGAAGGGATTCATGTTAGAAGGGATTCTACTTCTAGAAGGGATTCATGTTCTAGAAGGGATTCTCCTTAGATGGGATTCATGTTCTAGAAGGGATTCATGTTAGAAGGGATTCTACTTATAGAAGGGATTCATGTTCTAGAAGGGATTCTCCTTAGAAGGGATTCATGTTCTATAAGGGATTCATGTTAGAAGGGATTCATGTTAGAAGGGATTCTACTTCTAGAAGGGATTCATGTTCTAAAAGGGATTCTCCTTAGAAGGGATTCATGTTCTAGAAGGGATTCATGTTAGAAGGGATTCATGTTAGAAGGGATTCTACTTCTAGAAGGGATTCATGTTCTAGAAGGGATTCTCCTTAGAAGGGATTCATGTTCTAGAAGGGATTCATGTTAGAAGGGATTTAATGTTAGAAGGGATTCTACTTCTAGAAGGGATTCATGTTCTAGAAGGGATTCTCCTTAGAAGGGATTCTACTTCTAGAAGGGATTCATGTTCTAGAAGGGAGTCTCCTTAGAAGGGATTCATGTTCTAGAAGGGATTCAGGTTAGAAGGGATTCATGTTAGAAGGGATTCTACTTCTAGAAGGGATTCATGTTCTATAAGGGATTCTCCTTAGAAGGGATTCATGTTAGAAGGGATTCTACTTCTAGAAGGGATTTATGTTCTAGAAGGGATTCTCCTTAGAAGGGATTCATGTTCTAGAAGGGATTCATGTTAGAAGGGATTCATGTTAGAAGGGATTCTACTCCTAGAAGGGATTCATGTTCTAGAAGGGATTCTCCTTAGAAGGGATTCATGTTCTAGAAGGGATTCATGTTAGAAGGGATTCATGTTAGAAGGGATTCTACTTCTAGAAGGGATTCATGTTCTAGAAGGGATTCATGTTCTAGAAGCGATTCTCCTTAGAAGGGATTCTCCTTAGAAGGGATTCATGTTCTAGAAGGGATTCATGTTAGAAGGGATATTCTACTTCTAGAAGGGATTCATGTTCTAGAAGGGATTCTCCTTAGAAGGGATTCATGTTCTAGAAGGGATTCATGTTAGAAGGGATTCATGTTAGAAGGGATTCTACTTCTAGAAGGGATTCATGTTCTAGAAGGGATTCTCCTTAGAAGGGATTCATGTTCTAGAAGGGATTCATGTTAGAAGGGATTCATGTTAGAAGGGATTCTACTTCTAGAATGGATTCATGTTCTAGAAGGGATTCATGTGCTATAAGGGATTCTCCTTAGAAGGGATTCAGGTTCTAGAAGGGATTCATGTTAGAAGGGATTCTAGTTCTAGAAGGGATTCATGTTCTAGAAGGGATTCTCCTTAGAAGGGATTCATGTTCTAGAAGGGATTCATGTTAGAAGGGATATTCTACTTCTAGAAGGGATTCATGTTCTAGAAGGGATTCTCCTTAGAAGGGATTCATGTTCTAGAAGGGATTCATGTTAGAAGGGATTCTACTTCTAGAAGGGATTCATGTTCTAGAAGGGATTCTCCTTAGATGGGATTCATGTTCTAGAAGGGATTCATGTTAGAAGGGATTCTACTTATAGAAGGGATTCATGTTCTAGAAGGGATTCTCCTTAGAAGGGATTCATGTTCTATAAGGGATTCATGTTAGAAGGGATTCATGTTAGAAGGGATTCTACTTCTAGAAGGGATTCATGTTCTAAAAGGGATTCTCCTTAGAAGGGATTCATGTTCTAGAAGGGATTCATGTTAGAAGGGATTCATGTTAGAAGGGATTCTACTTCTAGAAGGGATTCATGTTCTAGAAGGGATTCTCCTTAGAAGGGATTCATGTTCTAGAATGGATTCATGTTAGAAGGGATTTAATGTTAGAAGGGATTCTACTTCTAGAAGGGATTCATGTTCTAGAAGGGATTCTCCTTAGAAGGGATTCTACTTCTAGAAGGGATTCATGTTCTAGAAGGGAGTCTCCTTAGAAGGGATTCATGTTCTAGAAGGGATTCAGGTTAGAAGGGATTCATGTTAGAAGGGATTCTACTTCTAGAAGGGATTCATGTTCTATAAGGGATTCTCCTTAGAAGGGATTCATGTTAGAAGGGATTCTACTTCTAGAAGGGATTTATGTTCTAGAAGGGATTCTCCTTAGAAGGGATTCATGTTCTAGAAGGGATTCATGTTAGAAGGGATTCATGTTAGAAGGGATTCTACTCCTAGAAGGGATTCATGTTCTAGAAGGGATTCTCCTTAGAAGGGATTCATGTTCTAGAAGGGATTCATGTTAGAAGGGATTCATGTTAGAAGGGATTCTACTTCTAGAAGGGATTCATGTTCTAGAAGGGATTCATGTTCTAGAAGCGATTCTCCTTAGAAGGGATTCTCCTTAGAAGGGATTCATGTTCTAGAAGGGATTCATGTTAGAAGGGATATTCTACTTCTAGAAGGGATTCATGTTCTAGAAGGGATTCTCCTTAGAAGGGATTCATGTTCTAGAAGGGATTCATGTTAGAAGGGATATTCTACTTCTAGAAGGGATTCATGTTCTAGAAGGGATTCTCCTTAGAAGGGATTCATGTTCTAGAAGGGATTCATGTTAGAAGGGATATTCTACTTCTAGAAGGGATTCATGTTCTAGAAGGGATTCTCCTTAGAAGGGATTCATGTTCTAGAAGGGATTCATGTTAGAAGGGATTCTACTTCTAGAAGGGATTCATGTTCTAGAAGGGATTCTCCTTAGATGGGATTCATGTTCTAGAAGGGATTCATGTTAGAAGGGATTCATGTTAGAAGGGATTCTACTTCTAGAAGGGATTCATGTTCTAGAAGGGATTCTCCTTAGAAGGGATTCATGTTAGAAGGGGTTCATGTTAGAAGGGATTCTACTTCTAGAAGGGATTCATGTTCTAGAAGGGATTCTCCTTAGAAGGGATTCATGTTCTAGAAGGGATTCATGTTAGAAGGGATTCATGTTAGAAGGGATTCTACTTCTAGAAGGGATTCATGTTCTAGAAGGGATTCTCCTTAGAAGGGATTCATGTTCTAGAAGGGATTCATGTTAGAAGGGATTCATGTTAGAAGGGATTCTACTTCTAGAAGGGATTCATGTTCTAGAAGGGATTCTCCTTAGAAGGGATTCATGTTCTAGAAGGGATTCATGTTAGAAGGGATTCTACTTCTAGAAGGGATTCATGTTCTAGAAGGGATTCTCCTTAGAAGGGATTCATATTCTAGAAGGGATTCATGTTAGAAGGGATTCATATTAGAAGGGATTCTACTTCTAGAAGGGATTCATGTTCTATAAGGGATTCTCCTTAGAAGGGATTCATGTTCTAGAAGGGATTCATGTTAGAAGGGATTCTACTTCTAGAAGGGATTTATGTTCTAGAAGGGATTCTCCTTAGAAGGGATTCATGTTCTAGAAGGGATTCAAGTTAGAAGGGATTCATGTTAGAAGGGATTCTACTTCTAGAAGGGATTCATGTTCTAGAAGGGATTCTCCTTAGAAGGGATTCATGTTCTAGAAGGGATTCATGTTAGAAGGGATTCATGTTAGAAGGGATTCTACTTCTAGAAGTGATTCATGTTCTAGAAGGGATTCATGTTCTAGAAGGGATTCTCCTTAGAAGGGATTCATGTTCTAGAAGGGATTCATGTTAGAATGGATTCTAGTTCTAGAAGGGATTCATGTTCTAGAAGGGATTCTCCTTAGAAGGGATTCATGTTTTAGAAGGGATTCATGTTAGAAGGGATATTCTACTTCTAGAAGGGATTCATGTTCTAGAAGGGATTCTCCTTAGAAGGGATTCATGTTCTAGAAGGGATTCATGTTAGAAGGGATTCTACTTCTAGAAGGGATTCATGTTCTAGAAGCGATTCTCCTTAGATGGGATTCATGTTCTAGAAGGGATTCATGTTAGAAGGGATTCATGTTAGAAGGGATTCTACTTCTAGAAGGGATTCATGTTCTAGAAGGGATTCTCCTTAGAAGTGATTCATGTTCTAGAAGGGATTCATGTTAGAAGGGATTCATGTTAGAAGGGATTCTACTTCTAGAAGGGATTCATGTTCTAAAAGGGATTCTCCTTAGAAGGGATTCATGTTCTAGAAGGGATTCATGTTAGAAGGGATTCATGTTAGAAGGGATTCTACTTCTAGAAGGGATTCATGTTCTAGAAGGGATTCTCCTTAGAAGGGATTCATGTTCTAGAAGGGATTCATGTTAGAAGGGATTCATGTTAGAAGGGATTCTACTTCTAGAAGGGATTCATGTTCTAGAAGGGATTCTCCTTAGAAGGGATTCATGTTCTGGAAGGGATTCATGTTAGAAGGGATATTCTACTTCTAGAAGGGATTCATGTTCTAGAAGGGATTCTCCTTAGAAGGGATTCATGTTCTAGAAGGGATTCATGTTAGAAGGGATTCTATTTCTAGAAGAGATTCATGTTCTAGAAGGGATTCTCCTTAGAAGGGATTCATGTTCTAGAAGGGATTCATGTTAGAAGGGATTTATGTTAGAAGGGATTCTACTTCTAGAAGGGATTCATGTTCTATAAGGGATTCTCCTTAGAAGGGATTCATGTTCTAGAAGGGATTCATGTTAGAAGGGATTCTACTTCTAGAAGGGATTTATGTTCTAGAAGGGATTCTCCTTAGAAGGGATTCATGTTCTAGAAGGGATTCATGTTATAAGGGATTCATGTTAGAAGGGATTCTACTTCTAGAAGGGATTCATGTTCTAGAAGGGATTCTCCTTAGAAGGGATTCATGTTCTAGAAAGGATTCATGTTAGAAGGGATTCATGTTAGAAGGGATTCTACTTCTAGAAGGGATTCATGTTCTAGAAGGGATTCTCCTTAGAAGGGATTCATGTTCTAGAAGGGATTCATGTTAGAAGGGATTCTACTTCTAGAAGGGATTCATGTTCTAGAAGGGATTCTCCTTAGAAGGGATTCATGTTCTAGAAGGGATTCATGTTAGAAGGGATTCATGTTAGAAGGGATTCTACTTCTAGAAGGGATTCATGTTCTATAAGGGATTCTCCTTAGAAGGGATTCATGTTCTAGAAGGGATTCATGTTAGAAGGGATTCTACTTCTAGAAGGGATTCTCCTTAGAAGGGATTCATGTTCTAGAAGGGATTCATGTTAGAAGGGATTCTACTCCTAGAAGGGATTCATGTTCTAGAAGGGATTCTCCTTAGAAGGGATTCATGTTCTAGAAGGGATTCATGTTTGAAGGGATTCATGTTAGAAGGGATTCTACTTCTAGAAGGGATTCATGTTCTAGAAGGGATTCATGTTCTAGAAGGGATTCTCCTTAGAAGGGATTCATGTTAGAAGGGATTCTAGTTCTAGAAGGGAGTCATGTTCTAGAAGGGATTCTCCTTAGAAGGGATTCATGTTCTAGAAGGGATTCATGTTAGAAGGGATATTCTACTTCTAGAAGGGATTCATGTTCTAGAAGGGATTCTCCTTAGAAGAGATTCATGTTCTAGAAGGGATTCATGTTAGAAGGGATTCTACTTCTAGAAGGGATTCATGTTCTAGAATGGATTCTCCTTAGATGGGATTCATGTTCTAGAAGGGATTCATGTTAGAAGGGATTCATGTTAGAAGGGATTCTACTTCTAGAAGGGATTCATGTTCTAGAAGGGATTCTCCTTAGAAGGGATTCATGTTCTAGAAGGGATTCATGTTAGAAGGGATTCATGTTAGAAGGGATTCTACTTCTAGAAGGGATTCATGTTCTAGAAGGGATTCTCCTTAGAAGGGATTCATGTTCTAGAAGGGATTCATGTTAGAAGGGATTCATGTTAGAAGGGATTCTACTTCTAGAAGGGATTCATGTTCTAGAAGGGATTCTCCTTAGAAGGGATTCATGTTCTAGAAGGGATTCATGTTAGAAGGGATTCATGTTAGAAGGGATTCTACTTCTAGAAGGGATTCATGTTCTAGAAGGGATTCTCCTTAGAAGGGATTCATGTTCTAGAAGGGATTCATTTTAGAAGGGATTCTACTTCTAGAAGGGATTCATGTTCTAGAAGGGATTCTCCTTAGAAGGGATTCATGTTTTAGAAGGGATTCATGTTAGAAGGGATTCATGTTAGAAGGGATTCTACTTCTAGAAGGGATTCATGTTCTATAAGGGATTCTCCTTAGAAGGGATTCATGTTCTAGAAGGGATTCATGTTAGAAGGGATTCTACTTCTAGAAGGGATTTATGTTCTAGAAGGGATTCTCCTTAGAAGGGATTCATGTTCTAGAAGGGATTCATGTTAGAAGGGATTCATGTTAGAAGGGATTTTACTTCTAGAATGGATTCATGTTCTAGAAGGGATTCTCCTTAGAAGGGATTCATGTTCTAGAAGGGATTCATGTTAGAAGGGATTCTACTTCTAGAAGGGATTCATGTTCTAGAAGGGATTCATGTTCTATAAGGGATTCTCCTTAGAAGGGATTCAGGTTCTAGAAGGGATTCATGTTAGAAGGGATTCTAGTTCTAGAAGGGATTCATGTTCTAGAAGGGATTCTCCTTAGAAGGCATTCATGTTCTAGAAGGGATTCATGTTAGAAGGGATATTCTACTTCTAGAAGGGATTCATGTTATAGAAGGGATTCTCCTTAGAAGGGATTCATGTTAGAAGGGATTCTACTTCTAGAAGGGATTCATGTTCTAGAAGGGATTCTCCTTAGATGGGATTCATGTTCTAGAAGGGATTCATGTTAGAAGGGATTCATGTTAGAAGGGATTCTACTTATAGAAGGGATTCATGTTCTAGAAGGGATTCTCCTTAGAAGGGATTCATGTTCTAGAAGGGATTCATGTTAGAAGGGATTCATGTTAGAAGGGATTCTACTTCTAGAAGGGATTAATGTTCTAAAAGGGATTCTCCTTAGAAGGGATTCATGTTCTAGAAGGGATTCATGTTAGAAGGGATTCATGTTAGAAGGGATTCTACTTCTAGAAGGGATTCATGTTCTAGAAGGGATTCTCCTTAGAAGGGATTCATGTTCTAGAAGGGATTCAGGTTAGAAGGGATTTAATGTTAGAAGGGATTCTACTTCTAGAAGGGATTCATGTTCTAGAAGGGATTCTCCTTAGAAGGGATTCTACTTCTAGAAGGGATTCATGTTAGAAGGGATTCTACTTCTAGAAGGGATTCATGTTCTAGAAGGGATTCTCCTTAGAAGGGATTCATGTTCTAGAAGGGATTCAGGTTAGAAGGGATTCATGTTAGAAGGGATTCTACTTCTAGAAGGGATTCATGTTCAATAAGGGATTCTCCTTAGAAGGGATTCTACTTCTAGAAGGGATTTATGTTCTAGAAGGGATTCTCCTTAGAAGGGATTCATGTTCTATAAGGGATTCATGTTAGAAGGGATTCATGTTAGAAGGGATTCTACTCCTAGAAGGGATTCATGTTCTAGAAGGCATTCTCCTTAGAAGGGATTCATGTTCTAGAAGGGATTCATGTTAGAAGGGATTCATGTTAGAAGGGATTCTACTTCTAGAAGGGATTCATGTTCTAGAAGGGATTCATGTTCTAGAAGGGATTCTCCTTAGAAGGGATTCTCCTTAGAAGGGATTCATGTTCTAGAAGGGATTCATGTTAGAAGGGATATTCTACTTCTAGAAGGGATTCATGTTCTAGAAGGGATTCTCCTTGAGAAGGGATTCATGTTCTAGAAGGGATTCATGTTAGAAGGGATATTCTACTTCTAGAAGGGATTCATGTTCTAGAAGGGATTCTCCTTAGAAGGGATTCATGTTCTAGAAGGGATTCATGTTAGAAGGGATATTCTACTTCTAGAAGGGATTCATGTTCTAGAAGGGATTCTCCTTAGAAGGGATTCATGTTCTAGAAGGGATTCATGTTAGAAGGGATTCTACTTCTAGAAGGGATTCATGTTCTAGAAGGGATTCTCCTTAGATGGGATTCATGTTCTAGAAGGGATTCATGTTAGAAGGGATTCATGTTAGAAGGGATTCTTCTTCTAGAAGGGATTCATGTTCTAGAAGGGATTCTCCTTAGAAGGGATTCATGTTAGAAGGGGTTCATGTTAGAAGGGATTCTACTTCTAGAAGGGATTCATGTTCTAGAAGGGATTCTCCTTAGAAGGGATTCATGTTCTAGAAGGGATTCATGTTAGAAGGGATTCATGTTAGAAGGGATTCTACTTCTAGAAGGGATTCATGTTCTAGAAGGGATTCTCCTTAGAAGGGATTCATGTTCTAGAAGGGATTCATGTTAGAAGGGATTCATGTTAGAAGGGATTCTACTTCTAGAAGGGATTCTCCTTAGAAGGGATTCATGTTCTAGAAGGGATTCATGTTAGAAGGGATTCTACTTCTAGAAGGGATTCATGTTCTAGAAGGGATTCTCCTTAGAAGGGATTCATGTTCTAGAAGGGATTCATGTTAGAAGGGATTCATGTTAGAAGGGATTCTACTTCTAGAAGGGATTCATGTTCTATAAGGGATTCTCCTTAGAAGGGATTCATGTTCTAGAAGGGATTCATGTTAGAAGGGATTCTACTTCTAGAAGGGATTTATGTTCTAGAAGGGATTCTCCTTAGAAGGGATTCATGTTCTAGAAGGGATTCATGTTAGAAGGGATTCATGTTAGAAGGGATTCTACTTCTAGAAGGGATTCATGTTCTAGAAGGGATTCTCCTTAGAAGGGATTCATGTTCTAGAAGGGATTCATGTTAGAAGGGATTCATGTTAGAAGGGATTCTACTTCTAGAAGTGATTCATGTTCTAGAAGGGATTCATGTTCTAGAAGGGATTCTCCTTAGAAGGGATTCATGTTCTAGAAGGGATTCATGTAAGAAGGGATTCTAGTTCTAGAAGGGATTCATGTTCTAGAAAGGATTCTTTTTAGAAGGGATTCATGTTCTAGAAGGGATTCATGTTAGAAGGGATATTCTACTTCTAGAAGGGATTCATGTTCTAGAAGGGATTCTCCTTAGAAGGGATTCATGTTCTAGAAGGGATTCATGTTAGAAGGGATTCTACTTCTAGAAGGGATTCATGTTCTAGAAGGGATTCTCCTTAGATGGGATTCA
>OZ012741.1:17954482-18254263 GCA_963859935.3 Lathyrus sativus
TTTGGTTTCTTCACCTCTGAGAAACTATGTTAAGAGACTACAAATGAATGACCCGTAATTTACATGTATGTAGAACAATTAAAATAAAATAATCAGGCTCAATATTGTTTATATTAATTGTATTCACATTGAATTATGGTATATTACATCAAAAATTATTCTATATTTTTCCTCACTATCCTAAAGTTTTAGGTTTTTTTATCACTAAGCAGAAAAACATAATAGACTCTAGTAATTGTAAATGATTAGTTATATTTTATTTTTCTACTCCATCACAAAATTTCAGGTTTTCCCCCACCAAAATAAAAAGTTAAAAGAGTATAATCCATGACATATATCTTATATAATATAGGTCAAAATTAAAATTAAATAATAAAGCTGAATTTTATTTATTTTTACCATTTTCACATTGAATTATGGTAAATTAGATGTAAATATGTTCAATATGTTTCTTCTCCATCACCAAATTTCATGTGTGTTCGTCAGTAAGGCACATAGTTAAAAGAGTATAAATGAATGACAAATAAATTATATCTACATGGGTAATCACTAAAATTAAATATTCAATCTCAATGTTATTTGTGTTCACCATAATCACATTTTCTTATGGTATAATAGATGTAAAAAATTTCTATGTTTTTCTTCTTCTCCATCACCATAATTTTGGTTTCTACACCTCTGAGAAACTAAGTTAAGAGACTACAATTGAATGACCCGTAATTTACATGTATGTAGAACAATTAAAATAAAATAAGCAGGCTCAATATTGTCTATATTCATTGTATTCACATTGACTTATGGTATATTACATCTAAAAATATTCTATATTTTTCCTCACCATCCTAAAGTTTTAGGTTTTTTTATCACTAAGCAGAAAAACATAATAGACTATAGTAATTGTAAATGATTAGTTATATTTTATTTTTCTACTCCATCACAAAATTTTAGGTTTTCCCCCACCAAAATGCAAAGTTAAAAGAGTATAATCCATGACATATATCTTATATAATATAGGTAAAAATTAAAATTAAATAATAAAGCTCAATTTTATTTATTTTTACCATTTTCACATTTAATTATGGTAAATTAGATGTAAATATGTTCAATATGTTTCTTCTCCATCACCAAATTTCATGTGTGTTCGTCAGTAAGGCACATAGTTAAAAGAGTATAAATGAATGACAAATAAATTATATCTACATGGGTAATCACTAAAATTAAATATTCAATCTCAATGTTATTTGTGTTCACCATAATCACATTTTATTATTGTATAATAGATGTAAAAAAATTTCTATGTTTTTCTTCTTCTCCATCACCAAAATTTTGGTTTCTTCACCTCTGAGAAACTATGTTAAGAGACTACAAATGAATGACCCGTAATTTACATGTATGTAGAACAATTAAAATAAAATAATCAGGCTCAATATTGTCTATATTAATTGTATTCACATTGAATTATGGTATATTACATCAATAATTATTCTATATTTTTCCTCACTATCCTAAAGTTTTAGGTTTTTTTATCACTAAGCAGAAAAACATAATAGACTCTAGTAATTGTAAATGATTAGTTATATTTTATTTTTCTACTCCATCACAAAATTTCAGGTTTTCCCCCACCAAAATAAAAAGTTAAAAGAGTATAATCCATGACATATATCTTATATAATATAGGTCAAAATTAAAATTAAATAATAAAGCTGAATTTTATTTATTTTTACCATTTTCACATTGAATTATGGTAAATTAGATGTAAATATGTTCAATATGTTTCTTCTCCATCACCAAATTTCATGTGTGTTCGTCAGTAAGGCACATAGTTAAAAGAGTATAAATGAATGACAAATAAATTATATCTACATGGGTAATCACTAAAATTAAATATTCAATCTCAATGTTATTTGTGTTCACCATAATCACATCTTCTTATGGTATAATAGATGTAAAAAATTTCTATGTTTTTCTTCTTCTCCATCACCATAATTTTGGTTTCTTCACCTCTGAGAAACTAAGTTAAGAGACTACAATTGAATGACCCGTAATTTACATGTATGTAGAACAATTAAAATAAAATAAGCAGGCTCAATATTGTCTATATTCATTGTATTCACATTAACTTATGGTATATTACATTAAAAAATATTCTATATTTTTCCTCACCATCCTAAAGTTTTAGTTTTTTTTATCACTAAGCAGAAAAACATAATAGACTATAGTAATTGTAAATGATTAGTTATATTTTATTTTTCTACTCCATCACAAAATTTTAGGTTTTCCCCCACCAAAATGCAAAGTTAAAAGAGTATAATCCATGACATATATTTTATATAATATAGGTAAAAATTAAAATTAAATAATAAAGCTCAAATTTATTTATATTTACCATTTTCACATTGAATTATGGTAAATTAGATGTAAATATGTTCAATATGTTTCTTCTCCATCACCAAATTTCATGTGTGTTCGTCAGTAAGGCACATAGTTAAAAGAGTATAAATGAATGACAAATAAATTATATCTACATGGTAAATCAATAAAATTAAATATTCAATCTCAATTTTATTTGTGTTCACCATAATCACATTTTCTTATGGTATAATAGATGTAAAAAATTTCTATGTTTTTTTTCTTCTCCATCACCAAAATTTTGGTTTCTTCACCTCTGAGAAACTAAGTTAAGAGACTACAAATGAATGACCCATAAATTACATGTATGTAGAAAAATTAAAATAAAATAATCAAGCTCAATATTGTCTATATTCATTGTATTCACATTGACTTATGGTATATTACATCTAAAAATATTCTATATTTTTCCTCACCATCCTAAAGTTTTAGGTTTTTTTATCACTAAGCAGAAAAACATAATAGACTATAGTAAATGTAAATGATTAGTTATATTTTATTTTTCTACTCCATCACAAAATTTCAGGTTTTCCCCCACCAAAATAAAAAGTTAAAAGAGTATAATCCATGACATATATCTTATATAATATAGGTAAAAATTAAAATTAAATAATAAAGCTCAATTTTATTTATTTTTACCATTTTCACATTGAATTATGGTAAATTAGATGTAAATATGTTCAATATGTTTCTTCTCCATCACCAAATTTCATGTGTGTTCGTCAGTAAGGCACATAGTTAAAAGAGTATAAATGAATGACAAATAAATTATATCTACATGGGTAATCACTAAAATTAAATATTCAATCTCAATGTTATTTGTGTTCACCATAATCACATTTTATTATGGTATAATAGATGTAAAAAAAATTCTATGTTTTTCTTCTTCTCCATCACCAAAATTTTGGTTTCTTCACCTCTGAGAAACTATGTTAAGAGACTACAAATGAATGACCCGTAATTTACATGTATGTAGAACAATTAAAATAAAATAATCAGGCTCAATATTGTCTATATTAATTGTATTCACATTGAATTATGGTATATTACATCAATAATTATTCTATATTTTTCCTCACTATCCTAAAGTTTTAGGTTTTTTTATCACTAATCAGAAAAACATAATAGACTCTAGTAATTGTAAATGATTAGTTATATTTTATTTTTCTACTCCATCACAAAATTTCAGGTTTTCCCCCACCAAAATAAAAAGTTAAAAGAGTATAATCCATGACATATATCTTATATAATATAGGTCAAAATTAAAATTAAATAATAAAGCTGAATTTTATTTATTTTTACCATTTTCACATTGAATTATGGTAAATTAGATGTAAATATGTTCAATATGTTTCTTCTCCATCACCAAATTTCATGTGTGTTCGTCAGTAAGGCACATAGTTAAAAGAGTATAAATGAATGACAAATAAATTATATCTACATGGGTAATCACTAAAATTAAATATTCAATCTCAATGTTATTTGTGTTCACCATAATCACATTTTCTTATGGTATAATAGATGTAAAAAATTTCTATGTTTTTCTTCTTCTCCCTCACCATAATTTTGGTTTCTTCACCTCTGAGAAACTAAGTTAAGAGACTACAATTGAATGACCCGTAATTTACATGTATGTAGAACAATTAAAATAAAATAAGCAGGCTCAATATTGTCTATATTCATTGTATTCACATTAACTTATGGTATATTACATTAAAAAATATTCTATATTTTTCCTCACCATCCTAAAGTTTTAGGTTTTTTTATCACTAAGCAGAAAAACATAATAGACTCTAGTAATTGTAAATGATTAGTTATATTTTATTTTTCTACTCCATCACAAAATTTTAGGTTTTCCCCCACCAAAATACAAAGTTAAAAGAGTATAATCCGTGACATATATTTTATATAATATAGGTAAAAATTAAAATTAAATAATAAAGCTCAAATTTATTTATATTTACCATTTTCACATTGAATTATGGTAAATTAGATGTAAATATGTTCAATATGTTTCTTCTCCATCACCAAATTTCATGTGTGTTCGTCAGTAAGGCACATAGTTAAAACAGTATAAATGAATGACAAATAAATTATATCTACATGGTAAATCAATAAAATTAAATATTCAATCTCAATTTTATTTGTGTTCACCATAATCACATTTTCTTATGGTATAATAGATGTAAAAAATTTCTATGTTTTTTTTCTTCTCCATCACCAAAATTTGGGTTTCTTCACCTCTGAGAAACTAAGTTAAGAGACTACAAATGAATGACCCATAAATTACATGTATGTAGAAAAATTAAAATAAAATAATCAAGCTCAATATTGTCTATATTCATTGTATTCACATTGACTTATGGTATATTACATCTAAAAATATTCTATATTTTTCCTCACCATCCTAAAGTTTTAGGTTTTTTTATCACTAAGCAGAAAAACATAATAGACTATAGTAAATGTAAATGATTAGTTATATTTTATTTTTCTACTCCATCACAAAATTTCAGGTTTTCCCCCACCAAAATAAAAAGTTAAAAGAGTATAATCCATGACATATATCTTATATAATATAGGTAAAAATTAAAATTAAATAATAAAGCTCAATTTTATTTATTTTTACCATTTTCACATTGAATTATGGTAAATTAGATGTAAATATGTTCAATATGTTTCTTCTCCATCACCAAATTTCATGTGTGTTCGTCAGTAAGGCACATAGTTAAAAGAGTATAAATGAATGACAAATAAATTATATCTACATGGGTAATCACTAAAATTAAATATTCAATCTCAATGTTATTTGTGTTCACCATAATCACATTTTATTATGGTATAATAGATGTAAAAAAATTTCTATGTTTTTCTTCTTCTCCATCACCAAAATTTTGGTTTCTTCACCTCTGAGAAACTATGTTAAGAGACTACAAATGAATGACCCGTAATTTACATGTATGTAGAACAATTAAAATAAAATAATCAGGCTCAATATTGTCTATATTAATTGTATTCACATTGAATTATGGTATATTACATCAAAAATTATTCTATATTTTTCCTCACTATCCTAAAGTTTTAGGTTTTTTTATCACTAAGCAGAAAAACATAATAGACTCTAGTAATTATAAATGATTAGTTATATTTTATTTTTCTACTCCATCACAAAATTTCAGGTTTTCCCCCACCAAAATAAAAAGTTAAAAGAGTATAATCCATGACATATATCTTATATAATATAGGTCAAAATTAAAATTAAATAATAAAGCTGAATTTTATTTATTTTTACCATTTTCACATTGAATTATGGTAAATTAGATGTAAATATGTTCAATATGTTTCTTCTCCATCACCAAATTTCATGTGTGTTCGTCAGTAAGGCACATAGTTAAAAGAGTATAAATGAATGACAAATAAATTATATCTACATGGGTAATCACTAAAATTAAATATTCAATCTCAATGTTATTTGTGTTCACCATAATCACATTTTCTTATGGTATAATAGATGTAAAAAATTTCTATGTTTTTCTTCTTCTCCATCACCATAATTTTGGTTTCTTCACCTCTGAGAAACTAAGTTAAGAGACTACAATTGAATGACCCGTAATTTACATGTATGTAGAACAATTAAAATAAAATAAGCAGACTCAATATTGTCTATATTCATTGTATTCACATTGACTTATGGTATATTACATTAAAAAATATTCTATATTTTTCCTCACCATCCTAAAGTTTTAGGGTTTTTTATCACTAAGCAGAAAAACATAATAGACTATAGTAATTGTAAATGATTAGTTATATTTTATTTTTCTACTCCATCACAAAATTTTAGGTTTTCCCCCACCAAAATGCAAAGTTGAAAGAGTATAATCCATGACATATATTTTATATAATATAGGTAAAAATTAAAATTAAATAATAAAGCTCAAATTTATTTATATTTACCATTTTCACATTGAATTATGGTAAATTAGATGTAAATATGTTCAATATGTTTCATCTCCATCACCAAATTTCATGTGTGTTCGTCAGTAAGGCACATAAGAAAAAGAGTATAAATGAATGACAAATAAATTATATCTACATGGTAAATGAATAAAATTAAATATTCAATCTCAATGTTATTTGTGTTCACCATAATCACATTTTCTTATGGTATAATAGATGTAACAAATTTCTATGTTTTTTTTCTTCTCCATCCCCAAAATTTTGGTTTCTTCACCTCTGAGAAACTAAGTTAAGAGACTACAAATGAATGACCCGTAATTTACATGTATGTAGAACAATTAAAATAAAATAATCAAGCTCAATATTGTCTATATTCATTGTATTCACATTGGCTTATGGTATATTACATCTAAAAATATTCTATATTTTTCCTCACCATCCTAAAGTTTTAGGTTTTTTTATCACTAAGCAGAAAAATATAATAAACTATAGTAAATGTAAATGATTAGTTATATTTTATTTTTCTACTCCACCATAAAATTTCAGGTTTTCCCCCACCAAAATTAAAATGTTAAAAGAGTATAATCCATGACATATATCTTATATAATATAGGTAAAAATTAAAATTAAATAATAATGCTCAATTTTATTTATTTTTACCATTTTCACATTGAATTATGGTAAATTAGATGTAAATATGTTCAATATGTTTCTTCTTCCTCACCAAATTTCATGTGTGTTCGTCAGTAAGGCACATAGTTAAAAGAGTATAAATGAATGACAAATAAATTATATCTACATGGGTAATCACTAAAATTAAATATTCAATCTCAATGTTATTTGTGTTCACCATAATCACATTTTATTATGGTATAATAGATGTAAAAAATTTCTATGTTTTTCTTCTTCTCCATCACCAAAATTTTGGTTTCTTCGCCTCTAAGAAACTAAGTTAAGAGACTACAATTGAATGACCCGTAATTTACATGTATGTAGAACAATTAAAATAAAATAATCAGGCTCAATATTGTCTATATTAATTGTATTCACATTGACTTATGGTATATTACATCAAAAAATATTCTATATTTTTCCTCACAATCCTAAAGTTTTAGGTTTTTTTATCACTAAGCAGAAAAACATAATAGACTATAGTAATTGTAAATGATTAGTTATATTTTATTTTCCTACTCCATCACAAAATTTTAGGTTTTCCCCCACCAAAATACAAAGTTAAAAGAGTATAATCCATGACATATATTTTATATAATATAGGTAAAAATTAAAATTAAATAATAAAGCTCAACTTTATTTATATTTACCATTTTCACATTGAATTATGGTAAATTAGATGTAAATATGTTCAATATGTTTCTTCTCCATCACCAAATTTCATGTGTGTTCGTCAGTAAGGCACATAGTTAAAAGAGTATAAATGAATGACAAATAAATTATATCTACATGGTAAATCAATAAAATTAAATATTCAATCTCAATTTTATTTGTGTTCACCATAATCACATTTTCTTATGGTATAATAGATGTAAAAAATTTCTATGTGTTTTTTCTTCTCCATCACCAAAATTTTGGTTTCTTCACCTCTGAGAAACTAAGTTAAGAGACTACAAATGAATGACCCGTAAATTACATGTATGTAGAAAAATTAAAATAAAATAATCAAGCTCAATATTGTCTATATTCATTGTATTCACATTGACTTATGGTATATTACATCTAAAAATATTCTATATTTTTCCTCACCATCCTAAAGTTTTAGGTTTTTTTATCACTAAGCAGAAAAACATAATAGACTATAGTAAATGTAAATGATTAGTTATATTTTATTTTTCTACTCCATCACAAATTTTTAGGTTTTCCCCCACCAAAATAAAAAGTTAAAAGAGTATAATCCATGATATATATTTTATATAATATAGGTCAAAATTAAAATTAAATAATAAAGCTCAAATTTATTTATATTTACCATTTTCACATTGAATTATGGTAAATTAGATGTAAATATGTTCAATATGTTTCTTCTCCATCACCAAATTTCATGTGTGTTCGTCAGTAAGGCACATAGTTAAAAGAGTATAAATGAATGACAAATAAATTATATCTATATGGGTAATCACTAAAATTAAATATTCAATCTCAATGTTATTTGTGTTCACCATAATCACATTTTATTATGGTATAATAGATGTAAAAAATTTCTATGTTTTTCTTCTTCTCCATCACCATAATTTTGGTTTCTTCACCTCTAAGAAACTAAGTTAAGAGACTACAATTGAATGACCCGTAATTTACATGTATGTAGACCAATTAAAATAAAATAATCAGGCTCAATATTGTCTATATTAATTGTATTCACATTGACTTATGGTATATTACATCAAAAAATATTCTATATTTTTCCTCACCATCCTAAAGTTTTAGGTTTTTTTATCACTAAGCAGAAAAACATAATAGACTATAGTAATTGTAAATGATTAGTTATATTTTATTTTCCTACTCCATCATAAAATTTTAGGTTTTCCCCCACCAAAATACAAAGTTAAAAGAGTATAATCCATGACATATATTTTATATAATATAGGTAAAAATTAAAATTAAATAATAAAGCTCAGATTTATTTATATTTACCATTTTCACATTGAATTATGGTAAATTAGATGAAAATATGTTCAATATGTTTCTTCTCCATCACCAAATTTCATGTGTGTTCGTCAGTAAGGCACATAGTTAAAAGAGTAAAAATGAATGACAAATAAATTATATCTACATGGTAAATCAATAAAATTAAATATTCAATCTCAATGTTATTTGTGTTCACCATAATCACATTTTCTTATGGCAGAATACATGTAAAAAATTTCTATGTTTTTTTTCTTCTCCATCACCAAAATTTTGGTTTCTTCACCTCTGAGAAACTAAGTTAAGAGACTACAAATGAATGACCCGTAATTTACATGTATGTAGAACAATTAAAATAAAATAATCAAGCTCAATATTGTCTATATTCATTGTATTCACATTGACTTATGGTATATTACATCTAAAAATATTCTATATTTTTCCTCACCATCCTAAAGTTTTAGGTTTTTTTATCACTAAGCAGAAAAACATAATAGACTCTAGTAATTGTAAATGATTAGTTATATTTTATTTTTCTACTCCATCACAAATTTTTAGGTTTTCCCCCACCAAAATACAAAGTTAAAAGAGTATAATCCATGACATATATTTTATATAATATAGGTAAAAATTAAAATTAAATAATAAAGCTCAAATTTATTTATATTTACCATTTTCACATTGAATTATGGTAAATTATATGTAAATATGTTCAATATGTTTCTTCTCCATCACCAAATTTCAAGTGTGTTCGTCAGTAAGGCACATAGTTAAAAGAGTATAAATGAATGACAAATAAATTATATCTATATGGGTAATCACTAAAATTAAATATTCAATCTCAAAGTTATTTGTGTTCACCATAATCACATTTTATTATGGTATAATACATTTAAAAAATTTCTATGTTTTTCTTCTTCTCCATCACCATAATTTTGGTTTCTTCACCTCTGAGAAACTAAGTTAAGAGACTACAATTGAATGACCCGTAATTTACATGTATGTAGAACAATTAAAATAAAATAATCAGGCTCAATATTGTCTATATTAATTGTATTCACATTGACTTATGGTATATTACATTAAAAAATATTCTATATTTTTCCTCACTATCCTAAAGTTTTAGGTTTTTTTATCACTAAGCAGAAAAACATAATAGACTATAGTAATTGTAAATGATTAGTTATATTTTATTTTTCTACTCCATCACAAAATTTTAGGTTTTCCCCCACCAAAATGCAAAGTTAAAAGAGTATAATCCATGACATATATTTTATATAATATAGGTAAAAATTAAAATTAAATAATAAAGCTCAAATTTATTTATATTTACCATTTTCACATTGAATTATGGTAAATTAGATGTAAATATGTTCAATATGTTTCTTCTCCATCACCAAATTTCAAGTGTGTTCGTCAGTAAGGCACATAGTTAAAAGAGTATAAATGAATGACAAATAAATTATATCTACATGGGTAATCACTAAAATTAAATATTCAATCTCAATGTTATTTGTGTTCACCATAATCACATTTTCTTATGGTATAATAGATGTAAACAATTTCTATGTTTTTCTTCTTCTCCATCACCAAAATTTTGGTTTCTTCACCTCTGAGAAACTAAGTTAAGAGACTACAATTGAATGACCCTTAATTTACATGTATTTAGAACAATTAAAATAAAATAATCAGGCTCAATATTGTCTATATTAATTGTATTCACATTGACTTATGGTATATTACATCTAAAAATATTCTATATTTTTCCTCACCATCCTAAAGTTTTAGGTTTTTTTATCACTAAGCAGAAAAACATAATAGACTATAGTAATTGTAAATGATTAGTTATATTTTATTTTTCTACTCCATCACAAAGTTTTAGGTTTTCCCCCACCAAAATATAAAGTTAAAAGAGTATAATCCATGATATATATTTTATATAATATAGGTAAAAATTAAAATTAAATAATAAAGCTCAAATTTATTTATATTTACCATTTTCACATTGAATTATGGTAAATTAGACGTAAATATGTTCAATATGTTTCTTCTCCATCACCAAATTTCAAGTGTGTTCGTCAGTAAGGCACATAGTTAAAAGAGTATAAATGAATGACAAATAAATTATATCTACATGGGTAATCACTAAAATTAAATATTCAATCTCAATGTTATTTGTAACATCCTAATTTTTCCATACACTAAATAATATATCTAGTTAGATTTGAGATTTTAACAATGCTAGTTATTAAAAATTAAATGTTGAAACTAACACTTATAATAATTAATTTATTAATTAATTACTTTTTATATTTATTACTTTTATTCTTCAATTTGAATATCATCGTTTCATTTTATAAACTAAACTTTGAAATTTAAATTGGTACTTAAAACCCTTAACTTTAAGTTAATTAATTATTCATATTATTATTATCATTATTGTTGTTCTTGTTTTGTTATTATTAATTGATTTTATTTTATTTGAATATTATCATTTTACTCTATAAACCAATTAATAAATAAAATAATCTTAAGACAATAAAAATATCAAATAACTATCCTTTTTACTATTTTTATTATTATTAATATTATTAACATTTTACTTTTTATAAAAGAAATATATATCTCATTTTCTATTAATATCCTACATAATATTATGTCATGAAATCAAGCTCCCATACCTTTGTCATAAATTATTTTCACAAAGTCATACTAGAACACCTAAAGCACTATTGATGAAAGATTAGTAAATATTTGATAGAGACATATTTACTAGCAAGAGTTGAAAAGTTGGAAGGTATGGGCAAAAGATGATAAATTATGTTATTTTAATATTTTACAACTAGTATAAATAGGGGTCTCTTCCACCCCATTTTCATTCATTCATTCACAAATCATCTTTCTTACTTCTTTACTTCTTTCCTTCTCTAATTTCTTCATATAGCAATATTAGTTTTAGTTATCGAAGTTCCCACGATATCGGTTCGTAACCTTTAGAGTATTTTGTGGTAAAAGTTCTTCTAAAGTTTCAAGGGAGTTTTATACGTCAAAGTTCTGCCCAAATCATTTTCATAAGTAATCGGTAAGCCGTTATAATGTCCATTTTATTTTAATTATATTATTTTAATTATGTTATTTATATAAAGGTTATTTTAAATTTTCTATGCAAATTCCGTTCAGACGTCGATATATTGAACTTATAAAGTCCAAAATAAATTTTACCATTTTAAGTCGTTATAATGCCCAAATTTTATTATAATTTAAATGTTATTAGAAATATACTCTTGACAATTTTCTAAAACAAACAAATTCAAAAGGAGGTATAATATAATTTATATTTGAATTTAATAATTATTTTGGAGGTTATTATGATATATTTAAATAAATAAATATTTCAAGTTATAACGGGATTATGTTCAATTAACCATAAATTATATTCTAATTATTTCATAAATTTCGTACAATCCAACGGTTATCGTAAATTAGGTTCTTGGCAAAGATCGAAGACAACACTTGTGGACTTTCAACAACACTCAACAAAAGGTGGGGGCAAGATTTCGTATACGATTGGGACGGTTAGCGTAAAATAACTTAATATATATGTGTGTAGTGGTGACCTAAGCCCTACTAGCGATAAATAATTAAGGAGAGCCTATTCTCAAATAATGATTTTCACAAATCACTAGGCGAGGTTACGCCGGCCTTAATTAATTATCATAGGAATAATCTTTGACAATTTGGTATTGTATTGTGCTTGCATTATTCGGTTAATTTTATAATTGTTTATTTTATTTATACTTGAATGATTGTGATTGATAGATTAAGGAAATAATCGGTTAATGAGAGAAAAACATTGCTAGATATTAAGTAATTGATCCCCATTAACATAAGGAAAGTTGGATACAATGAGTAGTTATATTTGGTTGGGTTCTGGCTAAGGAAAGACTTGGTCGACTATGCCGTTTACAGTCCACCTCTCTTACCTGGGAAGTTAACCATACAATTACCCATTATACAAACTGAACTTATTATGTAAGGACAAAGATCAAATATGGCAAGACATTGGATGGATTTGGTACTCAACCTAAGTATCTAGATAATAAGTATAACTTGAAAAGTTGATACGATAATTCCCCATTATTAACTTAATACTTATGGCTAAGAGTTGCCACAAGATGAGTGAGTGATCATATAGACTTGCATTAAGGAATGTGTAAGTCCACCGCCGTGCGGTATGGGACGCACGAGGTTGATCAGTCGCCTGCAATCCCGACGGGGATTATTATCTATGCATGCTAGGCAAGACAAGGTTCTTGGCCTGAATTCTCAGGGACGATCGACTTATAACACCTAGGCTCCATGTGAAGTTAGGTGGCGTAGCTCTTGGTAATTGGGAGTACGTTGGTGGCATGTGGTCTAGTGATATCTGATCTTGGTAAATGGGATAGATATCATTGACAGCGTTTAGTGGCCTGAGTCAGCATATAGTTCAGGGATGCATTAGAATAAATAAAGTATATGTAATTGTGGGTATAAGATACGCTTGTTTGTATAAATATGGTTTCCATATATATTATTATTTTACACATTCATTCCCACTTTTAAACTTGTACATGAATCTTAGCCCTGTGTCATTTTTGTTTTGCATTTTGGATTATTTTATGACGATCAGACGATGAGCTCGAATCTTGCGTACTTCCCGACAACTCAGAAGGAAAGGATATGAAGTGACGTGGAGATGTGTTACTATAACATCTAGATTGGGAGCTGTTAGTGTTTTGTCAAACGCTAATCACATCCCTACTACTACAGTCAGTATAAGTGTCAGTCTTGTTGGACTTAGGAGGTCCCTTTTGGTATGCTTTCTTTTTGGTTTCCTTTCTGTACTTTTATTTTATGTTTTATCTATGTGGCAAGGCCGCTAGTCTTAACGGTGTCAAACTCTGTAAAATATATTTGAAGCATATGTATGTGAAACAGTATGTTTTTAAATAATTAAGTATTGTCCTTTAAAAATTTCAAATTTTTCTGTATTTTTATAAGGTTTCATTAGAATTCCACTAATGGGACATATGCTGTCTCATTTAATGGTATCAGAGCTGGTCGATTCAGCTCGGACCGTAAGTGTCTAGAATTATACTGACTGTATCAAGTTGGATTCCAAACTGGATGATAACTTTTCTTCTGTGCATTGAGTCTTCATCTTGAGAGCCTTCTAGTATAATGGTCTAGGAAACTTATTTAGCACACTTTATTTTTCCTCCCCAACGGTCACAAACCCAACGGTAACGTAACGGACACTTCACAAAATTCACTTTATAAATACTTCACACCCATCCATTATTTTCATATCAATTCCTAAATATTTATCTATACCTTTCAAATGGCTAAATCCTTTCTTTTATTCATCACTCTTCTTGTCATTATTTTGTTTGTTATTGGTATCATCAAGCATGAAGAATTAGGTAAAGATTTCGTAGCAATAATGATAATTATAGTTTTACCACTATTAGTCTTAGCTTGGTTTACAAGTAGAGGTTTTTGAATGAGACATGGTCACGATTTTTGTAATCGTTGTTATTAAATAAATTGATACATTTTTGTTTATACATTAAATGTTGATTATGTTTTCCTGAATTCTAGTTATATTTAAGATATTAATTCAACATTTTAGACACAATTATCCCTTGCCTGTGGGAGACTTGATAAAAATCCTTATCGATGAATCATTCATTGGGATATAAATATACATAATTGTTATGTTCTTTATGTCTTGTGAATGATTGAACCTAATAACTATTCCTTTTCAGGAAGTTATGGTTCAGAACGTCAGAGGTGCGAGGCGTGGTAGGAGTGCTGCTAGAGGCACTACTAGAGGTATACGTAGGAATGCGAGTGATGAAGTTACTCCTGAAGGAGCACCTACCATTCCCATTGGACGAGAAGATCATTCCCAAACTGGAACGAACTCTCAAGCTGACACTCGAGATGTTCGTGAACTTGCTGCAGCTGTGTTAGTTCAAACACAACAAAATGCTCAAATCCTGCAAATCACTCGAGATCATCAACTCTTTCAGCAACAACAAAGGGAAATGGTGCATGAGGATACAGGATTGAACTCGTTTCTGAAAGGAAAACCACCACAGTTTGGTGGTGACTTTAATCCGGAGGGTGCTGAGAAATGGTTGCAAGAAATGGAGAAGATATTTTCTTTCACTCACTGTAGAGAGAATAGAAGGGTTGGTTATGCAACATTCATGCTGACAGGCGATGCTGAAGCTTGGTGGAGAGGAAAGTATAGATTATTGGAAGAGGAAGGAAGAGAAATCAATTGGACCTTGTTCAAAGAAGAATTTTTGGGGAAGTATTTTCCAAAGTTATGTAGGAAAGAGAAGGAGAGAGAATTTCAGAATCTACGTCAAGGTGTGATGACGGTGGGAGAATATACTAGGAAGTTTGAATCCTTGCTAAAGTATTCTGAGTTTTACCGCTTGCATCCAAGGGAAGAATGGATGTGTGAAAAGTATCAAGATGGATTGAAATATGATATCCAGAGGGCAGTTTTACCTCTGCATATTATGCGCTTTGGTGAGCTGGTAGAAAGGTGTCTGGAGTTGGAAGGGATTGACAATAGGAAGAATCAATATGGATCAGGAGGATCAACCCAAAACAACAATCACAAGGGCCACTTTAACCGAGGCCACGGAGGAAGAATCCAACGAGGGGGTAGGCCATATCAAAGGCCTACACCTTATCATAACCAGGATTCTAGAAGGTTAATGTTCAAGTGTTACAGCTGTGGAGGGGCACATCTTAACAAAGATTGTCCAAATAGAAATATTGGAACTTGTTTTCGCTGTGGTCAGAAAGGCCACTTTCTCAAAGATTGTCCCCAAGGACAAAGTCAACCAACAGGCCAGAGGAGCGGCCTAATAAACAATAACAACATAGGGAGAGCAAGGAATGGAGGCCCAAGTGTTGGTCAGAGACCTCAGAATCAAAATAAGCCAACCACAGGAAGAGTATTTACAATTAGAGGAGCTGAGATCTCAAAGTCAGCTGGGTTAATTCAAGGTATGTGTTTAATTGGAGATAAGTTGGTATCAGTTTTATTCGATTCAGGAGCTACACATTCTTTTATATCTACCTCTTGTGCTGAATTTTTGGGATTCGAAATTGTTGATCACGATTATAAGTTGACTATCACAACTCCCTCGGGAGAAAGAATGGTAACTTATTCAGTCTGTGTAGACTGTCCAATAATCTTAGAAAATAGAAGATTCTTAGTAGATCTTGTGGTACTCCCGCTACAAGACCTAGATGTCATCTTAGGAATGGATTGGTTATCAGCCAACGATGTCAACTTGAGATGCAAGGAGAAAATTTTTACATTTGGAGAAGATAGTGGAGAAATCAGCAAAGCTGAAACCCTCACTCAAAGTTTTATGATGCTATTCTCCATGTCAGTAGGAGAAACCCCTAGTGTGGAAAATTTTCCCGTAGTCTGTGAATTCCCGGAAGTCTTTCCAGAAGAAGTTCCAGGTTTACCACCGGTTAGGGAAGTGGAATTTTCTATAGACTTGGTTCCAGGAACTGGACCAATTTCTATATCTCCTTATCGAATGTCACCCTCAGAGCTTGCGGAGTTAAAGAAACAATTAGACGAGATGTTAGAGAAAGAATTTATTAGACCAAGTGTATCGCCATGGGGAGCTCCAATCTTGTTTGTGAAGAAGAAGGATGGTTCTTCTAGACTTTGTGTGGATTACAGACAACTCAATAAAGCCACTGTGAAAAACAAGTATCCTTTGCCTAGAATCGACGACTTGATGGATCAGTTAAAAGGAGCATCAGTATTCTCAAAGATTGACTTGAAGTCTGGATATCATCAGATCAGGGTGAAGGAAGATGATATTCCAAAAACAGCTTTTAGATCCCGTTATGGACACTATGAGTACTTAGTTATGCCATTTGGTTTGACTAATGCTCCAGCAGTATTCATGGATTACATGAATAGGATCTTTAGGTCATACTTAGATCAATTTGTTGTAGTTTTCATTGATGACATTCTGATTTATTCCAAGAATGAGGTAGAGCACAGAGAACATTTGAGAATTGTGCTACAGATATTAAAGGACCTTCAATTGTACGCGAAATTCTCGAAATGTGAATTTTGGTTGAAGGAGGTACAATTTCTTGGTCATGTAATTAGTAAAGAAGGTATTGCAGTAGACCCAAGTAAAGTCGAAGCAATAACAAAGTGGGAGAGTCCAAAGAATGTTGGCGAGATTCGAAGTTTTCTTGGACTAGCTGGATATTATCGGAGGTTCATTGAAGGATTTTCAAAGATCGCTTTGCCCATGACTCAGTTAACGAGGAAAGGTAAAAACTTTGAATGGACTAAAGAGTGTGAAGAAAGTTTTCAGAAGCTAAAGGAAAGATTGACTTCATCACCAATACTCATCTTACCAGACCCATTAGGAAATTTTGATGTGTATTGTGATGCGTCATATCAAGGTCTTGGGTGTGTGTTGATGCAAGAAAGGAAAGTGATAGCTTATGCATCAAGACAATTGAAGGTGCATGAGAGGAACTACCCAACTCACGACCTAGAGTTAGCGGCAATTGTGTTTGCCTTAAAGATTTGGAGGCATTATCTTTATGGATCAAAGTTCACTGTGTTAAGTGATCACAAAAGCCTGAAGCATTTATTTGATCAGAAAGATTTAAACATGAGACAAAGGCGCTGGATGGAATTCTTGAAGGACTATGATTTTGAGTTGCAATATCATCCCGGAAAGGCCAATGTTGTAGCAGACGCTTTGAGTCGAAAGAAACTTCATGTATCTGCAATGATGTTGAAGGAAGAAGAGTTGATTGACAAATTCGTGGATTTAAACTTAGGAGTACATCACAATGAAGGAAGTATATTCATAGGCGCTATTGTCGTGTCTAATGAATTTCTGAAATGGATCAAAGATGAACAACAACTTGATGACCGTCTAGTGAGCATAAAGGAAAATATAAGAAATGGTCAAAATGGAGAGTTTAACATAAGGAGTGATGGAATCCTAAGGTTTAAAGAAAGGTTGTGTGTACCTCAAAATCAGGATATTCAAAAGTTGATTTTGGAAGAGGGCCACAAAAGTAAGTTGAGTTTTCATCCAGGAGCCACAAAGATGTATCAAGACTTGAAGAAAATGTTTTGGTGGGTTGGAATGAAGAGACATATAGCAGAATATGTTCAAAGTTGCTTGGTATGTCAGAAGGCAAAGATTGAACATCAGAAGCCAGCCGGATTGCTACAACCTTTAGATATTCCAGAGTGGAAGTGGGACGGAATAGCCATGGATTTTGTAACCGCTTTGCCTAAGACTCAGAAACAACATGATGCAATTTGGGTGATCATTGATAGGTTGACAAAGAGTGCACATTTCATTCCCATCAACCAGACGTTTAAATTAGAGAGACTAGCTCAGGTATATGTAAAGGAGATTGTTAGATTGCATGGAATACCTTCAAGTATAGTCAGTGATAGAGATCCCAGATTCACATCAAATTTTTGGCATCAGTTGCATTTAGAGTTAGGAACAAAACTGAGGTTAAGTTCAGCTTATCATCCCCAAACGGATGGCCAGTCTGAGAGGACGATTCAATCGTTAGAGGATTTGTTGAGAGCTTGTGCTCTTGAACACAAAGGAAGTTGGGACGAGTTCTTACCATTGATTGAGTTTACTTACAACAATAGTTTTCACTCAAGTATCGGCATGGCTCCATATGAAGCATTATACGGAAGAAAGTGTCGTACACCTTTATGTTGGTATGAGGTTGGAGAAAATAAAATATTGGGTTCAGAATTCGTGCAACAAACGACAGATCAGGTTAAACTTATTAGAGAAAAAATGAAGGCAGCACAGGACCGTCAAAAGAGTTATAATGATAAGAGGAGAAGACCTTTGGAGTTCGAGGCAGGAGATCACGTGTTCATTAGGGTAACTCCTAGGGCGGGAATTGCACGAGCAATCAAAACTAGGAAGTTAACACCAAGGTTTATCGGGCCTTTTCAAATTCTACGGCGGATTGGACCTGTAGCGTATCACATTGCTTTGCCGCCAAACTTGTCTAATCTTCATGATGTATTTCATGTATCACAACTGAGGAAGTATTATCCGGACCCTTCACATGTCATTGAGCCTGAAACTGTGGAACTTAGAGATAATTTGGAATATGAGGCTATACCTGTCAAGATCTTAGATCATCGTATTAAAGAACTTCGTGGAAAGCAAATACCATTGGTTAGAGTCGTGTGGGATGATGTAACTGGTGATTCTACTTGGGAAAGAGAAGAAGACATGCGTCAGAAGTATCCACATATGTTTTAGGTACGCTAAATTTCGAGGACGAAATTTCTTTTAAGGGGGGTGGTAATGTAACATCCTAATTTTTCCATACACTAAATAATATATCTAGTTAGATTTGAGATTTTAACAATGCTAGTTATTAAAAATTAAATGTTGAAACTAACACTTATAATAATTAATTTATTAATTAATTACTTTTTATATTTATTACTTTTATTCTTCAATTTGAATATCATCGTTTCATTTTATAAACTAAACTTTGAAATTTAAATTGGTACTTAAAACCCTTAACTTTAAGTTAATTAATTATTCATATTATTATTATCATTATTGTTGTTCTTGTTTTGTTATTATTAATTGATTTTATTTTATTTGAATATTATCATTTTACTCTATAAACCAATTAATAAATAAAATAATCTTAAGACAATAAAAATATCAAATAACTATCCTTTTTACTATTTTTATTATTATTAATATTATTAACATTTTACTTTTTATAAAAGAAATATATATCTCATTTTCTATTAATATCCTACATAATATTATGTCATGAAATCAAGCTCCCATACCTTTGTCATAAATTATTTTCACAAAGTCATACTAGAACACCTAAAGCACTATTGATGAAAGATTAGTAAATATTTGATAGAGACATATTTACTAGCAAGAGTTGAAAAGTTGGAAGGTATGGGCAAAAGATGATAAATTATGTTATTTTAATATTTTACAACTAGTATAAATAGGGGTCTCTTCCACCCCATTTTCATTCATTCATTCACAAATCATCTTTCTTACTTCTTTACTTCTTTCCTTCTCTAATTTCTTCATATAGCAATATTAGTTTTAGTTATCGAAGTTCCCACGATATCGGTTCGTAACCTTTAGAGTATTTTGTGGTAAAAGTTCTTCTAAAGTTTCAAGGGAGTTTTATACGTCAAAGTTCTGCCCAAATCATTTTCATAAGTAATCGGTAAGCCGTTATAATGTCCATTTTATTTTAATTATATTATTTTAATTATGTTATTTATATAAAGGTTATTTTAAATTTTCTATGCAAATTCCGTTCAGACGTCGATATATTGAACTTATAAAGTCCAAAATAAATTTTACCATTTTAAGTCGTTATAATGCCCAAATTTTATTATAATTTAAATGTTATTAGAAATATACTCTTGACAATTTTCTAAAACAAACAAATTCAAAAGGAGGTATAATATAATTTATATTTGAATTTAATAATTATTTTGGAGGTTATTATGATATATTTAAATAAATAAATATTTCAAGTTATAACGGGATTATGTTCAATTAACCATAAATTATATTCTAATTATTTCATAAATTTCGTACAATCCAACGGTTATCGTAAATTAGGTTCTTGGCAAAGATCGAAGACAACACTTGTGGACTTTCAACAACACTCAACAAAAGGTGGGGGCAAGATTTCGTATACGATTGGGACGGTTAGCGTAAAATAACTTAATATATATGTGTGTAGTGGTGACCTAAGCCCTACTAGCGATAAATAATTAAGGAGAGCCTATTCTCAAATAATGATTTTCACAAATCACTAGGCGAGGTTACGCCGGCCTTAATTAATTATCATAGGAATAATCTTTGACAATTTGGTATTGTATTGTGCTTGCATTATTCGGTTAATTTTATAATTGTTTATTTTATTTATACTTGAATGATTGTGATTGATAGATTAAGGAAATAATCGGTTAATGAGAGAAAAACATTGCTAGATATTAAGTAATTGATCCCCATTAACATAAGGAAAGTTGGATACAATGAGTAGTTATATTTGGTTGGGTTCTGGCTAAGGAAAGACTTGGTCGACTATGCCGTTTACAGTCCACCTCTCTTACCTGGGAAGTTAACCATACAATTACCCATTATACAAACTGAACTTATTATGTAAGGACAAAGATCAAATATGGCAAGACATTGGATGGATTTGGTACTCAACCTAAGTATCTAGATAATAAGTATAACTTGAAAAGTTGATACGATAATTCCCCATTATTAACTTAATACTTATGGCTAAGAGTTGCCACAAGATGAGTGAGTGATCATATAGACTTGCATTAAGGAATGTGTAAGTCCACCGCCGTGCGGTATGGGACGCACGAGGTTGATCAGTCGCCTGCAATCCCGACGGGGATTATTATCTATGCATGCTAGGCAAGACAAGGTTCTTGGCCTGAATTCTCAGGGACGATCGACTTATAACACCTAGGCTCCATGTGAAGTTAGGTGGCGTAGCTCTTGGTAATTGGGAGTACGTTGGTGGCATGTGGTCTAGTGATATCTGATCTTGGTAAATGGGATAGATATCATTGACAGCGTTTAGTGGCCTGAGTCAGCATATAGTTCAGGGATGCATTAGAATAAATAAAGTATATGTAATTGTGGGTATAAGATACGCTTGTTTGTATAAATATGGTTTCCATATATATTATTATTTTACACATTCATTCCCACTTTTAAACTTGTACATGAATCTTAGCCCTGTGTCATTTTTGTTTTGCATTTTGGATTATTTTATGACGATCAGACGATGAGCTCGAATCTTGCGTACTTCCCGACAACTCAGAAGGAAAGGATATGAAGTGACGTGGAGATGTGTTACTATAACATCTAGATTGGGAGCTGTTAGTGTTTTGTCAAACGCTAATCACATCCCTACTACTACAGTCAGTATAAGTGTCAGTCTTGTTGGACTTAGGAGGTCCCTTTTGGTATGCTTTCTTTTTGGTTTCCTTTCTGTACTTTTATTTTATGTTTTATCTATGTGGCAAGGCCGCTAGTCTTAACGGTGTCAAACTCTGTAAAATATATTTGAAGCATATGTATGTGAAACAGTATGTTTTTAAATAATTAAGTATTGTCCTTTAAAAATTTCAAATTTTTCTGTATTTTTATAAGGTTTCATTAGAATTCCACTAATGGGACATATGCTGTCTCATTATTTGTGTTCACCATAATCACATTTTCTTATGGCATAATAGATGTAAAAAATTTCTATGTTTTTTTTCTTCTCCATTACCAAAATTTTGGTTTCGTCACCTCTGAGAAACTAAGTTAAGAGACTACAAATGAATGACCCGTAATTTACATGTATGTAGAACAATTAAAATAAAATAATCAGGCTCAATATTGTCTATATTAATTGTATTCACATTGACTTATGGTATATTACATCTAAAAATATTCTATATTTTTCCTCACCATCCTAAAGTTTTAGGTTTTTTTATCACTAAGCAGAAAAACATAATAGACTATAGTAATTGTAAATGATTAGTTATATTTTATTTTCCTACTCCATCATAAAATTTTAGGTTTTCCCCCACCAAAATACAAAGTTAAAAGAGTATAATCCATGACATATATTTTATATAATATAGGTAAAAATTAAAATTAAATAATAAAGCTCAAATTTATTTATATTTACCATTTTCACATTGAATTATGGTAAATTATATGTAAATATGTTCAATATGTTTCTTCTCCATCACCAAATTTCATGTGTGTTCGTCAGTAAGGCACATAGTTAAAAAAGTATAAATGAATGACAAATAAATTATATCTATATGGGTAATCACTAAAATTAAATATTCAATCTCAAAGTTATTTGTGTTCACCATAATCACATTTTATTATGGTATAATAGATTTAAAAAATTTCTATGTTTTTCTTCTTCTCCATCACCATAATTTTGGTTTCTTCACCTCTGAGAAACTAAGTTAAGAGACTACAATTGAATGACCCGTAATATACATGTATGTAGAACAATTAAAATAAAATAATCAGGCTCAATATTGTCTATATTCATTGTATTCACATTGACTTATGGTATATTACATCTAAAAATATTCTATATTTTTCCTCACCATCCTAAAGTTTTAGGTTTTTTTATCACTAAGCAGAAAAACATAATAGACTCTAGTAATTGTAAATGATTAGTTATATTTTATTTTTCTACTCCATCACAAATTTTTAGGTTTTCCCCCACCAAAATACAAAGTTAAAAGAGTATAATCCATGACATATATTTTATATAATATAGGTAAAAATTAAAATTAAATAATAAAGCTCAAATTTATTTATATTTACCATTTTCACATTGAATTATGGTAAATTATATGTAAATATGTTCAATATGTTTCTTCTCCATCACCAAATTTCATGTGTGTTCGTCAGTAAGGCACATAGTTAAAAGAGTATAAATGAATGACAAATAAATTATATCTATATGGGTAATCACTAAAATTAAATATTCAATCTCAAAGTTATTTGTGTTCACCATAATCACATTTTATTATGGTATAATACATTTAAAAAATTTCTATGTTTTTCTTCTTCTCCATCACCATAATTTTGGTTTCTTCACCTCTGAGAAACTAAGTTAAGAGACTACAATTGAATGACCCGTAATTTACATGTATGTAGAACAATTAAAATAAAATAATCAGGCTCAATATTGTCTATATTAATTGTATTCACATTGACTTATGGTATATTACATTAAAAAATATTCTATATTTTTCCTCACTATCCTAAAGTTTTAGTTTTTTTTATCACTAAGCAGAAAAACATAATAGACTATAGTAATTGTAAATGATTAGTTATATTTTATTTTTCTACTCCATCACAAAATTTTAGGTTTTCCCCCACCAAAATGCAAAGTTAAAAGAGTATAATCCATGACATATATTTTATATAATATAGGTAAAAATTAAAATTAAATAATAAAGCTCAAATTTATTTATATTTACCATTTTCACATTGAATTATGGTAAATTAGATGTAAATATGTTCAATATGTTTCTTCTCCATCACCAAATTTCATGTGTGTTCGTCAATAAGGCACATAGTTAAAAGAGTATAAATGAATGACAAATAAATTATATCTACATGGGTAATCACTAAAATTAAATATTCCTTCTCAATGTTATTTGTGTTCACCATAATCACATTTTATTATGGTATAATAGATGTAAAAAATTTCTATGTTTTTCTTCTTCTCCATCACCAAAATTTTGGTTTCTTCACCTCTGAGAAACTAAGTTAAGAGACTACAATTGAATGACCCTTAATTTACATGTATTTAGAACAATTAAAATAAAATAATCAGGCTCAATATTGTCTATATTAATTGTATTCACATTGACTTATGGTATATTACATCAAAAAATATTCTATATTTTTCCTCACCATCCTAAAGTTTTAGGTTTTTTTATCACTAAGCAGAAAAACATAATAGACTATAGTAATTGTAAATGATTAGTTATATTTTATTTTTCTACTCCATCACAAAGTTTTAGGTTTTCCCCCACCAAAATGCAAAGTTAAAAGAGTATAATCCATGACATATATTTTATATAATATAGGTAAAAATTAAAATTAAATAATAAAGCTCAAATTTATTTATATTTACCATTTTCACATTGAATTATGGTAAATTAGACGAAAATATGTTCAATATGTTTCTTCTCCATCACCAAATTTCAAGTGTGTTCGTCAGTAAGGCACATAGTTAAAAGAGTATAAATGAATGACAAATAAATTATATCTACATGGTAAATCAATAAAATTAAATATTCCTTCTCAATGTTATTTGTGTTCACCATAATCACATTTTCTTATGGCATAATAGATGTAAAAAATTTCTATGTTTTTTTTCTTCTCCATTACCAAAATTTTGGTTTCGTCACCTCTGAGAAACTAAGTTAAGAGACTACAAATGAATGACCCGTAATTTACATGTATGTAGAACAATTAAAATAAAATAATCAAGCTCAATATTGTCTATATTCATTGTATTCACATTGACTTATGGTATATTACATCTAAAAATATTCTATATTTTTCCTCACCATCCTAAAGTTTTAGGTTTTTTTATCACTAAGCAGAAAAACATAATAGACTCTAGTAATTGTAAATGATTAGTTATATTTTATTTTTCTACTCCATCACAAAATTTTAGGTTTTCCCCCACCAAAATACAAAGTTAAAAGAGTATAATCCATGACATATATTTTATATAATATAGGTAAAAATTAAAATTAAATAATAAAGCTCAAATTTATTTATATTTACCATTTTCACATTGAATTATGGTAAATTATATGTAAATATGTTCAATATGTTTCTTCTCCATCACCAAATTTCATGTGTGTTCGTCAGTAAGGCACATAGTTAAAAGAGTATAAATGAATGACAAATAAATTATATCTATATGGGTAATCACTAAAATTAAATATTCAATCTCAAAGTTATTTGTGTTCACCATAATCACATTTTATTATGGTATAATAGATTTAAAAAATTTCTATGTTTTTCTTCTTCTCCATCACCATAATTTTGGTTTCTTCACCTCTGAGAAACTAAGTTAAGAGACTACAATTGAATAACCCGTAATTTACATGTATGTAGAACAATTAAAATAAAATAATCAGGCTCAATATTGTCTATATTAATTGTATTCACATTGACTTATGGTATATTACATTAAAAAATATTCTATATTTTTCCTCACTATCCTAAAGTTTTAGGTTTTTTTATCACTAAGCAGAAAAACATAATAGACTATAGTAATTGTAAATGATTAGTTATATTTTATTTTTCTACTCCATCACAAAATTTTAGGTTTTCCCCCACCAAAATGCAAAGTTAAAAGAGTATAATCCATGACATATATTTTATATAATATAGGTAAAAATTAAAATTAAATAATAAAGCTCAAATTTATTTATATTTACCATTTTCACATTGAATTATGGTAAATTAGATGTAAATATGTTCAATATGTTTCTTCTCCATCACCAAATTTCATGTGTGTTCGTCAATAAGGCACATAGTTAAAAGAGTATAAATGAATGACAAATAAATTATATCTACATGGGTAATCACTAAAATTAAATATTCAATCTCAATGTTATTTGTGTTCACCATAATCACATTTTATTATGGTATAATAGATGTAAAAAATTTCTATGTTTTTCTTCTTCTCCATCACCAAAATTTTGGTTTCTTCACCTCTGAGAAACTAAGTTAAGAGACTACAATTGAATGACCCTTAATTTACATGTATTTAGAACAATTAAAATAAAATAATCAGGCTCAATATTGTCTATATTAATTGTATTCACATTGACTTATGGTATATTACATCAAAAAATATTCTATATTTTTCCTCACCATCCTAAAGTTTTAGGTTTTTTTATCACTAAGCAGAAAAACATAATAGACTATAGTAATTGTAAATGATTAGTTATATTTTATTTTTCTACTCCATCACAAAGTTTTAGGTTTTCCCCCACCAAAATACAAAGTTAAAAGAGTATAATCCATGACATATATTTTATATAATATAGGTAAAAATTAAAATTAAATAATAAAGCTCAAATTTATTTATATTTACCATTTTCACATTGAATTATGGTAAATTAGATGTAAATATGTTCAATATGTTTCTTCTCCATCACCAAATTTCATGTGTGTTCGTCAGTAAGGCACATAGTTAAAAGAGTATAAATGAATGACAAATAAATTATATCTACATGGGTAATCACTAAAATTAAATATTCAATCTCAATGTTATTTGTGTTCACCATAATCACATTTTCTTATGGTATAATAGATGTAAAAAATTTCTATGTTTTTTTTCTTCTCCATCACCAAAATTTTGGTTTCGTCACCTCTGAGAAACTAAGTTAAGAGACTACAAATGAATGACCCGTAATTTACATGTATGTAGAACAATTAAAATAAAATAATCAGGCTCAATATTGTCTATATTAATTGTATTCACATTGACTTATGGTATATTACATCAAAACATATTCTATATTTTTCCTCACCATCCTAAAGTTTTAGGTTTTTTTATCACTAAGCAGAAAAACATAATAGACTCAAGTAATTGTAAATGATTAGTTATATTTTATTTTTCTACTCCACACAAAATTTCAGGTTTTCCCCCACCAAAATAAAAAGTTAAAAGAGTATAATCCATGACATATATCTTATATAATATAGGTAAAAATTAAAATTAAATAATAATGCTCAATTTTATTTATTTTTACCATTTTCACATTGAATTATGGTAAATTAGATGTAAATATGTTCAATATGTTTCTTCTCCATCACCAAATTTCATGTGTGTTCGTCAGTAAGGCACATAGTTAAAAGAGTATAAATGAATGACAAATAAATTATATCTACATGGGTAATCACTAAAATTAAATATTCAATCTCAATGTTATTTGTGTTCACCATAATCACATTTTCTTATGGTATAATAGATGTAAAAAATTTCTATGTTTTTTTTCTTCTCCATCACCAAAATTTTGGTTTCGTCACCTCTGAGAAACTAAGTTAAGAGACTACAAATGAATGACCCGTAATTTACATGTATGTAGAACAATTAAAATAAAATAATCAGTCTCAATATTGTCTATATTAATTGTATTCACATTGACTTATGGTATATTACATCAAAACATATTCTATATTTTTCCTCACCATCCTAAAGTTTTAGGTTTTTTTATCACTAAGCAGAAAAACATAATAGACTCAAGTAATTGTAAATGATTAGTTATATTTTATTTTTCTACTCCACACAAAATTTCAGGTTTTCCCCCACCAAAATAAAAAGTTAAAAGAGTATAATCCATGACATATATCTTATATAATATAGGTAAAAATTAAAATTAAATAATAATGCTAATTTTATTTATTTTTACCATTTTCACATTGAATTATGGTAAATTAGATGTAAATATGTTCAATATGTTTCTTCTCCATCACCAAATTTCATGTGTGTTCGTCAGTAAGGCACATAGTTAAAAGAGTATAAATGAATGACAAATAAATTATATCTACATGGGTAATCACTAAAATTAAATTTTCAATCTCAATGTTATTTGTGTTCACCATAATCACATTTTATTATGGTATAATAGATGTAAAAAATTTCTATGTTTTTCTTCTTCTCCATCACCAAAATTTTGGTTTCTTCACCTCTGAGAAACTAAGTTAAGAGACTACAATTGAATGACCCTTAATTTACATGTATTTAGAACAATTAAAATAAAATAATCAGGCTCAATATTGTCTATATTAATTGTATTCACATTGACTTATGGTATATTACATCAAAACATATTCTATATTTTTCCTCACCATCCTAAAGTTTTAGGTTTTTTTATCACTAAGCAGAAAAACATAATAGACTCAAGTAATTGTAAATGATTAGTTATATTTTATTTTTCTACTCCACACAAAATTTCAGGTTTTCCCCCACCAAAATAAAAAGTTAAAAGAGTATAATCCATGACATATATCTTATATAATATAGGTAAAAATTAAAATTAAATAATAATGCTCAATTTTATTTATTTTTACCATTTTCACATTGAATTATGGTAAATTAGATGTAAATATGTTCAATATGTTTCTTCTCCATCACCAAATTTCATGTGTGTGCGTCAGTAAGGCACATAGTTAAAAGAGTATAAATGAATGACAAATAAATTATATCTACATGGGTAATCACTAAAATTAAATATTCAATCTCAATGTTATTTGTGTTCACCATAATCACATTTTCTTATGGTATAATAGATGTAAAAAATTTCTATGTTTTTTTTCTTCTCCATCACCAAAATTTTGGTTTCGTCACCTCTGAGAAACTAAGTTAAGAGACTACAAATGAATGACCCGTAATTTACATGTATGTAGAACAATTAAAATAAAATAATCAGGCTCAATATTGTCTATATTAATTGTATTCACATTGACTTATGGTATATTACATCAAAACATATTCTATATTTTTCCTCACCATCCTAAAGTTTTAGGTTTTTTTATCACTAAGCAGAAAAACATAATAGACTCAAGTAATTGTAAATGATTAGTTATATTTTATTTTTCTACTCCACACAAAATTTCAGGTTTTCCCCCACCAAAATAAAAAGTTAAAAGAATATAATCCATGACATATATCTTATATAATATAGGTAAAAATTAAAATTAAATAATAATGCTCAATTTTATTTATTTTTACCATTTTCACATTGAATTATGGTAAATTAGATGGAAATATGTTCAATACGTTTCTTCTCCATCACCAAATTTCATGTGTGTTCGTCAGTAAGGCACATAGTTAAAAGAGTATAAATGAATGACAAATAAATTATATCTACATGGGTAATCACTAAAATTAAATATTCAATCTCAATGTTATTTGTGTTCACCATAATCACATTTTATTATGGTATAATAGATGTAAAAAATTTATATGTTTTTCTTCTTCTCCATCACCGAAAATTTGGTTTCTTCACCTCTGAGAAACTAAGTTAAGAGACTACATATGAATGGCCCGTAATTTACATGTATGTAGAACGATTAAAATAAAATAATCAGGCTCAATATTGTCGTATTCACATTGACTTATGGTATATTACATCAAAAAATATTCTATATTTTTCCTCACTATCCTAAAGTTTTAGGTTTTTTTATCACTAAGCAGAAAAACATAATAGACTATAGTAATTGTAAATGATTAGTTATATTTTATTTTTCTACTCCATCACGAAATTTTAGGTTTTCCCCCACCAAAATACAAAGTTAAAAGAGTATATTTCATGACATATATTTTATATAATATAGGTAAAAATTAAAAGTAAATAATAAAGCTCAAATTTATTTATATTTACCATTTTCACATTGAATTATGGTAAATTAGATGTAAATATGTTCAATATGTTTCTTCTCCATCACCAAATTTCATGTGTGTTCGTCAGTAAGGCACATAGTTAAAAGAGTATAAATGAATGACAAATAAATTATATCTACATGGGTAATCACTAAAATTAAATATTCAATCTCAATGTTATTTGTGTTCACCATAATCACATTTTCTTATGGTATAATAGATGTAAAAAATTTCTATGTTTTTCTTCTTCTCCATCACCAAAATTTTGGTTTCTTCACCTCTGAGAAACTAAGTTAAGAGACTACAAATGAATGACCCATAATCTACATGTATGTAGAACAATTAAAATAAAATAATCAAGCTCAATATTGTCTATATTCATTTTATTCACATTGACTTATGGTATATTACATCAAAAAATATTCTATATTTTTCCTCACTATCCTAAAGTTTTAGGTTTTTTTATCACTAAGCAGAAAAACATAATAGACTCAAGTATTTGTAAATGATTAGTTATATTTTATTTTTCTACTCCATCACAAAGTTTTAGGTTTTCCCCCACCAAAATACAAAGTTAAAAGAGTATAATCCATGACATATATTTTATATAATATAGGTAAAAATTAAAAGTAAATAATAAAGCTCAAATTTATTTATATTTACCATTTTCACATTGAATTATGGTAAATTAGATGTAAATATGTTCAATATGTTTCTTCTCCATCACCAAATTTCATGTGTGTTCGTCAGTAAGGCACATAGTTAAAAGAGTATAAATGAATGACAAATAAATTATATCTACATGGGTAATCACTAAAATTAAATAATCAATCTCAATGTTATTTGTGTTCACCATAATCACATTTTATTATGGTATAATAGATGTAAAAAATTTCTATGTTTTTCTTCTTCTCCATCACCAAAATTTTGGTTTCTTCACCTCTGAGAAACTAAGTTAAGAGACTACAATTGAATGACCCTTAATTTACATGTATTTAGAACAATTAAAATAAAATAATCAGGCTCAATATTTTCTATATTAATTGTATTCACATTGACTTATGGTATATTACATCAAAAAATATTCTATATTTTTCCTCACCATCCTAAAGTTTTAGGTTTTTTTATCACTAAGCAGAGAAACATAATAGACTCAAGTAATTGTAAATGATTAGTTATATTTTATTTTTCTACTCCATCACAAAGTTTTAGGTTTTCCCCCACCAAAATACAAAGTTAAAAGAGTATAATTCATGACATATATTTTATATAATATAGGTAAAAATTAAAATTAAATAATAAAGCTCAAATTTATATATATTTACCATTTTCACATTGAATTATGGTAAATTAGATGTAAATATGTTCAATATGTTTCTTCTCCATCACCAAATTTCATGTGTGTTCGTCAGTAAGGCACATAGTTAAAAGAGTATAAATGAATGACAAATAAATTATATCTACATGGTAAATCAATAAAATTAAATATTCCTTCTCAATGTTATTTGTGTTCACCATAATCACATTTTCTTATGGCATAATAGATGTAAAAAATTTCTATGTTTTTTTTCTTCTTCATCACCAAAATTTTGGTTTCGTCACCTCTGAGAAACTAAGTTAAGAGACTACAAATGAATGACCCGTAATTTACATGTATGTAGAACAATTAAAATAAAATAATCAAGCTCAATATTGTCTATATTCATTGTATTCACATTGACTTATGGTATATTACATCTAAAAATATTCTATATTTTGTCTCACCATCCTAAAGTTTTAGGTTTTTTTATCACTAAGCAGAAAAACATAATAGACTCTAGTAATTGTAAATGATTAGTTATATTTTATTTTTCTACTCCATCACAAAATTTTAGGTTTTCCCCCACCAAAATACAAAGTTAAAAGAGTATAATCCATGACATATATTTTATATAATATAGGTAAAAATTAAAATTAAATAATAAAGCTCAAATTTATTTATATTTACCATTTTCACATTGAATTATGGTAAATTATATGTAAATATGTTCAATATGTTTCTTCTCCATCACCAAATTTCATGTGTGTTCGTCAGTAAGCCACATAGTTAAAAGAGTATAAATGAACGACAAATAAATTATATCTACATGGGTAATCCCAAAAAATAAATATTCAATCTCAATGTTATTTGTGTTCACCATAATCACATTTTCTTACGGTATAATAGATGTAAAAAATTTCTATGTTTTTCTTCTTCTCCATCACCAAAATTTTGGTTTCTTCACCTCTGAGAAACTAAGTTAAGAGACTACAAATGAATGACCCGTAATTTACATGTATGTAGAACAATTAAAATAAAATAATCAGGCTCAATATTGTCTATACTAATTGTATTCACATTGACTTATGGTATATTACATCAAAAAATATTCTATATTTTTGCTCACCATCCTAAAGTTTTAGGTTTTTTTATCACTAAGCAGAAAAACATAATAGACTCAAGTAATTGTAAATGATTAGTTATATTTTATTTTTCTACTCCATCACAAAGTTTTAGGTTTTCCCCCACCAAAATACAATGTTAAAAGAGTATAATCCATGACATATATTTTATATAATATAGGTAAAAATTAAAATTAAATAATAAAGCTCAAATTTATTTATGTTTACCATTTTCACATTGAATTATGGTAAATTAGATGTAAATATGTTCAATATGTTTCTTCTCCATCACCAAATTTCATGTGTGTTCGTCAGTAAGGCACATAGTTAAAAGAGTATAAATAAATGACAAATAAATTATATCTACATGGTAAATCAATAAAATTAAATATTCCTTCTCAATGTTATTTGTGTTCACCATAATCACATTTTCTTATGGTATAATAGATGTAAAAAATTTCTATGTTTTTTTTCTTCTCCATCACCAAAATTTTGGTTTCGTCACCTCTGAGAAACTAAGTTAAGAGACTACAAATGAATGACCCGTAATTTACATGTATGTAGATCAATTAAAATAAAATAATCAAGCTCAATATTGTCTATATTCATTGTATTCACATTGACTTATGGTATATTACATCTAAAAATATTCTATATTTTTCCTCACCATCCTAAAGTTTTAGGTTTTTTTATCACTAAGCAGAAAAACATAATAAACTATAGTAAATGTAAATGATTAGTTATATTTTATTTTTCTACTCCACCACAAAATTTCAGGTTTTCCCCCACCAAAATAAAAAGTTAAAAGAGTATAATCCATGACATATATCTTATATAATATAGGTAAAAATTAAAATTAAATAATAATGCTCAATTTTATTTATTTTTACCATTTTCACATTGAATTATGGTAAATTAGATGTAAATATGTTCAATACGTTTCTTCTCCATCACCAAATTTCATGTGTGTTCGTCAGTAAGGCACATAGTTAAAAGAGTATAAATGAATGACAAATAAATTATATCTACATGGGTAATCACTAAAATTAAATATTCAATCTCAATGTTATTTGTGTTCACCATAATCACATTTTATTATGGTATAATAGATGTAAAAAATTTATATGTTTTTCTTCTTCTCCATCACCGAAATTTTGGTTTCTTCACCTCTGAGAAACTAAGTTAAGAGACTACATATGAATGACCCGTAATTTACATGTATGTAGAACAATTAAAATAAAATAATCAGGCTTAATATTGTCTATATTAATTGTATTCACATTGACTTATGGTATATTACATCAAAAAATATTCTATATTTTTCCTCACTATCCTAAAGTTTTAGGTTTTTTTATCACTAAGCAGAAAAACATAATAGACTATAGTAATTGTAAATGATTAGTTATATTTTATTTTTCTACTCCATCACAAAATTTTAGGTTTTCCCCAACCAAAATACAAAGTTAAAAGAGTATAATCCATGACATATATTTTATATAATATAGGTAAAAATTAAAATTAAATAATAAAGCTCAAATTTATTTATATTTACCATTTTCACATTGAATTATGGTAAATTAGATGTAAATATGTTCAATATGTTTCTTCTCCATCACCAAATTTCATGTGTGTTCGTCAGTAAGGCACATAGTTAAAAGAGTATAAATGAATGACAAATAATTATATCTACATGGGTAATCAAAAAAATTAAATATTCAATCTCAATGTTATTTGTGTTCACCATAATCACATTTTATTATGGTATAATAGATGTAAAAAATTTCTATGTTTTTCTTCTTCTCCATCACTAAAATTTTGGTTTCTTCACCTTATAGAAACTAAGTTAAGAGACTACAAATGAATGACCCGTAATTTACATGTATGTAGAACAATTAAAATAAAATAATCAGGCTCAATATTGTCGTATTCACATTGACTTATGGTATATTACATCAAAAAATATTCTATATTTTTCCTCACTATCCTAAAGTTTTAGGTTTTTTTATCACTAAGCAGAAAAACATAATAGACTATAGTAATTGTAAATGATTAGTTATATTTTATTTTTCTACTCCATCACGAAATTATAGGTTTTCCCCCACCAAAATACAAAGTTAAAAGAGTATAATCCATGACATATATTTTATATAATATAGGTAAAAATTAAAATTAAATAATAAAGCTCAAATTTATTTATATTTACCATTTTCACATTGAATTATGGTAAATTAGATGTAAATATGTTCAATATGTTTCTTCTCCATCACCAAATTTCATGTGTGTTCGTCAGTAAGGCACATAGTTAAAAGAGTATAAATGAATGACAAATAAATTATATCTACATGGGTAATCACTAAAATTAAATATTCAATCTCAATGTTATTTGTGTTCACCATAATCACATTTTATTATGGTATAATAGATGTAAAAAATTTCTATGTTTTTCTTCTTCTCCATCACCAAAATTTTGGTTTCTTCACCTCTGAGAAACTAAGTTAAGAGACTACAATTGAATGACCCGTAATTTACATGTATTTAGAACAATTAAAATAAAATAATCAGGCTCAATATTGTCTATATTAATTGTATTCACATTGACTTATGGTATATTACATCAAAAAATATTCTATATTTTTCCTCACTATCCTAAAGTTTTAGGTTTTTTTATCACTAAGCAGAAAAACATAATAGACTCTAGTAATTGTAAATGATTAGTTATATTTTATTTTTCTACTCCATCACAAAATTTTAGGTTTTCCCCCACCAAAATACAATGTTAAAAGAGTATAATCCATGACATATATTTTATATAATATAGGTAAAAATTAAAATTAAATAATAAAGCTCAAATTTATTTATATTTACCATTTTCACATTGAATTATGGTAAATTAGATGTAAATATGTTCAATATGTTTCTTCTCCATCACCAAATTTCATGTGTGTTCGTCAGTAAGCCACATAGTTAAAACAGTATAAATGAATGACAAATAAATTATATCTACATGGGTAATCACTAAAATTAAATATTCAATCTCAATGTTATTTGTGTTCACCATAATCACATTTTCTTATGGTATAATAGATGTAAAAAATTTCTATGTTTTTCTTCTTCTCCATCACCAAAATTTTGGTTTCTTCACCTCTGAGAAACTAAGTTAAGAGACTACAAATGAATGACCCGTAATTTACATGTATGTAGAACAATTAAAATAAAATAATCAGGCTTAATATTGTCTATATTTGTTGTATTCACATTGACTTATGGTATATTACATCTAAAAATATTCTATATTTTTCCTCACCATCCTAAAGTTTTAGGTTTTTTTATCACTAAGAAGAAAAACATAATAGACTATAGTAAATGTAAATGATTAGTTATATTTTATTTTTCTACTCCATCACAAAATTTCAGGTTTTCCCCAACCAAAATAAAAAGTTAAAAGAGTATAATCCATGACATATATCTTATATAATATAGGTAAAAATTAAAATTAAATAATAATGCTCAATTTTATTTATTTTTACCATTTTCACATTGAATTATGGTAAATTAGATGTAAATATGTTCAATACGTTTCTTCTCCATCACCAAATTTCATGTGTGTTCGTCAGTAAGGCACATAGTTAAAAGAGTATAAATGAATGACAAATAAATTATATCTACATGGGTAATCACTAAAATTAAATATTCAATCTCAATGTTATTTGTGTTCACCATAATCACATTTTATTATGGTATAATAGATGTAAAAAATTTATATGTTTTTCTTCTTCTCCATCACCGAAATTTTGGTTTCTTCACCTCTGAGAAACTAAGTTAAGAGACTACATATGAATGACCCGTAATTTACATGTATGTAGAACAATTAAAATAAAATAATCAGGCTCAATATTGTCTATATTAATTGTATTCACATTGACTTGGTATATTACATCAAAAAATATTCTATATTTTTCCTCACTATCCTAAAGTTTTAGGTTTTTTTATCACTAAGCAGAAAAATATAATAGACTATAGTAATTGTAAATGATTAGTTATATTTTATTTTTCTACTCCATCACAAAATTTTAGGTTTTCCCCAACCAAAATACAAAGTTAAAAGAGTATAATCCATGACATATATTTTATATAATATAGGTAAAAATTAAAATTAAATAATAAAGCTCAAATTTATTTATATTTACCATTTTCACATTGAATTATGGTAAATTAGATGTAAATATGTTCAATTTGTTTCTTCTCCATCACCAAATTTCATGTGTGTTCGTCAGTAAGGCACATAGTTAAAAGAGTATAAATGAATGACAAATAAATTATATCTACATGGGTAATCAAAAAAATTAAATATTCAATCTCAATGTTATTTGTGTTCACCATAATCACATTTTATTATGGTATAATAGATGTAAAAAATTTCTATGTTTTTCTTCTTCTCCATCACTAAAATTTTGGTTTCTTCACCTCATAGAAACTAAGTTAAGAGACTACAAATGAATGACCCGTAATTTACATGTATGTAGAACAATTAAAATAAAATAATCAGGCTCAATATTGTCGTATTCACATTGACTTATGGTATATTACATCAAAAAATATTCTATATTTTTCCTCACTATCCTAAAGTTTTAGGTTTTTTTATCACTAAGCAGAAAAACATAATAGACTATAGTAATTGTAAATGATTAGTTATATTTTATTTTTCTACTCCATCACGAAATTTTAGGTTTTCCCCCACCAAAATACAAAGTTAAAAGAGTATAATCCATGACATATATTTTATATAATATAGGTAAAAATTAAAATTAAATAATAAAGCTCAAATTTATTTATATTTACCATTTTCACATTGAATTATGGTAAATTAGATGTAAATATGTTCAATATGTTTCTTCTCCATCACCAAATTTCATGTGTGTTCGTCAGTAAGGCACATAGTTAAAAGAGTATAAATGAATGACAAATAAATTATATCTACATGGGTAATCACTAAAATTAAATATTCAATCTCAATGTTATTTGTGTTCACCATAATCACATTTTATTATGGTATAATAGATGTAAAAAATTTCTAGGTTTTTCTTCTTCTCCATCACCAAAATTTTGGTTTCTTCACCTCTGAGAAACTAAGTTAAAAGACTACAATTGAATGACCCGTAATTTACATGTATTTAGAACAATTAAAATAAAATAATCAGGCTCAATATTGTCTATATTAATTGTATTCACATTGACTTATGGTATATTACATCAAAAAATATTCTATATTTTTCCTCACTATCCTAAAGTTTTAGGTTTTTTTATCACTAAGCAGAAAAACATAATAGACTCTAGTAATTGTAAATGATTAGTTATATTTTATTTTTCTACTCCATCACAAAATTTTAGGTTTTCCCCCACCAAAATACAAAGTTAAAAGAGTATAATCCATGACATATATTTTATATAATATAGGTAAAAATTAAAATTAAATAATAAAGCTCAAATTTATTTATATTTACCATTTTCACATTGAATTATGGTAAATTAGATGTAAATATGTTCAATATGTTTCTTCTCCATCACCAAATTTCATGTGTGTTCGTCAGTAAGCCACATAGTTAAAACAGTATAAATGAATGACAAATAAATTATATCTACATGGGTAATCACTAAAATTAAATATTCAATCTCAATGTTATTTGTGTTCACCATAATCACATTTTCTTATGGTATAATAGATGTAAAAAATTTCTATGTTTTTCTTCTTCTCCATCACCAAAATTTTGGTTTCTTCACCTCTGAGAAACTAAGTTAAGAGACTACAAATGAATGACCCGTAATTTACATGTATGTAGAACAATTAAAATAAAATAATCAGGCTTAATATTGTCTATATTTGTTGTATTCACATTGACTTATGGTATATTACATCTAAAAATATTCTATATTTTTCCTCACCATCCTAAAGTTTTAGGTTTTTTTATCACTAAGCAGAAAAACATAATAGACTATAGTAAATGTAAATGATTAGTTATATTTTATTTTTCTACTCCATCACAAAATTTCAGGTTTTCCCCCACCAAAATAAAAAGTTAAAAGAGTATAATCCATGACATATATCTTATATAATATAGGTAAAAAATAAAATTAAATAATAAAGCTCAATTTTATTTATTTTTACCATTTTCACATTGAATTATGGTAAATTAGATGTAAATATGTTCAATATGTTCCTTCTCCACCACCAAATTTCATGTGTGTTCGTCAGTAAGGCACATAGTTAAAAGAGTATAAATGAATGACATATAAATTATATCTACATGGGTAATCACTAAAATTAAATATTCAATCTCAATGTTATTTGTGTTCACCATAATCACATTTTATTATGGTATAATAGATGTAAAAAATTGCTATGTTTTTCTTCTTCTCCATCACCAAAACTTTGGTTTCTTCACCTCTGAGAAACTAAGTTAAGAGACTACAAATGAATGACCCGTAATTTACATGTATGTAGAACAATTAAAATAAAATAATCAGGCTCAATATTGTCTATATTAATTGTATTCACATTGACTTATGGTATATTACAGCAAAAAATATTCTATATTTTTCCTCACTATCCTAAAGTTTTAGGTTTTTTTATCACTAAGCAGAAAAACATAATAGACTATAGTAATTGTAAATGATTAGTTATATTTTATTTTTCTACTCCATCACAAAATTTTAGGTTTTCCCCTACCAAAATACAAAGTTAAAAGAGTATAATTCATGACATATATTTTATATAATATAGGTAAAAATTAAAATTAAATAATAAAGCTCAAATTTATTTATATTTTCCATTTTCACATTGAATTATGGTAAATTAGATGTAAATATGTTCAATATGTTTCTTCTCCATCACCAATATATTTATCATTTTCACATTGAATTATGGTGAAATTGTAGGGTATGAAGTAGTTTCTCTTGTTATAGCCACTTCTTTGTTATGCTTAATGTTAAAGAAATCCAGGGGTCAAAATAGATTTTGAAAAAGTCAAAAAATAGATTTTGCAAAGGAAATGTGTACCTAGGAATTGATCCTTGATTCTTTTCTTCTTTTAGAAGACTTGGCAGTGGAGGACTGGTGGCTGGAACATTCGGTTTCATGTGTAGTAATATCAGCATGTTGAAGAATTTTCCGAAAAAAAAATGATTCTTTTCTTCTTTTGGAAGACTTGGCAGTGGAGGACTGGTGGCTGGAACATTCGGTTTCATGTGTAGTAATATCATCATGTTGAAGAATTTTCCGAAAAAAATTGAGTCTTGTTTGAAGAGGTTGATTTGCCAAAGATAAATATTCAATAGAGTCTGAATTAAATTTTTGGAGTAACCAAGCCTTCTCATCGTCAGTAATTCCTAGAGCAGTCAAATCTTCAACATATTGCAGTGCTAAAGGCCCCGCAAAACCCCTCTCCTTCCTATACTCTCTAATTCCCATTCTATCTGATGTGGAGGGAAGTATCCTTCTCGTCTTCTCCTCACAAACCTCAAGGAGTTCTTCCAACGCCTGGGCATCATGTTTGTACTCTATGATTTCACTATCCCAGGTTCTTTTTTTATGCTGCACTGTCGTTGTTCCTTAAGAGACATATAAATGAAAATTAGACAACTTGCAACAACAATAAAAAACAATATGAGAAATTAAATCAATTTTCCAACCTAAACTTGTACACTGAGTAAGGGTGGAACTTAAGGAAAGAGTACAACTACTTTGATCCACGTTCTCCTCCTGCATCTCCTCCTGCATCTTTAATTACGTAGATGCATCAGTGAAATTTGAAATGGAACTTTTCCCAGAAACGTACATACATGTGCAAATTGAATTCCATGTGCAGTTTCGCACATTCATGTGAAAAAGCCGAGTTCAATTATGCACATGCATAAGCAAAATTGTACATTTATCTTACATTTAGGTCTTACCAAGACCTTGTATCTGAAAGAGAAAGAGAAATAGATCTCTTGGGTGAATATACTGCAAATGTTGAAGAAGTTCAAGGCATCCTAATTTCTGGGTGAATATACTGCAAATGATAGCTACCTTTTTCGAAGTTCTGATCATTGTATTTCGTTTTTCATAGTAAAATAAAAAGTGATTAGATATGAGGAAATGAGGAATACATTACTTGACTCCTGTGTATAGATATTGTTAGTGTTGCTCATTGCATCTTAGTTGTCGAGAAATAATCAAGTAAACAAATACTTGTTTTTGAGAAAAAAGGAAAAAATAAAGAATGTTATTTCCTGACATATTTTCTATTGGAAATACACTCTACATTGAACTTCACTTGCAGTTTTTCAAAGATTAGCAATTGACCAGTTCGTTGCATCATCATCCCTGTAAACCATCAGTGAATGTGACATTCTAAATACATTGGAAAAGGCTACCGAGATAGATTTTGTTTGAATCCTATTTTTGTACAGGGAAAAGGCTACCCAGATAAGGTGTGAAAAAATATTTAACTTACCTAATGACATTATGCTATTAAAAATCTTTCACTTGCCTAGTTGCTATATGAGTATGTGCAGGGGCGGAGATCTGAAGCAAAACAAAATAAAACCCCAAAAAAACCTAGGCAGAGATCAAAACACATAGAGCTAGAGAGAGACTGAGCGAGCCATACCCCAATAGCAAACCGGAGTGACATGTTCGTGTTCGTTACTCAGCGACCAACGACGGAGAATTAGAGAGAGAGAGAGAGAGAGAGAGAGAGAGAGAGAGAGAGAGAGAGAGAGAGAGAGAGAGAGAGAGAGAGAGAGAGAGAGAGAGAGAGAGAGAGAGAGAGAGAGAGATAAACCGAAAGCAAAAGAGAGAGGGAGAGATAAACCTTCATCTCTGTTAGCTATACTATCTCCCAGCGGTGGTGTGGGACGGCTGTTGGGTAGCGCGGCGGTGGGTGCTCGTGCTTTGGAGGTGGTGACTGGTGGTGCGTGGCCAGTGGGTAGCGAGAGAAAGTGAGTGAGAGCGGAGCAAAAGAGAGTGATAGCTTTTAATATCTCCCATATGTTGAAATGAATTCAGAGATCAAATCAGTCGGTTGCTGCAGCTATCAAATTAGCTGACTCTAGGAAGAAGGGCTATGGAGTCTAGCTGTTTGTTACTCGTTTACCCATGAATAATATTGAAACTTGTTTTTTTTTAAACCTTGAAACTTGTTATTTTCAATTAATAAAATTGAAATATAACTTTCTTTTTAAAACTATTCTTTTTTTATAAGATCATACCGGTGTAAATACCCGTATCAGGTATGGGAGCACACAAGTTAAAATCAGTAAGCGACCCTAGTTATCACGAGGGAACTAACGTTCCAAATTTTTAATAATTATAATCAATATGGGTTATCATCAGAAACATAATTAAGGCTAAAACAGTGCCGTTTAAAGCTGATGAAAAGGAGAATCCCTTCTAGAACATGAATCCCTTCTAGAACATGAATCCCTTCTAAGGAGAATCCCTTCTAACATGAATCCCTTCTAGAACATGAACCCCTACTCATTTGTCTTGAACAATGATATGTATTTCACTTATCACGTGTTCCTTGTCTTATTCTATTTTGGGTTTAACTTTTGCTTTTACTATGTCAGTACACCAAATGCCTATTGTTACAACATTGACAAGACTTTTTAATGAGACATCGAAAGCACTCAGAGGTTCACGTGCAAACCCAGTAAAGAGGCGCGAAATAGAAGACAAATCAAAGAGACTTGCTGGGTTGTTTGCTAAGTTGAATAGTGGGGACATCTCCAAAAATGCTTCTGATAAGCTCCTTCAGCTTTATCAAGCGTTAGACAATGGTGATTTTGGTACTGCACTTCAAATTCTGATAAGCTCCACACTTGAAGTCACTTGGAGAAGTACCAGCTTCTCCCCTACTTATCTCATTCTCAATCCTGAAGACAACGGATTAGAAAAACCAGAAAGCACTGATAGTGTTCCACACACCTATCACGTACTAAGGAATAAACAACAGTTTAAACAACATAACAATGAGACAAACACGACTGACTCAACACTGGCTCTGATACCACTTAATGTAACACTGCCTTTCTATACCCCAAAATAATCAAATAAATCATTTAGGCACGTAATAAAAATTTCATCAGAGTATAATTAAAACAACATGGTATAAAAGAGGTATGTCACATTATGCTTGAAATTAAACACATACAACACCTGCTCAATTAATGATATGCAATAGTGGAGTAACTTAGCAACAAGGATCTTAGTCCTTACACCCACATCAATCTTTCAACTGAACTTGTGATTTTAAAGGACCGAATTGCATTGTCTACAAAACCTGGTAAAAATTTTCTTGGCTTTCTATACAACATGTCGACATGCTGGAACTACGTAGCCACATCTTTAAAAGTCAGGTGTTAGAAGAGATTCTGGTTCTAGAAGGGATTCACTTTAGAAGGGATTCATGTTAGAAGGGATTCTGGTTCTAGAAGGGATTCTCTTTAGAAGGGATTCATGTTAGAAGGGATTCTCCTTAGAAGGGATTCATGTTCTAGAAGGGATTCTGGTTCTAGAAGGGATTCATGTTAGAAGGGATTCATTCTAGAAGGGATTCATTCTAGAAGGGATTCATGTTCTAGAAGGGATTCATGTTAGAAGAAGGGATTCTTTCATGAAGGGATTCATGTTAGAAGGGATTCTGGTTCTAGACGGGATTCATGTTAGAAGGGATTATGGTTCTAGAAGGGATTCATGTCAGAAGGGATTCATGTTAGAAGGAATTTATGTTCAAGATGATGAAATCACGACCGTCCGTTCGCGTTGAAGAAGAAGACTGGTCTTCCAATCTAAGCGCCACGAGAGCGCCACGTCGCCCCCCATAAAACACGGCTGTTTTTGTTGTGCGCTGCCTTGGCCGGGAGGCGCTAGTTCGAGTCCCCCTTGGGGACGTTTTTGATTAATTTTGAAGATTATTTGTGGAGAACTGATTGGAATATTATTTGTTTGGGCCTTGGTTTGACTGCTACGCGCACCCCCTCCCTTCAAGCCCAAGCAGAATTACAACATGAAATTCCTGCTGATTACACCCTTTCCTGTTCTTTCCTTATTTTCTTTTCTTTGTTTTTCTGTTTTCATGGCTGTTTGGATTAATTTCTTTAAAAATAGTAAAATCGATCAAAGTTAATTTAGAAATTATTGTTTACAATATTTTTAAAGATAAAAAAAAATAATCATAGTTTGCTATCACTATTGCTGGTATAAAGATTAGCTAGGCAAAAATAATTAAACTAGATTTCTAAAATCAGACTTGATGTGGATAGAGCCTAAAGTGTCACACTATAGAAGCCCAAAGGGTGGTTATCCTCTCCCATTCGAGTTGGGCCTAGAGGCCCAGACCCTCCTCACACTTATCATGCACAGGAAACATAGAGAAAAGTGGGAAATACGGCCACCTCACCCCTTCTCTCAAGCACAGTAAAAAAAACAAAATGATAACCACGTAGTCTTGAAAAATGAAAAAAAAGGAATTAATAACTTGGAAGCTAAACAGGAACGGTCAGGGTAATTTAAAAAAGAAAGAGAAAGAGTTTCTCGCATTTTCCCAAGGCCAGCATATGGCAGACATAACAATAAATCTCATAATTAAATTTAAAAGACCAAACGGTCAGCACATGATGAATCATGCGCCCCTCCTCAGTCCTTTCGTTCCCCATCCCTCTCTCTCAAATACCCATTTCGCTTCTTCTTCTCTCTCTCTGAATTTCCAATCTCAAATAACTCAAACACAACATTAACTGTGCAAGAACGAAACCCTAAAATCTAACCAGAAATTTCCAAATGTCCTCCATAAATCCTAAACATTTGACCACTAAAACCAAAACCTCAAATCCCTCATATGGTTCTAATATAGGATTTGGAGATGCATAAGGGTTAGTTACTTAAGACCTTGAAATTGAGTTCTCAGACTAGAAGAACCATTGAGATTCAAAGCATGTCATCGGCCATTATTGAACAAGAAGTAAAATGATAAAGAAGCAGGATAGCAATCGTAATCAAAGAGTCAAAATAACAACCATCAGCGGAGAAATAGCGTAAACATAACTTTACCTGAGTCCGAAGTTCTGACGAGCTTTATGACCAAGTCGGTTCCTCAAGGAGGTTCGTGTGATGTTTTCACCGTGTTCCACTCCTTTACGTTGTTGCTATATGCTTCTTTTCTTTTCCGTGTTATGGCTGTGATTTTGCTGCAAAATGTTTACACCTTGAATGTGTTGTTTTGGTCGAGCTCACTATCTTAGAGTTTCAATGCAAAAACTCTAATAAGCTTTCTGAGAATCTGAGCTTTAGGATAGGTTGGGATTATATTTTGACAGAGTATCGTTAGGTTTTTTTTCTGTCTCTCCGCTGCTACCCCCTTGAATGAATAGTGCATTTTTATACCAATTCTGATACGTGTGAGATTAGGGTTTTTTCAGCAAAACGTGTGAATTTTGGGTATAAATTGAGTTACTTTCGGCTCCTTGCTTGTGATTTCTGTTTGTTAGCCGTTTCTGGAAATATCTCTTTTTTTACCCTGATTTTTTACAGCCTTGTTTGTGATTTTTACTGCTTGGATTTATGCTGATGTGGTATTGGAAAATATTCTGACTTGTGTTTCTTGGTTGTGCAGGTTTGAAACTAATGCAGGGTGCGATTTTGAGTTCTTGGATGTCATGGTGGCAGCTTGAGTACAAGGAGAAAGTCGGATTTGGGAGAAGAGGTTTCGCAAACTTCTTGATAATCTCAACTAGTATTCATCTCTTCTCAAGTTGGTTACAAGTATATGATCACTTTTCTTTTGAAATGGCCAAATTATAATCTTTTTGTTGCATACAGAAATGAGTACCTTCTTCAAATCTTTCAAGAATTCCAGTCGGATGAGTGCAAGAGTTTGAATGCCCTCAGCTCTACGTTTTCAAGGTAAATCAAATAGCAAACTTTACTCGTAAACACTTCTTTCTTGCTATGCGTGGCATAAAATTACCAAATGCTTCTTTGTAGTTGTAAAGAATCCTACTGATCCGTATCCTCACTTTTTGCAGGACATATTACTCTTGGCGTACGAATCAGCTTTGGCAGCACACTAAAGTCTCCGTGTAGAATTACATGACTTAGCTGGATATGCAAGGGTATGAGGACCAAAGTCTAGGTAATGAGCAATGTTAGATGGCATCCCTGCAATTACTCCTTAGTTCTTGCACATGTGATCTTGTCATAATGATGTATGCATTTTGCGGCCTAGATTTTTTAACCATTTGTCAAGCTCTATGGGACATTTAGAATCCTTAATCAAAATACTCTGTATACTAGATTTATGCTTATCACAAAAAAATGCTCTATGTAGATGATTCCTTGGCTTTGTGTTTAATTCTGAGTTGTGAACTAACCATGACTGTATCATTTTTCATGTGCTTATTTCATCCTACCGTGAGGAGAATGAAATGATAGCTTTAATGGCTGCTAAGTCGTGTGCGATGTGGGCGTCGAGAACAACATGTCTCAACAACATACTTCTGTTTTTCTTTGGAGTTCATCTATCATTACTGTCATGATCTTCAAGAAGAATTTTTATGTGAGTAATTGTTCTTTTTATGCTTGTATCTTTCCTCTTCTGTTATTGCTTGGGTGTGAGTAGTCTTGTGAGATTTTGAGGAAGTCCTGCAACTTTCTGTTATCTCTAGTATTGATACTCCCTTCCTTTCCTGCTTGTTTTGATGCTGTCTAGGCCGAACTCGGGAACTTGTTCTTTTTTGCAGTGTACTCATGGCTCACAATAACTTAAAACTGGTTGTAAAACTATGTTCGGCCATATCTCGCTTTTGGTTATCTCATTGTCTTTGCATTACAAACTGACTGTGGCTTATTTTGTTGAATGCAGGGTACATGTGATTCCTGTCAGTTGGAGGTTGAAGCTGTTGCCGGTTGATCGAAGATGTTGAAGAATTTTACGGTCTTGGTACGGTGCGAAAACAGCGGTAGAAGAGTATTGAAGTAAGAATGAGGGTGATCCCCTTTTGCACAAAAGGAAAACACTGACGGACCCGGTTTGGCAACTTCATGTATGTCAAGTATGTCTAGGCACCGAATCTTATTATGAAGTTTCGAATGAATTGTATGCATAACTGCTACATTTTGAAACCTTTATCAATCCTCGTTTTGCGCATTACTGTTACTTTACTTGTGTTAATCATTCTTTCATGCTGCTTTCTAAAGCTTTGTGAGTTTTTATTATTGAATTTTGTGAATCTGTATTGCTCCCATACTCCCGCTGCCTTTATCTATCTTGCTGTAAAATTGTTCCTTTACTATTACTTACTCCTAACTCTCATTTTTATCTTGAACTTTTGGCATGAGAAATGATGACACTTGAAGTGAAGACAAAAGACTCGAGCTGTGAACCTCGCATTCATGAAGAGCTTAGGAAAGATGAACTCAAAAATGAAAAATAGAACTCGGCATGAAGGAGAGATCAAGCATGAAAGATTTCAAAATTTTGTAGGATTTGTAGTTTGTAATATTCCGTGTATTGTGTTCTTATTCCATTGAAACTTCTTATGATGCTTTTATTTATTTCATGATCCCATTGTAATGACATTCCAAACTTGTATTATAAGTTTTTTTTTGTACCTTGCCTTTCTCAAAATCCTTTGATGAAGTTCATGCTTACATTGATTTAGAGCGAAGTACCTTATAGCATCATGTAAATTCTGTTGTGGATTTTGGCCCTTGTTCAAACACGGTATGGGTATGGCTTATCATTTTGGCTATGTCTCGAAAACCATAGCTCAAGTCTTTCCCAATATTATTTTTGTTTTCAATCTAATATGGTTGGATAATTAGATTCAAAACACAAATAATATTGGGAAAGACTTGTATTAATCTCACTCTCATGGCTTAACCTTTGCACTACATGCTTTGAAATTATCATGTTTGTAATGCATCTCTTTGATTTTCTATAATACCAATTGAGATTTTGAATCTAACACATGTAACCAATATTATATGTTTTTCCTAAATTGGATAAGGGACGAAGCCTTTTTAATTGTGTCAATCATGTCTTTTGAGTAATGCAAGTCAACCGACCATATCTTGACTAATGGCATCTAAACTCTAATTTAATTATGACCTAAAATTTGCAAGTCAAATTTAAGTTTGTCACAAACCGATGACTTGAAATTTGCTAGATAAATCTAAGTTTGTCGCAAACTGATTTGGGATCCAACCATAGCTTGACGCTTGCATTCAATTCGAATAAGGCTTGAAGCTAAATCGACCGTGTTTAGAAGCATCATGCAAAGTATCTTTGAACAACCTCAATTAAGGGCAAATCATAACAAACAACTTGTAGTGAGGCTTAAACAACCTTTAGAGAAACTTGTAGTCAAGTGGAAATAGGGTTTAAATTTCTTGAAATCCAACAAGTATGTTGCGAGATGTATCCAATCATGTATTTTATGCCATTGACCATATCATATCTGTCTGATCGTGAGAACGAGGACACACATGAATTTGGATATAAGGGTTGGAGGCACATTCTTCATCACATAAATTGCTAGGGATTATAACCACAATGAGTACATATAAAGTCTTTATAAACGAAGTCTTAGAGAATCATAGCCAGAAGTCGTGAAGCAGTAAAACATCCATTAAATATCGAAGTAGGACAAATTTGGGGTATGACAGTATGTAGAACAATTAAAATAAAATAATCAAGCTCAATATTGTCTATATTCATTGTATTCACATTGACTTATGGTATATTACATCTAAAAATATTCTATATTTTTCCTCACCATCCTAAAGTTTTAGGTTTTTTTATCACTAAGCAGAAAAACATAATAGACTATAGTAAATGTAAATGATTAGTTATATTTTATTTTTCTACTCCATGCTAAAATTTTAGGTTTTCCCCCACCAAAAAACAATGTTAAAAGAGTATAATCCATGACATATATTTTATATAATATAGGTAAAAACTAAAATTAAATAATAAAGCTCAAATTTATTTATATTTACCATTTTCACATTGAATTATGGTAAATTAGATGTAAATATGTTCAATATGTTTCTTCTCCATCACCAAATTTCATGTGTGTTCGTCAGTAAGGTGTTGCACCCTAAAATTTGACCAACCGGGTCTCGTATTTGGCTCGATGTTTCGACGCATAATCGCATTCGCATCTGCATATTGCATACCATGCATATTGTCATTTGTTTTTATGTTATCAGGATCACAGCTCTCGTCTCGTGTTTCAGGTGTTTTTTATCAGTTTAAATAGGTAGAATCGTATTTTTGGGATAAGTCGGTGCTCGTTTATTTTTTACCGGCTATTTTGGTGCGATCTCGCGGTGTTATGTGTCGTTCGGTGCTGTTTTTGTTCTTCTGGGATTTATTGTGATTTTTCTGGATTTTATTGGCCATTTTTTAGATTTTTAATCATTTTAAATCATTTTTAGAGTATTAATAGGATTTTTAATAGTTTTAATTCTTTTTAGATAGATTTTAATCATTTTAGGAGTTAATAGATTTTTAAGATAATATAGAATATGTCTAGAATATTAATTGTTTTTTAAATAGGGTTAATAGTTTTTTAATCATTTTAATAAAAAGAATATAGTTTTGTTTTTCTTTTATAGAAATAATATAGAATAGATTTTTCATTTTTTTATAAATGAATAGATTTTTCTTTTATAGAATTTAAATAGATTTTCTAGGTTTTATTAGGAATTGATTAGTGGTAATCATTTTCATTAGTTTTTAATCCTTTTTTAATATTGTTTCACTTCATATGCAGTTTTTTTGGAAGTTTTGTTATCATTTTCGTTTGGGTTTTTGTCCATAGAATCATTGCAGAAGCCCAATTCGCAGGGCCCAATGCAGCCAGAAAAATATCCAGCAAATGTCCAGATTTTTCCAGCCAAGTCTGGAACGTTCCAGAAGCATCCAGAAGATTTTCTCAGCTATAAAGGCTCAGCACGCCACGTGTTGCCGAGAGGGAGGACCCACGTTACTTCGTCACGTCACGCCACGACATCACGCCACGCGCTTCTCTCTCTGCCACGCCCTCACACAAGTGGTGTGCATGCAAGCAACTCCACCACTACCACTAACACGCGTCGCCCCCTGAAGGCTCCCCTGTTGCATGGCCGGCGGCCATGCAGCCGCCGCGCCTGAATCTCTCTGGTCACCCCCAACCGTTTCCAACCGTCGCCGGAAACCATAAAACTCATCAACGATTTTCCAGAATCCACTGTCCTCCTTCATCCATCTCCGATCATCATCTTGCCCTTCCGATCAACAACCACTTCCGGCCACGATCAACAACCACCGGAAAATCACTTTCTCTCCAGAATTTCCTCCAACAAGAACATGCAACAATCTTCATCTCTCCCGATCAAACCCTCATCTCCTCTAACAATCATCATCATCCAGAAAACCATCAGAGCAAGAACCTTCAAGAAGCATTTCCAGAAATTCATCAGAGACGATGAATATCCATCATCATCTTCATACATTTTCCAGAAGTTCCTTCGAAGCTCCACCATGTTCATCGCGATCTCCAGAATACTCCAGATATTTCCAGATTTTCGTTCATCAAACATTCACTGAACATTCATCAACACACGGTCATTATCCAGAAGCCTCCACGGTCTTCAAAGGTTTCCGTCAAGAACATTGCGCTCCAGATCCCCCACATGCATCTTCAAGAACTCTGAGAATCATCAAGCCAGTTTGTATTGATTGAGATCGTTGGTGATTCGATGGTGAGCGATTTGGTGAGAAGAAGACAATGGATTGTAAGTTGAAGAACTTTGAGATGGGGAATCTGAAGGAGAAGAAAGGTTGAACGAGCAAGAATGGAGGGAGAAGAAGGTGGCGGCGGCGGCCATGAACAGGGAGAGTAAGAGGACTCTAGGGTTTTTTCAGAGTGAAAGGAGAAGGAAGGGAAGATGGACCGTGTGATGATTGGGCCAGGCCCAATCATTTTTTTGGAGACAGCTTCCCCCTACTGGGTTTGCTACTACACTCCCCATTTACTTTACTAATTCCCCCTCCCTGTTTTTTTTTCCCTTATGTTTTCTGTTGGGCTGGGCCCATTTCCATTCTTTTACTGACTGCACTCCCCCTGTAGCATATTATACCCCCTCCCTTTTTCTTGTACTTTTTTATTTTTATTATTTTTCTTGTGTTTAAAGATTTTGAAAAAAAGAAAGAAAAAAAGTATATAAGGAAAAATATTGAAAAAGAGAAAAAGAAGAAAAAATATATAAAGAAAATAAAGTGAGAAAATATAGTGAGAAAAAAGAAAAGTATATAAAAGAAAAAATTGTGAAAAAGAAAATAGAAAAAGAAAATAGAGAAAAATAAAGAGAAAAGTATATTGAAAAAGGAGAGAAAATATTGTGGAAAAATACATAGAAAAATATAGAAAAATATGGAGAAATAGTTGAAAAGAAAAGAAGAAAAAAGAGAAAAAATATTATAGTAGACTTAATATTTTTTAGAGTACATATGTCCATAGAGTTTATTTTCCGATTTTAGGATAGTTTAGAAGCCCACTTGTTAGGGGGCTATTTTTTTTCATTCAATTTTTCAGGATAGAATAAGATAGCGTTTCCTAGGAGATTTATTTTCAGTATTCACTCATTGTAACCATTTTTCAGAATGTTAATAAAACGAGATTTGAGCTGTGGTCCCGAAGTAGCCGAACTACAGCTGCTCTGATTTCTCGTACCAGACGAGAATATGTAGGCATAGGATGCGATATCCTAGCGAGCACACTAACAACTGACATTTGTTCTCTCGCTGCTGTGCGATCGAGACTTTCCCGCTGACGATTAATTGTTACCCTTTTTCTCTCTTGTCCGAGTGCATTTGAGACCAGCCATAGTTTTGCCCATAGGTTCCCGACCCTGTGAAACTAGTTGTTTTTCTCGCTGCTGTGTGAGAATACCCCTGTTTAGCCGTAGTTAGCCTGAACTACGCAAAGCTCTGATCTTCCATGCGGTGGAAGTACGTAGGCACAAGACGCGAGGTCTTGGCGAGCCAATTTTCCCTGTAGTCCCGAACTACGTTGACTCTGACTTTCTCTCTTGAGAATACGTAGGCATAGAGTGCGATGCTCTATCGAGTCAATTCCCTTCCGTTTAGATTCAGCAGCCGTAGATAGATTGTTTTGCATCCTGTAGACAACCCAAGCAAGCGTGGATCCCGTCGAGTACGACGGACGTGAGGGGTGCTGATACCTTCCCCTTGCGTAACCGACTCCCGAACCCAGGTTTTGGTTGCGATGACCATACCTTTTCCCCGTTTTTTGCAAGGTTTACTTCGAGCGTTTCCTTTCCCGCTCTGAGGGATAAATAACGCACGGTGGCGACTCTTCTGTCAGCCGGCGCCGATTTTCGCAGTAGCGACAGCTGGCGACTCTGCTGGGGAATACCTAGTTTCCTAGGGATCCAACGTCCCGAAAGCGAGTCAATTGTGGGATCCAACGTCCCCTAAGAGAGAGTCAATCCTAGCGCTTGTTTGCTTGTCTATTTGGAGCTTATTTATCGATATTATCTGTTGTTGTTGGGGTGTTACGGGTGTTCTATGATTGAGATAAGCCGGACCTGGGCGTGAGTATGAGTATGCACCTAGATATAGTTGCGGAGAAGTAGTAGACGAACCTGTCTGCTGAGCAGGCACAGTTCCCTACGAAAATCTGCGCTCAGACGAGGTTCTCGCAGAGCTGCTCCTTTCCGGTCCTGAGGATCTGAGGGGAGTCCAGACGTGAGGATTGTCGACTCTGGGAACCGATCAATTGGAAGTCAGCTAAGTGAGGCCTCTTCATGAGATGACGATGCCACTCCTTCTGGGAATCGTATCATTCCTCATGAAAGTCTGTGACGCTGACGACCGCGTAGGATGCCGTACCTTGTCAGATATAGGTCCACACCTGTGAGTGGGGGGGGTTTTTTGTGCAGGAAACTTGACTTCCAACCTACCCGTTATTCTGGTCTTCTCTTCAGAGCAACCGTACTCCGTCAGCAGTGCAGCAGTATTTAGATTGTGTGGGGGTTGTGATCCCGTGTTTGTTGCATTGCATTTGCATAGGCATCTTCGCATCATATTGCATACCATTCGCCAGCTAGTCAGAGCTCTTATCCAGTCGTTATTTTGGTTCTGAAGGTGAATATTGAAGACGACCAAGGGGTTGAAGCAGATTTAAAGTAGACTTGAGCAGAATCAAGCATTGAAGTCAGCTGAAGATTATTGGTAGCTATGTCTGAAGGCAATTTCCAGTCTCCCAATACCTTGACAGGGTTCACTATGGCGTCCAACCCTCTGTTTGATTCTATGGAAGACTTCCCGCAAGTGAACAACGTTGCTGCAGACCAAGTTGTACAGCCTTCTGTTGAGAACCGAGATCGACATGAGCAGTTTGTTGCCCGGAATGAGCATCCTCCTCCTTTTAACAATCAAGGTGTTGCTTTCCCCGTGATGAATTACCGAAGAGATATTCCAATGGCTGGGATGGTAGATCCAAGAGCTCTCGACCAGGCTAGAAGACTCCGAGCATTGGAAGAGCAAATGAAAGCTTTGAAAGTGAAAGATGCTGTCAACCTGGATGCTGTAGGCATGTGTTTGGTTCCTGACCTGGTGTTGCCTTACAAGTTCAAAGTGCCGAAGTTTGAGAAGTACACAGGAGATAGTTGTCCGAAGCTGCATTTGATGATGTTCTGTCGAAGAATGACTGCGTTTGCGCGAGATGACAAATTGATGATCCATTACTTTCAAGATAGTCTGACTGGGGCATCTTTGAGGTGGTATATGCAGTTAGAGAGAACTCAGATTCAGTCATGGATGGATTTAGCCAGAGCTTTTCTGAAGCAGTACGATTATAACCTAGACATAGCTCCCTATCGCATGCATTTGCAAGAACTGTCTCAAGAGATCAATGAACCTATCAGGAAATATGCCCAGAGATGGAGAGAATTTGCTGCTAGAGTGCGTCCACCGTTGTTAGATCAAGAGCTGGCAAGCATGTTTGTAGATTCCCTACAATATCCGTACTTCAAAAGATTGCTCGGGATTCCGGCAAGTTTCTCTGACGTGGTAGCATTAGGAGAACGCCTCGAGTACTCCAAAGAATTGGGAAAATTCAGGTTACTTCATATGATCAAGCTGGTGAAACTGAATACCCTTGTGACTATCAGAGTGAAGAAGAAGTTGTGATCAACTCAGTCATGCCAAAGGTTGAATATCCTCGAAGCGAATCAGTGAATTTTGTTGGTTCATCATCTTATCAGAGATCAGTACCTCCTGTGGCTTGTTATACTGAACAGACAGCCGTACCTGGGGCACCCTATCAGGAACCTTATGTCGCTTCCATTGCAAAGCAGCGAACTCGTGGCCGAGGTTATCAGAATCAGCGTCAGAATCAGAATAGGCCTCGCAGCAACTTGGAACGAAGGAAAGCTCCTTTTCACCCAGTGCCTATGCCGTATAGCCAGTTGCTACCATCTTTGATCCAGAAGTCTTTGGTGGAACCAAAAGCCCTCAAGCCCGTGCCAGAACCTTACCCTCCTGGGTACAATCCCCATGTTCAGTGTGGTTATCATGGTGGCTCTCCGGGGCATTCAACCGAAGATTGTAAAGCATTTCAGGCGAAGGTACAGCAGTTGATTGACCAGGATCGCATTTCCTTTCGAGAAGGATTTCTGTTTGTTCATCCCAACCGCTCAGCTGTCTAAGCTCGTTGATTCGGGAAGTATCCCCCAGCAGAAGCCAGTGGTTCAGACAGGCAGGCGCCTCAGCATTGGCAGTCCTTGGACTTGTCATCATTTGCATTCGTAGTTTCTTTTCTGTTAGTTACTACTTGCTTTTAAAACATTGTATGTTTCGAATGGTGATAATAATAAAGTGACTATGCATTTTTTTGAATTAATCATGTCGCTGTCGCTCATTTACTGCATTACACTGACACTTGCATTTTATTCACTCCACTTTATCCCTGTGACTAGCAAAGATTAGAGGGAGGATGACGAAACTAAACTCATAACCGATGATCGTATGCTTTCAGATAAGACCGTACCGATGACGTACAAGGCATTGTTTCAAATCCCCTAAACACTGGAGATATAAGGAGTTAGTCCCTTGTTAACCACTTCGAGCCAGGAAGTAGAAGTTTTTCGGACTTATAAACCCTCACTTAACCCGGGGCAGGGTAGTTGTCAGTTAGCTTGACCGAGCGTTCAAGTCTTACAGAGGAGTGTCGCCTTTCAGGGACCAATCAGTTTATACCTTTCAAATGGTTAAACCTCACCAATCAGGAGTGAGACAGTTACAATCCTTTCGGAGCAATCAAGACAACCAGTGTCACACGACTTTGTTCCAAAAGAAAGAAAGAAAGAAAGCCCGCTAAGTAAAAAGAAAGAAAAGCTGAGAAAGCTAATACTTAGGCAAAAATTAGGGCATCCCGCTGGACTTCAAAAGAAAATGAAAAACGAAAAGAACTCGAAAGGAGTCAGTCCAGGCAAAAGTTAGGGAATCAAAAGAATGAAAAAGAGGGATTAAAAAGAAATTTTTCCCCAGCAAATCACAAAGTCGTGTACACAGACACCGAAAGCGAAGAAGGAGTAACTATCACTCTGGAAGAAAAGCTTGTGAATTCCTTAACTGTGGTTCTTACCATTCAACATACCTCTCGAAGAGGCGAGCGCTCGTGCCAGGTTAACTGAACCTTAGGATCGGAGATCATCACGTAGACGGGGTGGGTACAAATCAAAATTTGAGCCAAATATCCTTTGTTTCACGAACCGTGAACCCGACCACGATACAACCCTTAAAAGACCTAATTGAGGTAAGGTTAGTCTGAAGCGCATTACGATAAGGTTGAGTAACCTGACTCCTTCTTGACTTACTAGTCACATCCTTGTTGTATTTTTCACTGACCACGTAAGCACTATGTTTGAACTTTGGTTCACTCGTCACTCACAATCATATGCATGTAAATGAGTGACAGCTCAAATTTTTTCAAAATCTGCATAACCATTGCATTAAGATTACCATTCGTAGACAGACAATTTTAATTGCAGGTTAGTAGTTGGCATGAAAGAAATTCCAACAGGGAATAATCAAGCAGGACTGAGTAATTCAGCAGTCTGAACCAGAATGGTGAATGTTGTGAAGACCTGTGAATCAGGGGCATTATCTTCCAGTAAGTTCAGAATCATTTGGTCTGAGGACAAGTCCCGAAGCTTCAGTTGATCAGGGGCAGTTTATTTGAGAAGCAGTTGATCAGAAAGGAGTGTTCTCGAGAGCCAATCAGGGGCAATTATGCAGAATGCGGAGATTTGAAAGCAGATACTTCCAGTGGATAATCAGATCGGGTTAAGTCGCTAGAACGCTCATTCAGGGGCAAGTCATCGCAGAGAATGTTGAAATCAGCTGGGTTGTTAGGTGTTTAATTGGAGATTGAATTCTTTTGTCGTGCAGATACCGGGGCAAATATTCTCGAAGTCGTCTCGAGGCAAGCTGTTCAGAGCAAGTACTCCCAAGAGTTAGATTGGGGCAAGTTGAATTGTACTGGGGCAAGTTGTTCAAGCCAGTCTGTTTATCCCCAGCCGGAGTTGAGTATCGGGAATCATGTTAATACCCTTATCAAAAACCTGAACCTTTCAAATAAGAAGAGCCGTGTTGTCGTTGGATCATTATCCTGCAGTTTAAACCTGTTGCGTGTCAGTAACCAGTCGTTCCAAAGTCCAGTTCTCGCCTGGCAAACCGGTAACCAGTTCTCGTCTGGCCCACCCTTCCGTAAGCATCAGTTCTCGTTTGTTGCAGTTTATTGTAAGCATCAGTTCCCGTCTGGTGCAGTTTATTGTAACCAGTTCTCGTCTGGTGTACGTCAGCTTTCAGCCAGTTCTCGCCTAGTAGTCTTTTTCTCAGTCTGTTATCCAGTCAGCCCCGTCTGATGTTCAAAAACACAAAAACCAAATCAATTTTCCTAACCTATTTTCCTATCAGTTCTCGCCTGGTAGGCTACCTTTGAATGCTAGTTCTCGTCTAGTATTTCCATATTTTCCACTGTGTACATAATCCGTGTTTATCCTAAACCAGAAAAAACAAAAAAAAAACCTAAAGGTATCTGACACAGTATTTCCCAATGACCCGCATGTTGTCATGTTTCCCGATACAAAGCTCGACGGATGCCAGCGCTCCGAGTAATGTTTGAATTCCTTATGGATGTTGTTAAATCAGAATTGCCACTCTTCAGCAGATGAAAGTTGCTTATTATCCCCGGAAGAGTCGAGATTGTATTGTTACCCCGTATCAGAGTAGGATCAGGAGGATCCTCAGCAGATTAAGATCGATATCTTTGATAGTGGGGGCATTTCCAGCAGTGTGTCGCGCGCAATTAACCTCAGTTTAGGTCAGTCCCCGCAGAGTACAATCAGTTGTTAATGGTTTGAAGGAAGCATCCCCAAGTAGAGTTGTTTTCTTCCCCCAGTGAAGTCTCCAAGCAGGGTTACCTTTCCATTTCTCTAGCAGGACGGTTATCCCCAGCGGATTCGATTTCCCTGTTCCAGCATTCATTTTGCTGAGACAATTCTGTGACTTCAGTTCATCCCCAGCAGAGTTGACGTCTACCTTCGGCATTTATTTGGCCAAGTGGTTTTCAGACCTGGTGTTCTCTGGCAGCTCGAGCCTGCATTAGCATTTGCATATATAGTCATTGCATCTATCAAACATATAATATTTCCACGCCGTCTGGGCCTCGCATTTTCAAACAGAACGCATAGCATTTACATGTCATATAGGGCATTGCATCAATATCAAGCATACGCATGTCGAAACATAGACCAGGATGGTTACCTATTGGATTTCGAATTTGTTCACCTGCAGAGTTGTGTGGTTCAGCTTACCTTCTCCCCCAGCGGAGTGATTCTTCATTTGGTTGTTACATCAGCATCGGAAAAAACAACAACAACAAGGAGAGATTGACATATCGAACTTCTGAAGCTGCCCCCTTCGTCAAAATAGGTGCCAGGCAGTTCCATTCAGGATTCCCCCAGGAGAATTGTCCTCAAGTTCGCAGTGAACTGTGAGTTGACCAGATTTGATCCCATGAGAGAGATGGGAATCAAGGTGTTTGCTTTCCGAAGCATTATTTCAATACTTGTGGCGTCACACAGGTGTTGAAAAGGAGAAGAAAATTTTATCAGAAAATTGACCAGTTGTTGCCGTGACAACCAAACTTCAGTTATTGGAAGCTATTTCTCAAGCAGCTTCGCAGTTTATTCCCGCGGTTGGCAAATTTCAGGGTTCCATTTGTATTCAACCGTCATCTACCTTGAATGTTTGAAGGCTGAGCGCTCTTCACCCATTCAGGCCGAAGTCGCTTGAATAGGGGCAGCTGTTGCACCCTAAAATTTGACCAACCGGGTCTCGTATTTGGCTCGATGTTTCGACGCATAATCGCATTCGCATCTGCATATTGCATACCATGCATATTGTCATTTGTTTTGATGTTATCAGGATCACAGCTCTCGTCTCGTGTTTCAGGTGTTTTTTATCAGTTTAAATAGGTAGAATCGTATTTTTGGGATAAGTCGGTGCTCGTTTATTTTTTACCGGCTATTTTGGTGCGATCTCGCGGTGTTATGTGTCGTTCGGTGCTGTTTTTGTTCTTCTGGGATTTATTGTGATTTTTCTGGATTTTATTGGCCATTTTTTAGATTTTTAATCATTTTAAATCATTTTTAGAGTATTAATAGGATTTTTAATAGTTTTAATTCTTTTTAGATAGATTTTAATCATTTTAGGAGTTAATAGATTTTTAAGATAATATAGAATATGTCTAGAATATTAATTGTTTTTTAAATAGGGTTAATAGTTTTTTAATCATTTTAATAAAAAGAATATAGTTTTGTTTTTCTTTTATAGAAATAATATAGAATAGATTTTTCATTTTTTTATAAATGAATAGATTTTTCTTTTATAGAATTTAAATAGATTTTCTAGGTTTTATTAGGAATTGATTAGTGGTAATCATTTTCATTAGTTTTTAATCCTTTTTTAATATTGTTTCACTTCATATGCAGTTTTTTTGGAAGTTTTGTTATCATTTTCGTTTGGGTTTTTGTCCATAGAATCATTGCAGAAGCCCAATTCGCAGGGCCCAATGCAGCCAGAAAAATATCCAGCAAATGTCCAGATTTTTCCAGCCAAGTCTGGAACGTTCCAGAAGCATCCAGAAGATTTTCTCAGCTATAAAGGCTCAGCACGCCACGTGTTGCCGAGAGGGAGGACCCACGTTACTTCGTCACGTCACGCCACGACATCACGCCACGCGCTTCTCTCTCTGCCACGCCCTCACACAAGTGGCGTGCATGCAAGCAACTCCACCACTACCACTAACACGCGTCGCCCCCTAAAGGCTCCCCTGTTGCATGGCCGGCGGCCATGCAGCCGCCACACCTGAATCCCTCCGGTCACCCCCAACCGTTTCCAACCGTCGCCGGAAACCATAAAACTCATCAACGATTTTCCAGAATCCACCGTCCTCCTTCATCCATCTCCGATCATCATCTTGCCCTTCCGATCAACAACCACTTCCGGCCACGATCAACAACCACCGGAAAATCACTTTCTCTCCAGAATTTCCTCCAACAAGAACATGCAACAATCTTCATCTCTCCCGATCAAACCCTCATCTCCTCTAACAATCATCATCATCCAGAAAACCATCAGAGCAAGAACCTTCAAGAAGCATTTCTAGAAATTCATCAGAGACGATGAATATCCATCATCATCTTCATACATTTTCCAGAAGTTCCTTCGAAGCTCCACCATGTTCATCGCGATCTCCAGAATACTCCAGATATTTCCAGATTTTCGTTCATCAAACATTCACTGAACATTCATCAACACACGGTCATTCTCCAGAAGCCTCCACGGTCTTCAAAGGTTTCCGTCAAGAACATTGCGCTCCAGATCCCCCACATGCATCTTCAAGAACTCTGAGAATCATCAAGCCAGTTTGTATTGATTGAGATCGTTGGTGATTCGATGGTGAGCGATTTGGTGAGAAGAAGACAATGGATTGTAAGTTGAAGAACTTTGAGATGGGGAATCTGAAGGAGAAGAAAGGTTGAACGAGCAAGAATGGAGGGAGAAGAAGGTGGCGGCGGCGGCCATGAACAGGGAGAGTAAGAGGACTCTAGGGTTTTTTCAGAGTGAAAGGAGAAGGAAGGGAAGATGGACCGTATGATGATTGGGCCAGGCCCAATCATTTTTTTGGAGACAGCTTCCCCCTACTGTGTTTGCTACTACACTCCCCATTTACTTTACTAATTCCCCCTCCCTGTTTTTTTTCCCTTATGTTTTCTGTTGGGCTGGGCCCATTTCCATTCTTTTACTGACTGCACTCCCCCTGTAGCATATTATACCCCCCTCCCTTTTTCTTGTACTTTTTTATTTTTATTATTTTTCTTGTGTTTAAAGATTTTGAAAAAAAGAAAGAAAAAAAGTATATAAGGAAAAATATTGAAAAAGAGAAAAAGAAGAAAAAATATATAAAGAAAATAAAGTGAGAAAATATAGTGAGAAAAAAGAAAAGTATATAAAAGAAAAAATTGTGAAAAAGAAAATAGAAAAAGAAAATAGAGAAAAATAAAGAGAAAAGTATATTGAAAAAGGAGAGAAAATATTGTGGAAAAATACATAGAAAAATATAGAAAAATATGGAGAAATAGTTGAAAAGAAAAGAAGAAAAAAGAGAAAAAATATTATAGTAGACTTAATATTTTTTAGAGTACATATGTCCATAGAGTTTATTTTCCGATTTTAGGATAGTTTAGAAGCCCACTTGTTAGGGGGCTATTTTTTTTCATTCAATTTTTCAGGATAGAATAAGATAGCGTTTCCTAGGAGATTTATTTTCAGTATTCACTCATTGTAACCATTTTTCAGAATGTTAATAAAACGAGATTTGAGCTGTGGTCCCGAAGTAGCCGAACTACAGCTGCTCTGATTTCTCATACCAGACGAGAATATGTAGGCATAGGATGTGATATCCTAGCGAGCACACTAACAACTGACATTTGTTCTCTCGCTGCTGTGCGATCGAGACTTTCCCGCTAACGATTAATTGTTACCCTTTTTCTCTCTTGCCCGAGTGCATTTGAGACCAGCCATAGTTTTGCCCATAGGTTCCCGACCCTGTGAAACCAGTTGTTTTTCTCGCTGCTGTGTGAGAATACCCCTGTTTAGCCGTAGTTAGCCTGAACTACGCAAAGCTCTGATCTTCCATGCGGTGGAAGTACGTAGGCACAAGACGCGAGGTCTTGGCGAGCCAATTTTCCCTGTAGTCCCGAACTACGTTGACTCTGACTTTCTCTCTTGAGAATACGTAGGCATAGAGTGCGATGCTCTATCGAGTCAATTCCCTTCCGTTTAGATTCAGCAGCCGTAGATAGATTGTTTTGCATCCTGTAGACAACCCAAGCAAGCGTGGATCCCGTCGAGTACGACGGACGTGAGGGGTGCTGATACCTTCCCCTTGCGTAACCGACTCCCGAACCCAGGTTTTGGTTGCGATGACCATACCTTTTCCCCATTTTTTACAAGGTTTACTTCGAGCGTTTCCTTTCCCGCTCTGAGGGATAAATAACGCACGGTGGCGACTCTTCTGTCAGCCGGCGCCGATTTTCGCAGTAGCGACATAAGGCACATAGTTAAAAGAGTATAAATGAATGACAAATAAATTATATCTACATGGGTAATCACTAAAATTAAATATTCAATCTCAATGTTATTTGTGTTCACCATAATCACTTTTTATTATGGTATAATAGATGTAAAAAATTTCTATGTTTTTCTTCTTCGCCATCACCAAAATTTTGGTTTCTTCACCTCTAAGAAACTAAGTTAAGAGACTACAAATGAATGACCCATAATTTATATGTATGTAGAACAATTAAAATAAAATAATCAAGCTCAATATTGTCTATATTCATTGTATTCACATTGACTTATGGTATATTACATCTAAAAATATTCTATATTTTTCCTCACCATCCGAAAGTTTTAGGTTTTTTTATCACTAAGTAGAAATACATAATAGACTACAGTAAATGTAAATGATTAGTTATATTTTATTTTTCTACTCCATCACAAAATTTTAGGTTTTCCCCCAACAATAAACAAATTTAAAAGAGTATAATCCATGACATATATTTTATATAATATAGGTAAAAATTAAAATTAAATAATCATGCTCAAATTTATTTATACTTACCATTTTCACATTGAATTATGGCAAATTAGATGTAAATATGTTCAATATGTTTCTTCTCCATCACCAAATTTCATGTGTGTTCGTCAGTAAGGCACATAGTTAAAAGAGTATAAGTGAATGACAAATAAATTATATCTACATGAGTATTCACTAAAATTAAATATTCAATCTCAATGTTATTTGTGTTCACCATAATCACATTTTATCATGGTATAATAGATGTAAAAAATTTCTATGTTTTTCTTCTTCTCCATCATCAAAATTTTGGTTTCTTCACTTCTGAGAAACTAAGTTAAGAGACTTCAAATGAATGACCCGTAATTTATATGTATGTAGAACATTTAAAATAAAATAATCAAGCTCAATATTGTCTATATTCATAGTATTCACATTGACTTATGGTATATTACATCTACAAATATTCTATATTTTTCCTCACCATCCCAAAGTTTTAGATTTTTTTTTATCACTAAGCAGAAATACATAATAGACTACAGTAAATGTAAATGATTAGTTATATTTTATTTTTCTACTCCATCACAAAATTTTAGGTTTTCCCCCACCAAAAAACAAATTTAAAAGAGTATAATCCATGACATATATTTTATATAATATAGGGAAAAATTAAAATTAAATTATCAAGCTCAAATTTATTTATATTTACCATTTTCACATTGAATTATGGTAAATTAGATGTAAATATGTTCAATATGTTTCTTCTCCATCACCAAATTTCATGTGTGTTCATCAGTAAGGCACATAGTTAGAAGAGTATAATTGAATGACAAATAAATTATATTTACATGGGTAATCACTAAAATTAAATATTCAATCTCAATGTTATTTGTTTTCACCATAATCACATTTTATTATGATATAATAGATGTAAAAAATTTCTATGTTTTTCTTCTTCTCCATCACCAAAATTTTGGTTTCTTCACCTCTGAGAAACTAAGTTAAGAGACTACAAATGAATGACCCGTAATTTACATGTAGCTAGAACAATTAAAATAAAATAATCAAGCTCAATATTGTCTATATTCATTGTATTCACATTGACTTATGGTATATTATATCAAAAAATATTCTATATTTTTCCTCACCATCCCAAATTTTAGGTTTTGATTATCACTAAGCAGAAATACATAATAAACTACAGTAAATGTAAATGATTAGTTATATTTTATTTTACTACTCTATCACAAAATTTTAGGTTTCCCCCCACCAAAAAACAAATTTAAAAGATTATAATCCATGACATATGTTTTATATAATATAGGTAAAAATTAAGATTAAATAATCAAGCTAAAATTTATTTATATTTACCATTTTCACATTGAGTTATGGTAAATTAGATGTAAATATGTTCAATATGTTTCTTCTTTATCACCAAATTTCATGTGTGTTCGTCAGTAAGGCACATAGTTAAAAGAGTATAAATGAATGACAAATAAATTATATCTACATGGGTAGTCACTAAATTAAATATTCAATCTCAATGTTATTTGTGTTCACCATAATCACATTTTATTATGGTATAATAGATGTAAAAAATTTCTATGTTTTTCTTCTTCTCCATCACCAAAATTTTGGTTTCTTCACATCTGAGAAACTAAGTTAAGAGACTACAAATGAATGACTCGTAATTTACATGTATGTAGAACATTTAAAATAAAATAATCAAGCTCAATATTGTCTATATCAATTGTATTCACATTGACTTATGGTATATTACATTTTAAAATATTCTATATTTTTCCTCACCATCCTAAAGTTTTAGGTTTTTTTATCACTAAGTAGAAATACATAATAGACTACAGTAAATGTAAATGATTAGTTATATTTTATTTTTCTACTCCATCACAAAATTTTAGGTTTTCCCCCAACAAAAAACAAATTTAAAAGAGTATAATCCATGACATATATTTTATATAATATAGGTAAAAATTAAAATTAAATAATCATGCTCAAATTTATTTATACTTACCATTTTCACATTGAATTATGGCAAATTAGATGTAAATATGTTCAATATGTTTCTTCTGCATCACCAAATTTTATGTGTGTTCGTCAGTAAGGCACATAGTTAAAAGAGTATAAATGAATGACAAATAAATTATATCTACATGGGTAATCACTAAAATTAAATATTCAATCTCAATGTTATTCGTGTTCACCATAATCACATTTTATCATGGTATAATAGATGTAAAAGATTTCTATGTTTTTCTTCTTCTCCGTCACCAAAATTTTGGTTTCTTCACCTCTGAGAAACTAAGTTAAGAGACTACAAATGAATGACCCGTAATTTATATGTATGTAGAATAATTAAAATAAAATAATCAAGCTCAATATTGTCTATATTCATAGTATTCACATTGACTTATGGTATATTACATCTAAAAATATTCTATATTTTTCCTCACCATCCCAAAGTTTTAGGTTTTTTGTATCACTAAGCAGAATACATAATAGACTACAGTAAATGTAAATGATTAGCTATATTTTATTTTACTACTTGTCGCTACCGCGAAAATCGGCACCGGCGGAACAGAAGAGTCGCCACCGTGCGTTATTTATCCCAAAGGAGGGAAAGGAAACGCTCGAAGTAAACCTAACGCAAAGACGGGAAAGGAATGGTCATCGCAACCAAATCCTGGATTCGGGAGTCGGTTACACAAAGGGAAGGTATTAGCACCCCTCACGTCCGCCGTACTCGACGGGATCCACGGGATAACAAGCCAACAAACAATACAGAAAAAGAAAATCACATCCAACACCAGCTCTGACAGCACACCAACTCATACAGCAAGCAGTTCAACCAGCTCTGGCAGCTACAGTTGTTTAACAGCAAAAGGTTGACAATAACAACTTCAAGCAAGATCCCATCTTCACTCTTCAATGATATTCAAGCTTCAGATAAGCTCTTATCTCCAGTAATCTTCAGCTTTAGCAAGCACTGAACCCAATAAGTAGACATCTTCAAACATCAATAATACCCTAATCTTCAACAGATCCCAGCCTTGACAAGTACAAGTTTCATCTTCTCCAATCTTCAATGCACCTCTTACTTCAATAGGTCTTCAACTTCAATGCAAACAACTCACAGGAGAGAGTCAACTGATAGAGGGAGTTGGGAGGTTAAGAGTCTTACTGAAAACCCAGGGAAATCACTAAGATCTTAACACAGGTAGTGACTGTTATCCCCAAGGTTCTACCCAATCAAAGCAGGCTCTACATCCCTACTAAGGAGAGATGGAACTCTTTTAGGGGACCTTGTGTCATAGGATGGAATAGAGGCACAAGAAGCTCTATTTGTTTGACAGAAGGAATCAGGCTACTCTAGAGCTCTCTCTATATATCTTATCTCCTAAGTCTTCATCAAGCAATCTTCAAGCACAAGAAACTTAAGATCCAAGCATCATCATTTGTCTATAATCATCCTAAAAGTCTTCATACAATCCTCAAGCCAAGCACAAGCCCAATCACCCAAAGAAAAGGCCCCAAAACTCAACACCCAAAGCAACTTCCCAAGAGGGAAACACACCAATATCAATCAAATTGCAAAAATCAAAGAAAATGGAAATATTCATCATAAAATCCTAGATTAATTTCTAAGGGACCCTAGCTATGTACCCTATACCCCACATAAGTCCCAAGGCCTAAATCAAACTAAAAACCCAAGAACTATGTGTGGAAATGCACCTATGTCAAGTTGAAACCCTAATTCTAGCACCCTAAAGTTCCTTATTCAAAACTAATTAAAATTAAATCACAAAAATGTGAAATAATTCCAGGGGGTACCTAATGCTCTAATCTAACCATGGCAAAAATAATCACATCAAAATGTGAAATAAAATGGCTAAACAAAATTCAGCAAAATGGATATACAAAATAAAATGCAATAAAAGCAACTAAATGTAACAATTCACCAGAAATAGAAAAATGACTAAAATGCTAATTTTATTTTCCTATAATTTTCTTGAGACAGTTATGAGAATGGAGAAAAAACTCCCATACAAAAAGACCTATTTTTGAATTTATTATGAATTTTCAAAGATCCTAAAAATAATGTGAAAATAAAAGAAATATGATGAAAAATGGAAAACATGCGTGTCAAATAGCAATAAAAAGCAATGCATTTGATAACTGGGCCCAGAGAGGGGGTGGGGATAGAAGCGCGCGTTAGGCCCAATATGCAATCAGAAAATAAAGTGAAAATGGAAAGGAAAATGGAAAAGACTCGGTGCAGGAAGCAATCCAATTCAGTGTATTTTTTGGATGGGCCTCTAGAGGGGGTGTGGATAACAGCTATCACTTAAGCCCAATGCCACGTTTTAAATGAAACGGTGCATATTGATCTTCAGCCTTCTCCTTCACAAACTGAGAGCAACTCACAGCCGTTGGATTTCGTTTCGGTCAAAAGTCTTTGTCTAATCTAAGGGTGGTTAGATCATCTTCTTCATTTTGAATTATGGAGGGAGAGCAGCCATAGATGTCTAAGCTTGCAACTTCATCTTCCCCAATTCGTACTCCCTCAAATCCTCATCAAATGCAAAAATTCAAAACCCTAACTCACTCCATTTTTCACAAGGAATCTAACCATGGCAATTAAACATATTGAAACACAACCTAACTCAAAACACGAATCAAACTTCAAAATTTGGTCCATGATCAAAACTCACCAAACTTGAAATTGGATAGCCTAAACTCTCACCATGCTTCACTGATCATTTCTAACCATCAAACTATGATTATAACACCAAGAATGCCAAGATATGATCATGAACAGAAATTGCATCATTCAACCAATTGTCTCTAAACTGATCCTAAAGCTACCAGAAAGTTCCACATGATCATCTACATTGAATCTGACTAATCAAAACCAATTGAAACTACCTAAATCAAGTTTTGGATTGAAGTTTACATACCTGTAAATTTGAGATGAACAGAGGTATGAAATCTTCAAATCAGGCTTTGAGAACTTCCATATACCTTCAATGAGTCACAATCTTGCTTCTGTATGCAAAAGAATTGGTTGAAATAGCTTGGATCTTGGAAACCGATCTTGAGTTGCAGGCTGAAAATCTCAAATGCTATCACACGATTCTCCACCAATCTTGTTCAATTATCCATCTGGAATTACTCACATATGCTTGATAAAGGTTCTGAGATCCAAAGAATGGCTTGAATATGGTTGAAACTTGTAACTGAATTCTGTTTTGCACATGGAAGTTTCAAATTGCAATCTCACCAATCTCTCCCAATTCTCTCTAACTCTTGCTCTGCACCTCTTCTGAATCTTATATAGAATGTGTTTGAGGACTCTAGAAAGTTCTAGATTGATCCAATGAGAAATTCACCATCTCATGTCATGAAATTCTCTTCTTATGCTATGCACATACCATCTCATGATTTGGCTTGCAATTGCACTTGTTCCGAGTTTCAATTCTCTCCAAATGAGATATTGGAGGTGTATGGATGGAAAGGAGCCTTGCATTTGCCTTGCCAAGTGGTTTTGCAATGGTGTCTTATGATTCAAGTAACCAATTTCCAAAGCAAGTCCTAAAAATAATCCTCAATTCAAAATTGTGGCAATGTCAATGTTCACAAAATGCTTTTTACAATCAAATTGGTATGTCATATGCCTTGGTTTGGATGTGTAGATCAAAAATCTCAATTTCCAACTTTGATTCATTTAAAATATACCTTCATTTTAGGCCATTTTGGTGACTTTGTGAAGCAAGCCATTCCAAGTTCTAATGACCTCTTATCTGGCCTAAAAACATCATTTTGAAAACATCTCATGTTGAACATTTTTTCATTTGAGGAGTGGAAGATGGAGATTTGGACTTATGTTGAAAAATGACCTGTAATTCAACTTTCCCAAAATACCCTTGGGTTGCCAAGACCATAACTTGAGTTCCACAAATCCTATTGAGGACTTCTAGTACTCAAATTAAAGCTAAGATCAAGATATACAACTCTTATGTTGGCCAAGAATCCATTTGAAAACTCCTTGATGGGCAAAAGTTACTTGGAAGTCAAGTGACTTTCACAGATAAATTTCAGTGTCCTCTGATGACCCATAACTTGCAAGAACCATAACTTGAGTTCTATAAATCTCCTTGAAGACTTATAGTACTCAAATTAAATTTATTGAGAAGCCCTACAAGTTTCATGTTGACCAAGAATTCATTTGAAGCTTGTATTTTGAATTATCTTGCTTGGAAGTTTGACCTAAATCAGGGGATTTTACACTGAAACCCTAATTTAGCAACTCCTCTTCTTCTTGATTTCTCTTGATTTCTCCTTGGCACAACACCACACATATATCCACATATCAAATCATGAATTCCACATCCTCCAAGTAGGCCTTGATGCCCTCCAATCAATCATTTGACCTAGGGTTGACCCAGATGAAACCCTAGTTGACTGTACTTCCACTCTGGCTCTTGTACTTGAATCAATGACTTGTCTCATCTTCAAAATGACCCTCTAGGTCTTCCATGATCTTTGTACACCTTCCATGGCTCACACACTCATTGATGATCTTCAACATATCCCTAAGATTGGGAGAGAAATCCATTGGTTGACCTTCAAACTTCTCAAAGCTTCAACTCATTTCTTGATTACTTGGATGGTCTTGAGCTTGAATAAAACCCCTTGGTGGGCCTCTTTCTGATAAGAATGGCACTTGATCCCCTGTTAGATGACTTGTTATGCTATGCTATGTGTCGCTTCCGCGAAAATAAGGTGCCGGCAAAACAGAAGAGTCGCCACCTTTCGTTATTTATCCCTCAGAGCGGGAAAGGAAACGATCGGAAAAACCTGACAAAAAGGGTATAAGACAAGGTCATCGCAACCATTTTCTGGGTTCGGGAGTCGGTTACGCAAGGGGAAGGTATTAGCACCCCTCACGTCCATCGTACTCGATGGGATCCACGCTTGTTGTGTTTGTCTACGGGTGCAAAACAATCTATCGACGGCTGCTAAATCTAAACAGGAGGAAATTGACTCGATAGAGCGTCGCACTCTAGGCATACGTATTCTCATCAGAGAATGAGAAATCAGAGTCTACGTAGTTCGAGAAACTACAGGGAAGTTTGCTCGGCAAGACGTCGCGTCTTGAGCCTACGTATTCTCGTCAGAGAAAGTCAGAGTCATCGTAGTTCGGGCTAACTACGGCTAGACAGTGTGTTCTCGATCACACAGGGGTGAGAGATCAAGTTGGTTTGGAAGGTACGGGAACCTACGGGAACTAGAACTACGGTCTGGTCTCAAATGCACAAGGGCAAGAGAAAGGGATAACATCAGTCGTCAGCGGGAAAGTCTCAATCGCACGGCAGCGAGAGAACAAAAAGGTTAGTCGTTAGTGTTCTTGCTAGGATATCGCATCCTATGCCTACATATTCTCATCATAGAAAATCAGAGCAGCTGTAGTTCAGCCTACTACAGCTAAACGGGGAACGGGGAAAAGGGAGGTAGCTCGCTAGGATGTCGCATCCTATGCCTACGTACTCTTGTCTGGTACGAGAGATCAGAGCAAACGTAGTTAGAAGAGTATAAATTATATCTACATGGGTAATCACTAAAATTAAATATTCATGTGTGTTCGTCAGTAAGGCACATAGTTAGAAGAGTATAAATGAATGACAAATAAATTATATCTACATGAGTAATCACTAAAATTCAATATTCAATCTCAATGTTATTTGTGTTCACCATAATCACATTTTATCATGGTATAATAGATGTAAAAAATTTCTATGTTTTTCTTCTTCTCCATCACCAAAATTTTGGTTTCTTCACCTCTCAGAAACTAAGTTAAGAGACTACAAATGAATGACCCATAATTTATATGTATGTAGAACAATTAAAATAAAATAATCAAGCTCAATATTGTCTATATTCATTGTATTCACATTGACTTATGGTATATTACATTTAAAAATATTCTATATTTTTCCTCACCATTCGAAATTTTTAGGTTTTTTTATCACTAAGTAGAAATACATAATAGACTACAGTAAATGTAAATGATTAGTTATATTTTATTTTTCTACTCCATCACAAAATTTTAGGTTTTCCCCCAACAAAAAAAAATTTAAAAGAGTATAATCCATGACATATATTTTATATAATATAGGTAAAAATAAAAATTAAATAATCATGCTCAAATTTTTTTATACTTACCATTTTCACATTGAATTATGGCAAATTAGATGTAAATATGTTCAATATGTTTCTTCTCCATCACCAAATTTCATGTGTGTTCGTCAGTAAGGCACATAGTTAAAAGAGTATAAATGAATGACAAATAAATTATATCTACATGGGTAATCACTAAAATTAAATATTCAATCTCAATGTTATTCGTGTTCACCATAATCACATTTTATCATGGTATAATAGATGTAAAAAATTTCTATATTTTTCTTCTTCTCCATCACCAAAATTTTGGTTTCTTCACCTCTGAGAAACTAAGTTAAGAGACTACAAATGAATGACTCATAATTTACATGTATCTAGAACAATTAAAATAAAATAATCAAGCTCAATATTGTCTATATTCATTGTATTCACATTGACTTATGGTATATTATATCAAAAAATATTCTATATTTTTCCTCACCATCCCAAAGTTTTAGGTTTTGATTATCACTAAGCAGAAATACATAATAAACTACAGTAAATGTAAATGATTAGTTATATTTTATTTTACTACTCCATCACAAAATTTTTGGTTTTCCCCCACCAAAAAACAAATTTAAAAGAGTATTATCCATGACATATGTTTTATATAATATAGGTAAAAATTAAAATTAAATAATCAAGCTCAAATTTATTTATATTTACCATTTTCACATTGAATTATGGTAAATTAGATGTAAATATGTTCAATATGTTTCTTCTCTATCCCCAAATTTCATGTGTGTTCGTCAGTAAGGCACATAGTTAAAATAGTATAAATGAATGACAAATAAATTATATCTACATGGGTAGTCACTAAATTAAATATTCAATCTCAATGTTATTCGTGTTCACCATAATCACATTTTATTATGGTATAATAGATGTAAAAAATTTCTATGTTTTTCTTCTTCGCCATCACCAAAATTTTGGTTTCTTCACCTCTGAGAAACTAAGTTAAGAGACTACAAATGAATGACCCATAATTTACATGTATCTAGAACAATTAAAATAAAATAATCAAGCTCAATATTGTCTATATTCATTGTATTCACATTGACTTATGGTATATTATATCAAAAAATATTCTATATTTTTCCTCACCATCCCAAAGTTTTAGGTTTTGATTATCACTAAGCAGAAATACATAATAAACTACAGTAAATGTAAATGATTAGTTATATTTTATTTTACTACTCCATCACAAAATTTTTGGTTTTCCCCCACCAAAAAACAAATTTAAAAGAGTATTATCCATGACATATGTTTTATATAATATAGGTAAAAATTAAAATTAAATAATCAAGCTCAAATTTATTTATATTTACCATTTTCACATTGAATTATGGTAAATTAGATGTAAATATGTTCAATATGTTTCTTCTCTATCCCCAAATTTCATGTGTGTTCGTCAGTAAGGCACATAGTTAAAATAGTATAAATGAATGACAAATAAATTATATCTACATGGGTAGTCACTAAATTAAATATTCAATCTCAATGTTATTTGTGTTCACCATAATCACATTTTATTATGGTATAATAGATGTAAAAAATTTCTATGTTTTTCTTCTTCGCCATCACCAAAATTTTGGTTTCTTCACCTCTGAGAAACTAAGTTAAGAGACTACAAATGAATGACTCGTAATTTACATGTATGTAGAACATTTAAAATAAAATAATCAAGCTCAATATTGTTTATATCCATTGTATTCACATTGACTTATGGTATATTATATTTAAAAATATTCTATATTTTTCCTCACCATCCTAAAGTTTTAGGTTTTTTTATCACTAAGTAGAAAAACATAATAGACTATAGTAAATGTAAATGATTAGTTATATTTTATTTTTCTACTCCGTCACAAAATTTCAGGTTTCCCCCCACCAAAATACAAAGTTAAAAGAGTATAATCCATGACATATATTTTATATAATATAGGTAAAAATTAAAATTAAATAATCAAGCTCAAATTTATTTAAATTTACCATTTTCACATTGAATTATGGTAAATTAGATGTAAATATGTTCAATATGTTTCTTCTCCATCACCAAATTTCATGTGTGTTCGTCAGTAAGGCACATAAAAGAGTTTAAATGAATGACAAATAAATTATATCTACATGGGTAATCACAAAAATTAAATATTCAATCTCAATGTTATTTGTGTTCACCATAATCACATTTCATTATGGTATAATAGATGTAAAAAATTTCTATGTTTTTCTTCTTCTCCATCACTAAAATTTTGGTTTCTTCACCTCTGAGAAACTAAGTTAAGAGACTACAAATGAATGACCCATAATTTACATGTATCTAGAACAATTAAAATAAAATAATCAAGCTCAATATTGTCTATATTCATTGTATTCACATTGACTTATGGTATATTACATCTAAAAATATTCTATATTTTTCCTCACCATCCCAAAGTTTTAGGTTTTTTCTATCACTAAGCAGAAATACATAATAGACTACAATAAACGTAAATGATTAGTTATATTTTATTTTTCTACTCTATCACAAAATTTTAGGTTTCCCCCCACCAAAAAACAAATTTAAAAGAGTATAATTCATGACATATATTTTATATAATATAGGTAAAATTTAAAATTAAATAATCAAGCTCAAATTTATTTATATTTACCATTTTCACATTGAATTATGGTAAATTAGATGTAAATATGTTCAATATGTTTCTTCTCCATCACCAAATTTCATGTGTGTTCGTCAGTAAGGCACATAGTTAAAAGAGTATAACTGAATGACAAATAAATTATATCTACATGGGTAATCACTAAAATTAAATATTCAATCTCAATGTTATTTGTGTTCACCATAATCACATTTTATTATGGTGTAATAGATGTAAAAAATTTATATGTTTTTCTTCTTCTCCATCACCAAAATTTTGGTTTCTTCACCTCTGAGAAACTAAGTTAAGAGACTACAAATGAATGACCCGTCACTTACATGTATCTGTTAGATTTATCTAATATTTTATGGGCTACAATCAATTGTGGTTTAATTTGTAACAAATGGGTTAATTGTGATTCTGATGGGGGTGCATATATATATAAGCCCTTTAATTAATTAAGTGATCAATTTTTAACTAATGGCTGAGTATCTGAAACCTGATTGGTGTGGGTAAAAGTGTGGGCTTTAACCTTGGGCCCATAATGGTTAGGGACTAAGGTTATATATATTATATGGCTAGGTCCCCTCTGTAATCACAAAAAGCATCAGAAACATAATTGACGGCTCCATAACTTACCCCATTGAAAGTTGTGAACGGGAGTGTGAGATACAGAGGAAGATCCGGTCATTCATCCATTCGGAATTCTGAATCATGACTTCAACAAGTAAGTATTAATGTTTTAATCTCATATAATATCCATGAATATTTCCGCTTACATTTGGTATCAGAGCTTAAATTATATGAATTAGGACTCAATTTATTATTCTTAATATATAATTATGATTTAATATAATGGTTAGTCATTACATGAAATTGTAAAGCCATTAAAATTAAAAGTCATTAACAATTATTGATCTCGTGTATTCTTATTTTCTTTCAATTACAATACTGTAAAGGTGCATTTATTGTTCAATTGATTTTGTTTTCCTTTTCCATACCGTATATATATTTGCACAATGCATTTATTATCATGTTACTACAGTGCAATTGGTTTTTTTTTCTCTTTTACGAGTTAATTTTTTTTTGCGGCAATATTTCACGAGTTGTTTTCTCTTACTACAATGCATTGTTGCTAATGGATTATTATATATAAATCTAATGTTAAATTATTATAATTTTCTCGTCGGAAATTTTATTAAATAAATGTTAGTTTATATAAATTTGTAATATATTTGTTTTGTCAAGTATTTTGAAATATTATATAATATCTCTATAATATTGAGATTGATACTGTTGAAGACAAAATTTATTAGGAATGTTATATGGTTTAAATTCATGATTGGTTCATGATTTATTTTGGCAAGAATTTTTTTTAATTCCTATGCAAGAAACTCTATAAATTATTGTGTGTAATTACCACCAAAGTGAGATCGCTCGTTTTAATTTATAAAAGTATCTTTGTAGTTTGAGGAATGGTTTTAAGTCATTATTGTGATTGTCTTCCCAAAGGTGGATAATTATATGTAAAGATTGTGGTTGATTAAGGATATAACTATTAGAGATGCCTTGGTCTAAGGGATTTATTTACCCAAAGGAAATAAATTTCTAAACTCAATGTATGCTTATTGAGTAGCTTATTATTGAAATTTGTAGATGAAGTTGTTGGAGGTGTTTTGGTTTAGAGAATTTATCTACCCAAAGGAGATAGATTTTCGAACCCAATGTATGCTCATTGAGCGACTCATCTGAGGTTCTGACCTTGGTTCTAACTTGGGTTTTACGCATTCCACCCAAAGGGGATTGTGTGATAATGTTGGCCTCTTAGTGATAGCTTATGTTCATTAAAGCTATATCTTGCCTTTATTATTTGTTCTAATGCATTCCTATTTTGTCTAATCAGTGACCTTCTCTATGAACAATTGTTATGCTTCTATTGAGATCCTGAATGGGTCTAATTTTAAAAAATGGAAGAAAGACTTAGAGTTTTCGTTAGGGATTGCTGACCTTGACATGGCATTGCGTGAAACCAAACCTGTGATCAATGATCAGAGTACACCTGAAGAGAAAGAAAAATTAGCTAAGTGGGAGAGGAGTGATCGACTTAGCTTGTGTGCTATGAAGAGAACAATTTTTGAACATCTGATAAGTGGGTTGCCTGAAAAAGAGAATGCTAAAGAGTATCTTACTGCTATTGGAGAGAGATTTCAGGTATCTGATAATGCTGAATCTGGATGTTTAATGAAACAACTCACGGACATGAAATATGATAACAATGGGGGTGTCAGAGAGTTCATTCTTAAGATGGTTCATGTCCAAACCAAACTAAAATCCCATGACATTGACCTGAATGAGAATTTTATTGTGTCTCATGCCTTAAATTGCCTACCTGTTGAGTTCACTCAAATCAAAACTGCTTATAATACATTTGGTGATAAGTGGACTATCAATAACCTCATTACCAAGTGTGCAGCTGAAGAAGAGAAACTCAAGAAGGAGAAAAGTGATCTAGCACTCCTAACCTTTCATGCTAAACCCCATTCTGGTAAAAAATCTTGAAAAAATAAGAAAAACACTCATAGTGTTGCTCATAGAATTCCTGATAGGAAACCTGATAATGGTCAACATCATAATATAGGAGGTCCCAGACCTGTTGCTTTTAAGAAATCTGTTTGGTGCTTTTGGTGTAAGGAAAAGGGACATAAGAAAACTGATTGTCATGCTTTTAAAGTTTGGTTAGACAACAAGAACAAATCTGGAGGTAATTATTTAGCTTTTGTCTGTTTTGAGTCTAACTTAGTTGATGTTCCCATTAACTCTTGGTGGATTGATAGTGGTTCTACAACCCATATTGATGTCTCCTTACAGGGGTTCAGAAACCAGCGGAGACCAAACTTGAGGGAAAGCAAACTCAGGGTAGGAAATGATCTTGAAGTCATTGTGGAGCTAGTGGGAGATGTTAGCTTAGTCTTAGGAACTGGTTTTGAACTTGTTTTGAAAGATACTTTTTATGTACCTTCTTTTTAGGAGAAATTTGATTTCAGTATCTTGTTTGGATAAGTTTGGATTTCAACTTACCTTTTATGATGGAAAATTAAATTTGATGTTGAATTCACAAGTTGTTGGTAATGGTGTCTTGTTGGATGGTTTATGTAAGTTATCTTTGTATTGTGATATGATATCCTCATCCTTAAATGTTGAAAGCTCCATTGCTAAAAGATCTAAAATTAGAGAAAAATCCTTTTTGTTGTGGCACAAGCGTTTAGGACATATCTCTAAAGAAAGAGTTGAAAGGTTAATTAGAGATGACATTTTACCTTCCTTAGATTTCAAGGTGTAGGGACTTGTGTGGATTGTATTAGAGGAAAATTTATAAAGACCAATAAGAAAGGTTCAACTAGAAGTTCAGACCTTTTAGAAATAATTCATACAGATATTAGTGGCCCCCTTTCTCCAACTATCTGTGGTAATACATCTTTTATCATTTTCATTGATGATTTTTCACGGTATGGCTATCTCTACTTGATTAAGGGAAAATCAGAAGCACTTGAAAAGTTTAAAATTTTTAAAACTGAGGTTGAAAAGCAACTAGGAAAAGTGATAAAGGTGGTACGTTCTGACCGTGGTGGAGAGTATTATGGTAGATATCATTCTACTGGGCAACACATGGGACCTTTTGCAAAATACTTGCAAGATTGTGGAATTGTTCCACAATACACCATGCCTGGTACTCCTGAACAGAATGGTGTAGCTGAAAGGAGAAACCGCACCCTTAAAGATATGATGAGAAGCATGATGAGTAGGAGTAATTTACCGGAATTTTTATGGGGTGACGCTTTGAAAACAGCCTTCTATATACTTAATAGAGTTCCTAGTAAATCAGTTCCAAAAACACCTTTTGAGCTTTGGACAGGTAGAAAACCCAGTTTGAATCATCTCCGTGTCTGGGGTTGTCTTGCAGAGGTTAAAATATATAATCCTTTTGAGACAAAGCTTGACCCAAAAACAAGTCGTTGTTTTTTTATTGGATATCCGGATCGATCTAAAGGATACAAATTCTTTTTTCATGGTAGAGGTAATAAAATTGTGGAGTCCATGCATGCAAAATCCCTTGAGCTTGATGTTGCTAAGCTTGTCACCGAATCTGATAATATTAATTGTGTTATGCCCGATGTTGTTACTTTGTCACTTCCTAATTTTGATAATGCTAGATCATCCACGACTCCTGGAGGTTTTCCTCCAAATGAGAATGTGGCTGAACATCCAGTTGAAGATGTGGTTGAACCACTTGTTGAAAATGTAGTGGATCCTCCTATTATAACTGAGGTTGAACAACCTAATGAGCCAGTTGAGCAAATTCATGTTAGAAGGTCAGTAAGACAAAAGCGACCTGCTATTCCTGATGATTTTGTAGTTTATCTTAGTGAGGATGCTTATGATGTTGGTATTGTTATTGATCCTAAAAATTATCTAGAAGCTATTACTTGTTCTCAATCTAACATGTGGACAGATGCAATGCATGATGAAATGAAATCCATGATAAATAATGATGTTTGGGAACTAGTGGAGTTACCAAGAAACTATAGAGCGATTGGATGCAGGTGGATATTCAAAACAAAGAAGGACTCGAAAGGTAAAATTGAGAGGTTTAAGGCAAAACTTGTGGCTAAAGGTTTCACACAAAAGGAGGGTATTGATTTTAATGAAACCTTTTCTCCTGTTTCCACTAAAGACTCTTTTAGAATCGTTATGGCCCTTGTGGCACATTTTGACTTAGAATTGCATCAGATGGATGTTAAGACTGCTTTTCTGAATGGTGATCTTAATGAGGAGGTGTACATGCAGCAGCCAGAGGGTTTTGTAAAAGGTGGTGATGAGCACTTGGTTTGTAAATTAAGAAAATCTATTTATGGTTTGAAACAGGCTTCTAGACAATGGTACTTGAAATTTGATGAGGTGGTAACTTCATTGGGTTTTGAAGAAAATAAAGTTGATTAGTGCATCTATCTTAAGGTCAGTGGGAGCAAATTCATCTTTCTTGTGTTATATGTTGATGATATTTTGCTCGCAAGTAGTGATCTTGGTCTACTTCATGAGACCAAACTTATGCTAACCAAGTTCTTTGATATGAAGGACCTTGGTGAAGCATCTTTTGTATTGGGAATTGAAATACACAGAGATAGATCATGTGGTGTGCTTGGCTTGTCACAGAGAGCTTATATTGATAGAGTTCTAGAGAGATTTAATATGCAGAACTGTAAGCCAGGAGATGTTCCAATTACTAAAGGAGACAAATTCAGTAAAGATCAATGTCCTAAAAATGAGATTGAGCGGGCAGAGATGAAGGGAAAACCCTTTGACAGTGCATTGGGCAGCCTGATGTATGCTCAAGTATGCACTAGGCCTGACATTGCTTTCATAGTTGGCGTCTTGGGACGATACCAGTCTAATCCTGGGAATGATCATTGGATTGCGGCTAAGAAAGTGATGAGATATTTGCAAAGAACTAAAGAATATATGCTTGTTTTTAGGAGAGTTGACAACTTGGAAATAGTTGGGTATACTAACTCTGATCTTGCTGGGTGTGTTGATGATAGAAAATCTACTTCTGGTTACATTTTTATGTTGGCTGGAGGCGCGATATCATGGAAGAGTAAAAAGCAAACTCTTGTCGCCTCTTCTACTATGCAGGCAGAGTTTGTTGCTTGTTATGCTGCTGCCACTCACGTTGTTTGGTTAAGAAATTTAGTAACTGGACTTCGTATTGTTGATTCCATTGCAAAGCCACTAAAGCTTTACTGTGATAATAGTTCAGCTGTGTTCTACTCCAAGAATAATAAAACTTCTAGCGGTTCTAAGCATTTGGAATTGAAGTATTTGACAGTCAGAGATCTTGTAAAGAAAAATGACATTGTTGTTGAGTACATTGGTACTGATTTCATGCTAGCTGATCCCCTAACTAAGGGACTTAGACCCATTGTGTTCAAAAACCATGTTGAGAACATGGGCATTGTGATTTCTTTTGATGTACTTGGTTAGTGGGAGTTTGTTCTTTATGTCATTTTCTTTTATCATGTTATATTTTATTTTAGACACTTTAAATGTTGTATTGTCGAGTATTTTCTATTTTAAGCAATTGATGTTACAATGATTATTATTATTATTATTATTATTATTATTATTATCATTTGTCATTGTTTATTTACATTTAAATTGCTAAATTTGGGACTCAGTGTCATCGAAATCATTGTGCCTATGGTCGACACTAGTTTGGAGTTCAAGGCATGGTTAATATTTTGAGCTCGGTGTCTTCGGGACCACTATACCAGTGGTTGATGCCATATTGGAGCTGAAGTATGATTTTAAGCTCGGCGTTGTCAGGACCACTGTGCCGGTGGTCGACGCCATGTTGGAGCTGAGGCATTATGGTTTGTAAAACCATACAATTTCTTTGTGTTTAATGCATTTGAGAGAAATTGTTAAGGACTGACGAAGAAAATAGCAAATGGTTGTTGGATCACATTAGCATGTTATTTTCTTGCCACACTCCACACTGATGACTAGTTGACGAAGTATGTAGTGTTTGTAACCACGAAAGGTTTTATGTCAATGAAGGACATAATAATCGTCGTGATTCAATACTACTTAACTTTTGTTGGATGGAGTCATATTCAGATACTGCACCTGGAATCATGGATTTCCTTAAAATGCGGCCGCATTTTAAGGAATTAGTCATTAACCCGAGAGTCATTTTCAAAATGTATTTTAAAATAAAAATCATACAATTTATTTTGCCCAAGTGGGAGAATGTTGGATTTATCTAATATTTAATGGGCTACAATCAATTGTGGTTTAATTTGTAAAAAATGGGTCAATCGTGATTCTGATGGGGGTGCATATATAAGCCCTTTAATTAATTAAGTGATCAATTTTTAACTAATGGCTGAGTATCTGAAACCTGATTGGTGTGGGTAAAAGTGTGGGCTTTAACCTTGGGCCCATAATGGGTAGGGACTAAGGTTATATATATTATATGGCTAGGTCCCCTCTGTAATCACAAAAAGCATTAGAAACATAACTGACGGCTCCATAACTTGCCCCATTGAAAGTTGTGAACGGGAGTGTGAGATACAGACGAAGATCCGGTCATTCATCCATTCAGAATTCTAAATCATGACTTCAACAAGTAAGTATTAATGTTTTAATCTCATATAATATCCATGACTATTTCCGCTTACAGTATCTAGAACAATTAAAATAAAGTAATCAAGCTCAATATTGTCTATATTCATTGTATTCACATTGACTTATGGTATATTACATCTAAAAATATTCTATATTTTTCCTCACCATCCGAAAGTTTTAGGTTTTTTTTATCACAAAGCAGAAAAACATAATAGACTACAATAAACGTAAATGATTAGTTATATTTTATTTTTCTAATCTATCACAAAATTTTAGGTTTTCCCCCACCAAAAAACAAATTTAAAAGAGTCTAATCCATGACATATATTTTATATAATATAGGTAAAAATTAAAATTAAATAATCAAGCTCAAATTTATTATATTTACCATTTTCACATTGAATTATGGTAAATTAGATGTAAATATGTTCAATATGTTTCTTCTCCATCACCAAATTTCATGTGTGTTCGTCAGTAAGGCACATAGTTAAAAGAGTATAAATGAATGACAAATAAATTATATCTACATGGGTAATCACTAAAATTAAATATTCAATCTCAATGTTATTTGTGTTCACCATAATCACATTTTATTATGGTATAAGGGATGTAAAAAATTTATATGTTTTTCTTCTTCTCCATCACCAAAATTTTGGTTTCTTCACCTCTGAGAAACTAAGTTAAGAGACTACAAATGAATGACCCGTAATTTACATGTATCTAAAACAATTAAAATAAAATAATCAAGCTCAATATTGTCTATATTTATTGTATTCACATTGACTTATGGTATATTACATCTAAAAATTTTCTATATTTTTCCTCACCATCCCAAATTTTAGGTTTTTTTTATCACTAAGCAGAAATACATAATAGACGACAGTAAATGTAAATGATTAGTTATATTTTATTTTTCTACTCTATCACAAAATTTTAGGTTTTCCCCCACCAAAAAACAAATTTAAAAGAGTATAATCCGTGACATATATTTTATATAATATAGGTAAAAATTAAAATTGAATAATAAAGCTCAAATTTATTTATATTTATCATTTTCACATTGAATTATGGTAAATTAGATGTAAATATGTTCAATATGTTTCTTCTCCATCACCAAATTTCATGTGTGTTCGTCAGTAAGGCGCATAGATAAAAGAGTATAAATGAATGACAAATAAATTATATCTACATGGGTAATCACTAAAATTAAATATCCAATGTCAATGTTATTTGTGTTCACCATAATCACATTTTATTATGGTATAATAGATGTAAAAAATTTCTATGTTTTTCTTTTTCCCCATCACCAAAATTTTAGTTTCTTCACCTCTGAGAAACTAAGTTAAGAGACTACAAATGAATGACCCGTAATTTACATGTATCTAAAACAATTAAAATAAAATAATCAAGCTCAATATTGTCTATATTCATTGTATTCACATTGTATTATGGTATATTACATCTAAAAATATTCTATATTTTTCCTCGCCATCCCAAAGTTTTAGGTTTTTTTTATCACTAAGCAGAAATACATAATAGACTACAGTAAATTTAAATGATTAGTTATATTTTATTTTTCTACTCTATCACAAAATTTTAGGTTTTCCCCCACCAAAAAACAAATTTAAAAGAGTATAATCCATGACATATATTTTATATAATATAGGTAAAATTAAAATTGAATAATAAAGCTCAAATTTATTTATATTTACCATTTTCACATTGAATTATGGTAAATTAGATGTAAATATGTTCAATATGTTTCTTCTCCATCACCAAATTTCATGTGTGTTCGTCAGTAAGGCACATAGTTAAAAGAGTATAAATGAATGACAAATAAATTATATCTACATGGGTAATCATTAAATTAAATATTCAATCTCAATGTTATTTGTGTTCACCATAATCACATTTTATTATGGTATAATAGATGTAAAAAAATTTCTATGTTTTTCTTCTTCTCCATCACCAAAATTTTGGTTTCTTCACCTCTGAGAAACTAAGTTAAGAGACTACAAATGAATGACCCGTAATTTACATGTATCTAAAATAATTAAAATAAAATAATCAAGCTCAATATTGTCTATATTCATTGTATTCACATTGACTTATGGTATATTACATCTAAAAATATTCTATATTTTTTCTCACCATCCCAAAGTTTTAGGTTTTTTTTATCACTAAGCAGAAATACATAATAGACTACAGTAAATGTAAATGATTAGTTATATTTTATTTTTCTACTCTATCACAAAATTTTAGGTTTTCCCCCACCAAAAAACAAATTTAAAAGAGTATAATCCATGACATATATTTTATATAATATAGGTAAAAATTAAAATTGAATAATAAAGCTCAATATTGTCTATATTCATTGTATTCACATTGACTTATGGTATATTACATCTAAAAATATTCTATATTTTTCCTCACCATCCGAAAGTTTTAGGTTTTTTTATCACTAAGCAGAAAAACATAATTGACTATAGTAAATGTAAATGATTAATTATATTTTATTTTTCTACTCCATCACAAAATTCCAGGTTTTCCCCCACCAAAATACAAAGTTAAAAGAGTATTTTTATTAGCAAGTGAAAGTTCTATAAGCAATAAGAAATCTCACAGTTGTGGGTAACACATTCTCTCCAAATATTTTCTTCTCTCATTCTTCTCTTTCTTGTGTGTTCTTCTTTTCTTTTGTTGTTCTATGATAGTAATGGTAATAACAAGTAATTATTAAGAACAACAAAAGAAAAGAAGAACACACAAGAAAGAGAAGAATGAGAGAAGAAAATATTTTGAGAGAATGTGTTACCCACAACTGTGGGATTTCTTATTGCTTATAGAACTTTCACTTGCTAAACACTGCAACTGTGAAATCTGTGTATGTTATTATTGAATACAAAGCAAGACACCCTATTTATAGTTTTAGGTTTACAAAAGCCCAAAACATAAAAGGCCCAAAATATTCAAATCAAATCTAATCCTATCAAATCAAATCAAAATAATGAATTACATTTAACAGTATTCGGATACCAGTTGAAAAATTGCAACAAATGAGTGCTTTTACAACATGGTGTTCGAATACCATATATGGTATTTAGATACCACACACAAATTTGGCCAAAAACACCTTTGATATTTAAAGATCAAGAAATCACACCACTTTCTTTTCTTACAACACACAGGAGAAAGCACATCACTCTCTATAATTAACACACAACTTATCACCACACACTCTGATGATTAAGTTGCAAGAAAAATTCTTTGAATAATTTAGAAGTAATATTGTATTGTTTTTGAATTTTAAACTTTATTCTTGGATCTTCTCTTTCAAAAAGTTACAATTCAAATTATGACAAGTCAAGTGCTCAAGATAATGTATGAAAAACATTTGATGATTTGAAAATAATGCACATAGTTTTTTATGATTGAGTACTTGAAAAAATATTTGAATTGATATGAGAATTTGAATGTTGGAAAGAGGTGAAATATGAATTTTAAAAAGTGCATCTTATATAAACAATGAAACATTGTCATGAATGTAAAGACTAGTCTCTTATGAAAATGTTTTGATATATATATATATATATATATATATATATATATATATATATATATATATATATATATATATATATATATATATATATATATATATATATATATATATATATATATATATATATATATATATATATATATATATATATATATATATATATATATATATATATATATATATATATATATATATATATATATATATATATATATATATATATATATATATATATATATATATATATATATATATATATATATATATATATATATATATATATATATATAAAGAAGGAAAAGATTTAACAATGGATTAAAAGTTTCAAGTATCTTTTCAAGTAGGATTCAAAGTTATGGTTTAAAGAAATTAATTTGATCAAGCTATGACATTTGAAAATTAATCATAGAAAGCTAATGTACAATATGTTTTGATGGTATAAATCTTAGATGCTCAAAGAAAAATATTTAAAAAATCATTCTATGCATTATTTTCAAAATGGTAAAAAATGATATTTTTATTTGTGAAAATTTTCTAAGTCAATATTGGTATAATCGATAAACCTCTTTTGCAAAGAGGTTATGCTAACCGATTAGCTATGTTGGAGTTTAAAGAAAATTTGATTTTTTTTCAAGGATAATTGAATGTCCCTTAGCATGGAGACTAAAGACAATTGATTAACCATTCCTGTTTTTACTAAGATAATTGATTAACCTCCTTGTAAAGGGTCAAGCATAATCGATTATATATCCCAATTTATTCACTTTTTTTTTATCATTGCAATTAGGATAAATGGTTACTTATATAGGTGTTAATCGATTAACCTATGTTCTTTTTGAAAGATACTGAAACATTGCATTGCTCTCATAACCTTTCTTCATTTGTAAACTTTTTCATAAATTATGGCAATTATTCATAATCTTTTTCGAACAATTGCTTTTTGAAAATCAAAAGGCGTAGGATAATTAGAAATAGAAAAAACATTTACATTCAAAAATTACCTCTTTTCTGACATATTTTAAAAGCGTTCAAAACTTTTATGAAAACTTTTCTGCTCCATAATTTTCATATAAAAAAAAAGTTTCATTCTCTTTTTTGAGCACTTAAGTATATATCATTTGATCATATTGTTCCAGAAAAGGGAAGAACATTATTTCAATTGTTTGAAAAGTGTCAAACACATCTGTACTAAAAAATTATTTCATCTATTTGTCAGTTGCAAACTTGTTTATCAGGTTGCGATAACAAACATGTAAAAGAAGAAGTAGGGTTCATTTTCTTAGATTGAAAATTAAGGAAGTGGTGTGCTTCTTTGTTGTTGTTAGAATTGTAGAAGAAGTTTTGATGTGAGGCTTGTAAGAAGATCTAACAATAGTTAAAATCTCTCATAGGGTGTGAGGAGACTAGATGTACCATTAGTTGATAAGGAGAACTAGTATAATTCCTTGTGTTCATTTACTTTACTACATTTATTTTTCTGTATATTACTTCAATCTCTCAAACCAGAAAAATAACTCATCACTTCATTTTTATAAACCAATAAAAATAAAACAAGTTAACTTGCAAGGTAAAAATTTACTGCTTTTCTCTAAAATTTCTAAACACTTAATTCACCCCACTCTTAGGTGAACTCTCATACTTACAATGAAGCAATGCATTTTCAAATAGAAATCATTCACGAAGAATTACTTTGAACTTTAAATAATGAAAATTGATGTAATGCAACTTTTCAGATTTAATTAAATCATGAATCAATGCAAAGTTTGGAGCCCAATTTGAATTTGAAATTTTACAATTTTTCAGGTTGGCATTGAGATACCATAATGTGGTAATCGTGGTATTCGAATACCACATAAAAATGTACTTTATTTTTAAAAAAATTTCACTTGATATTTGGATACCATATATTGTATTTGAATACAATATTGAAAATCTGGAAAAATATGATGTTTGTTCATGTGGTATTCGGATATCATATATGGTATTCGAATACAACTTTTCTAAAAAGGTTAAAAACTACAATTTAAAATGTGTTTTGATGCATTGACATGTATGATTATGTAAGAAAGATGTAGATGAAGAGATTGAAATGTCTTAAGGAATGAATTGCGAGAAATACATTTGAACACAATTCCTAAAGACTTGATTTTCTTCACTTGATACAAATGCTCTAGCTTGACTCGAACATCTTTTTGAGCTTTTTGTCTTTATCAAAATTACTTCTTTAAATGAGATGAATTCACAAGGGTCATCTACCTCTTTGTCAGAAAATCAACATATACTCGTGGCAGTAGATTACATATCTAAATAGATTGATGCAATACCTTCTCCCACAAATGATGCCTGAGTTATGATCAAGCTTTTAAAAAAAAATTTATTTTTTCGTAATTTGGTGTACCGAGATTGATAGTTAATGATAGAGCTTATTCAAAAAGTTTGAAATTAGGCACATAGTAGCAACGCCTTCTAAAAAAGTATGAAAAAAAAACATTAAAAGAGAGGGATTTGCTTTTAAATTTTTATTTTTATTTTTAAACCTGAAAGACTGATTTTAGTTTTTGAAAACTATTCTGAAGCGGTCTTGCTCTTGCATATTCATTTTTAAAATTCTAAATATTAATTTTATATTTATTTTAGATTTTTTCTAAACGAAATATTTTAGTATTAATCTATGTCGAGGACTCTTCTAAAATATCCCTAAAATAAAATAAATATATAGGATAATTTTTCAAATATAATATCTTTCCAATCAATCTCTCCGTTTTCTGAATTATGTTTAAAAAAACTCTCAATATTAAATGGGAAGTATATTGTTTTTGTTCCTTTCATTTTTGTTTGAGACATTTACTGAAAAGTCCAAATTTACTTGTTTTCATGTGGCTCACCCGGAGTTCATTGTACACTATTCTATGTTTAAAAAGTAAAAATATGCAAATTTAATTGCTGGCTAGGCTTTGTTGGTTTGGTAATTGTTTGCACACATTACCTATCTGACTCATGTTCGAATGCTGGCAACTGTTTGATGAAAGTGGGTGGGGGTGGTGGTGAGTGATCAAACTATAAGGTATTACAAAATACCTTCCATTTTATAAGGTCCTTGCCAAGGAAAGGAGGGAGGCTAAAGTATCCATTTTTAATATTTTATTATTACCTTTTATAAAATTAGAGGTAGGGCCACTTGGGCATAGAAGGGATGTTAAAGTATTCATTTTTAATATTTTAGTGTTCCTGTGAGATTTTGGGTTGAATTATAACTTTATTGAAGAATAGTTTTTGTGTTTCGACAAGAAATAAACATGAACTCGAAGTTGGGTCGCATGTTGAGGTCGAAGGGTTATATACTGTAGTTGAAGTTAGTTCTAGTATGTAATGTCGAAATTTATCATTGACTTATTATGTCGAATTGGGCCTTGTGTTAAAGATCTAATTGTTTAGTTAACTTGTATTGTAAGTTAACTAGTTAGTCTATAAATAGACTAGATCACTCAGGTTGTTAGGTGAAGTCAATTGTGTTATTCATTTGTAATCATTTCTAAACCCTAAATAAGAAAGTGAATAGTAAATAATTTGCCCTAATCATTTTTCTTCTTTCTTTTTTATCCTTTCTTCTTTCTTTCTTTGTTTTAACTGTTTTCATTATTCACCCAAGAACTTTGTTTCTCAATCTTTATTTGTTGAAAGGTATCGTTTGTGATCACAACAATTACCTTTTATAAAATTAGAGATAGGGCACAAGTTTCAAGTTGTGACATCCTACTTGTTCATTTTTAAAGTGTAAATTTTAGACATATATGATTCGACAACTACCTCTCATACAACTTCAATTGCAACCCTTGCTAATATTAAAAGAAAAAGAAAAGTTAGAGGTGTCACGATGTGTACTAATGTTAAAAAAAACTCAAAAAATGGTGTTCACTCTCCAGTTGATTTTGATCTTAGAACTGGTACGAGTTATGGTCAAAATACTAATGATTTTAAAGGTTACATTGCATTACAAGGTATAAGCAAAGCGAATATTTTGAAAAATAGTTGGCATGAAGTTGGCGGTGAAATGAAAGATAAGATATAGACCGATATTGCAGTATTTATTATGAAATTTTTATTTGTTTTATAAGTATATATGACAATTTATTTTTTTGGTTTAATATTAATATCAATTAAATTATGTAAACATAGATAGTGTTTATTGTTTTAGAGGATAAAATGCCGAAAAAAGAAATGGTTTGGATATGTTGGTGAGTGTTGGAGTGGCTTTAAGACACAATTCAAATGAATATATTAAAAATATCAAACGATATCGAAGTGCCTCCATCCGTGAAGTATTCATAGATTGATAAGGAAGTTTGGGAGGATTTTGTAAAGTCTTACACCACTCATGAATTATTGGCTAAGAGTAAAAAAGGATTGGAGAATTGAGTTAGAAATATCTATCCACATAGTCTGTCTCGTGAAGGATATGATAAATTTGAACATAAATGATTAATGAAAAAAATAAAGTGAATTAGAGTTGAGAGATCCTTCTCAAAACCTTGATCGAAGTCCATCTCCACCAACATGCTGATAGGCTTAAATTATATTGTTTATTTGACACGATTTCGCGCATGTTATTTAGCATTTTATTTCTGTTTTCTTGTATTATGCATTTGTTTTGTTTCTTTTTCAGGTTTTCGTATTTTCAAAGCTACTCGAGAAGAAATGAAGAAAAAAGAGCTAAAAACCCTACTTTCTGAGGAGTTGTACACATGGCTTCCACCATGGCGGACGCCATAGAGGATGCCACACATTGGATAGAAGCCAACTGCTAACAACTACCACGTCTCCCACTCCTTTCCACCCTAGTTCATGTGGCGGACGCCACAAAGGGGTGGCGAGCGCCACCTTCACACGACCATTTCCCTCCCAAAAGGAGTTGGGGGGGGGGCATTCTTGTCTTTACTTGTACTTCCCTACCACTATAAATAAAAGAGTTCTGATTCATTTCAAATCATCCAAGCTTAGAGAACATAACTCAAGTCATAAATTTCACCTATTTTAAAGTGATAAACTTCTCACATCTAGGGGTTATCACACCGTATAATCGAGTCTGTAATCGAGTTTGGAGCACTTGGGTAGAAGTTAAATCTGCCGCCATTTTAATTCAGTCTTTTTTACTTCCATTTGTTCAAGATTTTAAAGCCTCTCGTTTAGAGCAGGTTTCTGTCTATTTATTGCCTTTTATTTATTTTACCCGCCTTTATTTCCCGCACCCTTTATTTCTTGCACCACACTTTATTTATTTACTTACCCTCACTTTATTTACTCGCATTTATTTACTATGTCTGGCTAAATCTTAAGGGTTAGAATGCGAGGATTATAGTTATAATTAGTATTCCACACGGTTGTTGGTAGAATTACTTAGGGGCTATGTTAACTTTTAACACTTATTTTCTGTACTTAAAATTTGTTGGGTAAGATCGAAAGCCTTCCAACCTTTAGATAAATTTGGTTAGTCTTGATTGTTCCAAGGAAGCGAAAGCGCTTGGCTCAGTGAATTAGGGATCTTTAATGTTTAAGAAAATCAATTTTAAAACTGTTTTTGGACGCGTTTATGGATTTACAGTCCGGTTCGTAAGAACCTCTTTTTGTTAAAATTCCAGGTTAAAATACTTTTCAACTAAGTCAAGAAACTATATTTCTTAAAAATAGGTTTATTAGTCCTAACGCAATGCGCACCTTTTTATAAGTGACAATAAGAGGGGTCAATTAGGGATAAACTCGGTTCTGAATACATGAAAGCGACAGTTCCTGTTAAATTAGTTCTTTTCATGGGTAGAAAATATTACCCCATAAGGAATCCTATATGTACACATCTGGAATACTACGTAACTACATGAATTGCATCTATGCCTGTTGCTTTATTATTGAATTTATTTTCGCACTTTACTTTTATTTCGCACAATCCAATCCTTTATTTGATTTGCCTTAGATAAACACCGTAACAATAGTAATTGACAGATTGACGTTTGGTCTTTGTGGGATCGATAATCTTTTATATTACTTTGACGCTATTCGTGCACTTGCGAATCGCCCATCAAGTTTTTTGGCGCCGTTGTCGGGGACCAATTACGTCAAAATTTTGTACCCTATTGTTACACCGTCTAGACTAAGGTTATATCCATTGGTTAATGCAAAGAACTCGCAGCACCGGTACCCTTATAGATCCTTTAGAGGAACCTGAACGTTACACTCATGCATGTATCTTATTTCGTAGATTTAAGAGAGCTATGGACGAAGACCGTGACCAAAGACCCCTTAAGGATTTCACTCAACCATCTAATGAAGAACCTAGTTCTAGTATTGTGAACCCCAATATTCCTGCTCACAATTTCGAGCTAAAACCATCCATATTACAATTAGTACAACAAAACTAGTTCGCGGGACTCGCTACCGAGAACCCGAACCAACATTTAAAAACCTTTATCCAACTAGCTAACACTTTTAAAATCAATGGTGCTACCCCGGAGGCGATTAGGTTAAGATTATTTCTTTTTCCCTTATTGACAAAGCCCTTACGTGGCTAAATTTCCTTCTAGCCAATTCTATAACAACTTGGGAAGACCTTAGGAAAGTTTTCCTCGCTAGATATTTTCCCCCAAGCAAAACAACTGTTCTTAGGAACCAGATAACTAGATTTACCCAAAACTAAGGTGAATCTCTCTTCGAGGCTTGGGAAAGATATAAAGACCTGTTGAGAATATGTCCGCACCATGGCCTGGAATCATGGCTAATCATTCATACCTTATATAATGGACTTCACTATAACACAAAGATGACCATCGACGCCGCCACAGGTGGCGCCCAAATGAATAAACCTTACCCTGAAGCTTGCGCTCTCATCGAGGATATGGCTCAAAACCATTGTCAATGGGGGATAGAGCGAGCAACAGTGGAAAAGAAAGAAGTCCAAGGAGGAATACATGAAATAAGTTCTATAGACATGATACAAGCCAAAATGGACGCTTTAGCCCTTAAAGTAGAACATATGTACGTGAACCCAGTAGCTCCGGCAGCAGTTTCAACTGAGTGCAAACTATGTGGTACTCAAGGACACCAATCAGCAGAATGCAATCTGCTGAACAAAACTCATTCAGGAGAGGTCAACTATACCCAAGGAAATCCATTTTCAAACACCTATAACCCTGGATGGAAGAATCACCCAAACTTTTCCTACAAAAATAACAACCCTATCCAAAACCCTGCACCCCCGAGACCATCTGGTTTTCTAGCTCAAAGACAAAACCCGCCTATGCAAGCTGTGAAACCTAAGCCGAACCTTGAGAAAATAATGGAAAAATTTATTACGGCTCAAACCCAGTAAAACAAAGAATTCCTAAACCAGAACATTCATGTGAATGAATTGATTACCCAGTTAGGAACCAAAGTAGACCAAATAGTTACCCACAATAAGATGCTTGAAACCCAAATATCTCAAATAGCTTTAAAACAAGCTCCTGAGACTACACCCGGAGGATAGTTCCCTGGTCAACCTCAACAGAACCCTCGAGGGAAAGCCAATGCAATCACCTTACAGAGTGGGACCGCTTACGATGAACTGGTTAACCCGAAATTGAGCGAACCCAAAACTCTTAAAGAAAGCATGGTGCCCACGAGCGAAGTAGAAGAACCAGTAGGATCTGAAAAGCAGGAGGATAAGGACAAAACTAACGAACCACCATCACCATATAAACCTTCCATACCCTATCCGCAAAGACTAAAACAGACCAAGATCAATAACCAATATCAGAAATTTATCAAAGTCATAGAGAAACTTCATGTGGAAATCCCTTTCGCAGAAGCCATCACCCAAATACCGTCATATGTAAAATTCCTCAAAGACATCCTTACCAATAAACGTAGACTTGACGATCCAAAACCCTTAGAATGTAATTCCATTTCCGAAATTCCTAGAAATTTCTCCATACCTTGTATTTTGCGAAGTCATGTCATCAATAAAGCTTTTCTAGATTTAGGAGCTAGCGTAAGCCTTATGCCCCTGGTGGTTTTTGAAAGATTAAAACTAGGAGAATTACAACCTACGAAGATGTCACTTTAATTAGCCGACAGATCCATCAAGTATCCGGTTGGCATATTGGAAGACGTCCCCGTTAGGATTGGTCAGTTGTTCATCCCAACCGATTTTGTTGTCATGAACATTAAAGAAGATGATGACATTCCAATCCTTCTAGGCAGACCATTCTTATCAACCGCTGGAGCCATAATAGATGTCAAGAAAGGGAAATTGACTTTTGAGGTAGGTGACGAAAAGATAGAATTTATTCTGTCGAAGTTTCTTATGGTACCAGTATTAGGAGATGCATGTTACACCATAGACATCATCGATGAATGCGTTAGGGAGTTAAAGTTAGAAGAAACCATCAGACTACCTTCAACCTTCATAAAGGAGGACGATGGATTTATAGAACCTTACATTGATGATAACTTGTACGAATGTTTATCCCTTACCCCAGGTCCTATACCATGCCCAAAAAAACCAGCTTTAGAACGTAAAGAACTACCTAAGAATCTAAGATACAAATTCTTGGACGAAGAAATGAACTCTACAGTTATAGTCTGTGCTACCTTAAACCAAGGAGAAACCTATCAACTCTTATTTGTCTTATGCAAATATCCCTCTGCCTTAGGATATAACATCTCTGATCTAAAAGGTATAAGTCCATCTGTGTGCATGCACCGGATCTCGCTCGAGGAAGACTCAAAACCCTCTAGAGAACACCAGAGAAGAATAAACCCTATAATGAGTGATGTTGTTAAGAAGGAAGTTCTCAAGTTACTAGAAGCAGGTATAATTTATCAGATCTCAGATAGTAAGTGGGTAAGCCTTGTGCATGTAGTACCTAAAAAGGGAGGCATCACGGTTGTGCAGAACGATAAAGGTGAACATGTAGCAAAACAGATAGAAGGAGGATGGCGTATATGTATAGATTATAGAAAATTAAACAAAGCCACCAGGAAAGACCATTTTCCCTTACCACTTATAGACCAAATGCTGGAATGTTTGGCCAGACACTCCTATTTTTGCTACCTGGATGGATATTCAGGATTTTTCCAAATCCCCATACATCTAAAAGACCAAGAGAAAACTACCTTTACATGCCCTTATAGAACTTTCGCCTACAGGCGAATGCCTTTCGATCTCTGTAAGCACTTGCTACTTTCCAACGTTGCATGATGACGATCTTCGCATATTACCTTGATGGAATCATGGAATTATTCATGGATGATTTCTCGATATGCGGTCTTGATTTCAACAATTGTCTCGCAAACCTTGAGAAGATCCTGAAAAGATGTGTTGACGTCAACCTAGTGTTGAACTGGGAGAAATGTCACTTTATGGTCACCGAAGGTATAGTTTTGGGACATATAGTTTCTGAGAGAGGTATCGAAGTAGATAAAGTCAAAATAGAAGTGATTGAAAACCTTAAACCCCCTAACACTGTCATAGAAGTCCGAAGTTTTCTTGGACACGCTGATTTTTATCGGTGTTTTATTAAAGACTTCTCTAAAATAACCAAACCTTTAACATACCTCCTAATGAAAGATGTCGAGTTTGACTTTGCCGAAAGATGCCTGGAAGCATTTAAATTTCTAAAACAAGCCCTGATCTCGACATCCATTATTGCGGTCAGAATAGGATATCAAATTATTAATTAATTTGAATCACATCTTTAGTTCACAATCGATCTTTGATTTATCCGAAGGAAAAGGTAAAAGATCGGTTGTGAACTAAATATGTGATTCAAATTAATTAATAATTTGATATGCTATTCTAACCGCAACAGAAAATGACGACTTCACTGGGGAATTCTAAAGTGATGGATCAACTGGTGCAAGCGCGACCAGTTGTCAATTTAGGATGAAATGGTAAGACAGGATCCACATGGCGGTAGGATCAGGTAAACGACAAATGCCGGAGTTTTTGGGACATTCCTTTAAACGAAAAGATCGAGCGAGATCTTTAGGAATCATCGGAAAATATACAGGGAGAAACAAACATCAGAAACATCCGGAAGAACATCAAATGAACTCTGAAATACACCAGAGATACTCGAAAAAATATCGAATAAACTCTGGGACAAAGAAACAACATGAGAACATCTATAAGAGCATAAAATGACGACAAGGTCTCTGAAGGTACATCCGAAACACTTAGGAAAGCAACAAATGTATGGGACAAGTTTGAAAACCTATTTGGAAGAACATCAAATAAGTAACAAAGGGTTTCTAGAAGAAACATCAGAACCAAAATTCAATCTGGAAAACCATCAGAAGGAGAAATAAATCCGGAGAAACATCGGGTAGATTCTGGAAAATATCTGGGAAACCATCAGATAAGTTTTGGAATAATATCAGAATAGAGACTCAAACTGGAAGAACATCCGAGAGAGAAACGTATCCGGAAAACCATCGAAAAGATTCTGGAAGAACATCAGAATCACAAAGGAATAATCTGGAAAACCATCAGATAAGTTTTGGAAGAACATCAGAACAAAGACTCGATCTGGAAAACCATCAGAAAGAGACGTATCCGGAAAACCATCGGATAGATTCTGGAAAACCATCAGAATCAAAAGGAATATCTGGAAAACCGCCAGATAAGTCCTGAAGGAAAAGGTCAAAGATCGGTTGTGAACTAAAGATGTGATTCAAATTAATTAATAATTTGATATCTTATTCTAACCGCAACAGAAAATGGTGACTTCACTAGGGATAGTCCTAACTTTTAAGGGTTACCCCTACCTTGTTTATTATTTTTACTATTTGCTTCATTATTTACTTGCTTGTATACATATCTTGTACCTTGCTTGGGGTATCCTTGTTGTGAGATAAAGCGTGAATATTTATTGCTTGGTCTCAAGATAAAACTGTCACCTATCACGTCGTATCAAGTGCGAGGAGTGATTTGAACAACCAATAGCTTTAATACGAATCACAACCCTTACACTATCCTAACAACGTGTAAATGAAGTAAACTTTTCAGTTTCCAACAGACAAAAAAAAGTAATTTAAATAGAGAGCATTCTGACCTTGGATACTTCAGATACATGAGAACTTCACTTGTCAGAAGTCTCACATCTCAGAAGTAAAACACTACAAATCAAGCATTAGAAAATTATTTCTTTATTCTAGAAGACATAAATTCCGAGATATTTCTTTTCATTCTGGACATAGAACCGAGATCACATGTTTTGGAATGAAAACAAGTTTATTTTTCAGCAAGGAATTTGGAAAAAGATACTAGCCATAAGAAAGGTTTGTATCAAAATGTTTTAAGAAGTAGCTCCTTTCTGAACAAAAACTCAAAATATAATCCTAGAATGTAAAAATAGAGTATTAGATAATTAAGAAATAGTAAGAGTTAGAAAATCATTACTCTCAATTATTTGGTCGTCTTCTAGTTAACTTTGTATCTTAAAGATGTAGGTGCTTCTTCAAAATCAACACGCGATTAGATTCTGCAGTTGAGTACGTTTTTTATGAATATCTCTAGTTGGACCGCTATATCAGATTCTCCTTAGAAACTGATATCACCAAAATCTCTTCCTTTCTTTAAATCTCGATTGAGATGCATAGGAGTCCTTGATTCTTGCACTGAGACAAGATTGTATTCGTAGCTTCTTTAGTCTTCTTATTTTGATAAATGAAACATCTCTCCTGATGTTTTTGAATCTAGATCATCAGAGGATACTGAGTTATCTCTTAACTTTTCTACTTTTGATCAACCGCTTCTGTCTTTACTAAGACTTGATTTTAGAAGGCCACTTGATTCAATCAAGTAGTTTCCAATTTTGATATAGAATAGGAAATACCATATATTGAGAAAATAGGTTGAATTCCTCTTGCATCACCGGAGTTCAATCTTTGACCAGACGCACTTCTTCAACAGATGCAAATAACATCATGAACATCAAACCACGAGACATTTCTTCAAAGGGCTTGAATGTTGATCTTGTTCTTACTGGCTTAGTCTTATCACCCAGAATCAGTATTTTAGAATGTAAAGATTACAGTCTAAGCTTTCTCAAAGGGATAAGAATCGTGGCAGCTTCTGGTTGAGCATCTTCTGATTTTTACATCTTGTACTTCTTTGGCAGCTTCATTAACTTTAGCATTAGAAAGGGTAAAATAAAAATTTGTAATCTTCTAATAAGCTCCGACTTTTAACTACCAATCTTATCATTAAATTTGACATCAATTTGATTTATTTGCAGAAGTACTTCAACTCCAAGTACTTTGTAGATTTTTGAGCATTCTAATCATGATGCATCAAAATAGATCTGAAAAGAATCATGTTCTGAATAGCATGCTACAACTCCTTAGAAATGCTTTGTCATGATAGTCTTATATATCATGATCTTAGCCATTTCTTTTCAAGATCATGTTCTTCCTTTTACATTTGTATCTAGTTGTAAAGGACTGGGACATGAAGATCTCAGTCTCATCAAATAGCTTTTTGAGCTGTTTATTCTCAAACTATTGACAAAGATTATTTTTGATCTTGAATAATATTAGACTTCCATATATGCACTTTGAAAGTAGATAACATAGAAGGATTCATCCTTGTGTGAAGATCCTTACCCATGTATATCCTATACTTACTAATAATAATTGATCCAATACTTCATACAGTGGTATTTCATTAGATTAGATATGTTAGTGTACAGAAACTCCAAGGGGTATCTTTTTTGAAGTTAATGATTCTTTTTCTTTTGATCACTTCCAAAAATCATTGTTTGTAGGAATAAGTTCCAGGCTTTGGAACATGTACCTTTAAACTATGCAAACAGTCAGAAACTTGGTAACAAGGCCAGTGCTTAAACTGCACTACTAAGAACTTCTGCAACAGAGATGATTTATGCTGAATCTGAAACAGAAACTACTTAATCTTCTGGAGGGATATTCTTAATTAGGCATTCTAACGCTAGCCACAGTGCTACGTAGCTTGTTCTTCATATATGTCATCTTCTAAGAACTCAGAACCATCTCGTGTTACCTGTAGAATTTTCTTCTTGTATATCAAAGCTTTTTTACTCGGCTAATGGTAAACTCGAAATAACTAGTAGAACATCTAGTTCCTTTGAGTCTATTGCAATGACTCTTCTTCAAGAGACGATTAATCATTCTGGATAGAGTGACACTCTATCTTATCTTCTTCAAAATCCTTGATCTTATTAGCTGAGGAACTTATGGTCTTCATAGATCTTCTAATAAATGTAAGCATAATAGATTTCCTCTCATATGAATTATACTATTATAGCTTAATCTTCATGATTTATCAAAACAAACTCACAAGTTCCTTTAGAGAGCGTTGATCAAATCTTCTGTAACTAAGATGTAGTTACTAAAAGCTTCAATCTGAATGGAAAGCTTTTGATAGTCTTCTTCAAGAGATCTGACGAAGAGAAAACCTATGTTTAGAACTCTAAGTCCTGTAGCCAGGGTTTGAAAACTTGATAACAAGATTTCAACAGTCTTCAACATCCTTCATCTTAAATTTTCCATGCTTCTGAATCAAAACACGAGTAAATGTTTCCTTGACTTAAAAGAGTTCTTAATGAGTTATTGAGAAAGTAAAATGTAGACTTAGAAGTATGTTATTTGAAAACATCCTATACTCAGTAAGAATTGACTTTTAGTAAACAAGGAATCCTGCTTTTTGATGATTCTTGTAATCTTTTTCCAACTGATCATTCATATTTAATTTCAGCCTTTTACCAGCTTCACCTGAGGGAGATATGTAGCTGTTATCAACTACCATATTCCTGAAATCAATATCACCGTCTAGGAAAACCTTTCTAGTTCAACTTTCTAGTACTAAACCTTTTCACCAACAATGGTGGAAGATAGAGCTAAGAACGTTTGAGATTGTAACAGTAGGTGGTGGAGTAGAAACCATCAAGGTGTTTCTAAAAGCTCGTCTAAATCTTTATCTAACACGTTTAAGTGTTTGATAAACACCAATACCAGAAACGGAGCCCTGATACCAATTGAAGGGGCGAGAAACACAAGAAAGGGGGTTTTGAATTGGGTTTCACAAAATTTGTTCTTTTCTTCTAATTCAAACTTCAATGCTAACAAAAGAACTAAAAAAAATGAACACGATTATTTTTATCCTGGTTCACTATTAACAAAGTTACTCCAGTCCACCCACCAAGGTGATTTCTCCTTAGACGAGGACTTAATCCAATAATCTATAAAGATTACAATCAACACAACTTAGACTAATCGTCCTTGTGCAAACCACAATGGATAACTTCCATTGCCTTTTTGAGAATTCTGACTATACTCTAGTCTCTCAAGGAACTTTCAACCACTGTTGATTACAAATATGTGTATGAGGAGATGCTTCTAGATAAGCAGATTACACAAGTTTAAGTACATTAAACACAAAAGTGTTTCTAGCAAGATATGAAAAATAAATCCTTGCTAATATACAAAACTATCTTAAGAATGAACTTCAAGTGATTTGCATTGTATCATCATGCGTTTTGTTGCTTAAAAGCTTCTTATAATGCTTCTTTCTTTTTCTTGTAAAGCAACACTCTATCTTTGTTTGAGCTATAAGCATCTTCTTTTTTAGCTTACATCTTGGCGCTTTGCTTCCACTTAGCACACATACTCTCGTGTTTTCTTCAGCTCTTTCTTTTCTTCTTTTAGATGAGCTCACATTTCATTTCTTTGGCTTTTCTAGCTCTCAGCACATCATCTCTCATCATTTGTCTTCATTCTTCACTCGTCGCTCGTCTCTTGCTTCAAGCATTTAGATATTTAATATATAGAGCTTGAGAATAGATCCGTTGGAGGGTATAAAAGGAAACAAGTTCCAACTGTAATTTGACAATGTTCATTTGAAGGAATGGTCATATCATAATAAAAAAACTATGTCCTTGCGCCACCTTATCTAGGTAGAGGTCACATACTACTTTGTGATTTTATATTCAACATATTATCCAACCATTCTTGATCTTCTGTCTTATGATTCTTCAAAGGCTTCAGATGTATGTTTAATGAAGCATGTTAAAGAGAGATCAATACTTATAACTTCAGAACCTAAGTCTTTAGAGTCTCAGATCTTCGTTCAACAGAACCTTGTCTTAAGAGTCTTCAGCACTTGGTCTTTAGAAGTGATGTCTTTAGAAACTTCAGAACTTGTTCTATAGAACCTCATCTTCAGAATCTTCAGAACTTGTTTAGTACATACTTATCTTCAGAGTCTTCATAACTTTGTTCTACAGAACCTTGTCTTCAGAATCATCAAAACTTTGTTACAATAGAAATGATGTCTTTAAAAAATTCAGAACTCGTTCAACAGAACCTTGTCTTCAGAATCTTCAGAACTTGTTCTGGACATACTTGTCTTCTGAATCTTCAGAACTTCGTTCATCAGAACCTTGTCTTCAGAAACTTCAGAACTTTGTTGCAATAGGAATGATTTCTTTAGAAACTTCAGAACTAAAAGAATTTAGAAGCACATCTCTTAGAAAACCTTCGAGGCTTTACACACAAAGTCATGATCAGAAGCTCTAGTACTAATGTTCTTCAAAACTGTTGCCTAAGAGACATTCTTGAAACTTGAATTTAATAAGGAACACCATATGTTTTCTTCCAGAGTGTTTAGATCAGAGTCTTATGATGTCACACACCTTTCTATCAGAGTCAGATCTTGTTTAGCAAAATCTACACACTAGACATAAACCATAGACTATTGAATGTTTCTCTAAGATAACATATGTAGTTATCATCAAAACTTAAGGCCAGATGCAGAACAAATCTTGTTCTTACAATTTTGACTAAAGAAAACTATAATTTGCTGCTTGGTCTAGAGTGTATCCATGGTGTGGAGGCAATCCCTTCAAATCTACACCAGAGGAATTCAATATGGAGATTATATGGAATTGTAGAAAATGTCAAGGCTGATCAAAATAAGTTTTTAACTATAGTTAATCGTATAAATAAGAAATTTTTTGAAAACTAATTGGCGAACATTTCACCATGTTTGCCTGTTTGAACATGATTCTCTTTAGAAGGAGATGTGTTATACTTAATGAATTTACATACTACCCATGGGTTTATGTAGGAACACGAGGATAAAGGGCATTGGGATGAAGTTGCCACCACAAGTAATGGGTGGTCAGGAAAAAAAAATTATGACTGCGTCCAGCACATTAGCTTAAATATCAGGCTATATGGTTGAAAATAGAATAAAGGTAGCCTTAGAGGCTGACCCCCTTAAAAGATGGCTGTCAAATCCACTATAAGTTAAAAAATAAAATAGATAATATTTATGAGAACTCAGTTTCAAATAACCAAAGACTTGGTTGTATTTACGATGATGAGCTTTTGGGATTCAAAAAATATCTGTTAACTTCAGATAAGATGGTATAAGCTTAATATCCATTAGAAGAGGTTTATTTAAGAGTTGGATCAATAAAAAAAACAACTTACATCATAAAAAAATTGATCCAGGCCTAAAGACCCAGATGATCAAGTTTCTTAAAGAATTCAAGAACTGTTTCACTTGGGATTATGATGAAATGCCAGGGATCAGTCGAGATTTGCACCAGAAGTGATGCAGAAGATCAAAGAGGAAATCAAAAGGCTTCTAAGAACAAATTCATACAAACTCCAAGGTATGTCGAATGGTAAGAAAATACAGTTCATGTTATTAAAAAGGATGTGACTCTTAGAGTTTGTATAGATTTTAGAGACTTAAATGTTGCCACTTCAAAAGATGAGTACACAATGCCTATAGCATAAATGTTATTCGATTCAGATGCAGGCTTTGAATATATAAGTCTTTAAAATGGTTATTATGGGTATAACTAAATTTATATTGTAGGGGAAGATGTGTCGATGTCCTAGGGCCTTAGGAACCTATGAATGGGTGGTAATGCATTTTGGCCTAAAGAATGCTGGTGCAACATACTAAATGGTAATGAATTAAATGTTTAATGGTTTCATTGAAACCTTTATTCAAATTTATATTGATGATATAGTTATCAAGTCTTCGTCAAAAATTTCCATTTGGACCACCTTCGATAATCATTCGGAAGGATGAGGAAATATGGACTGAAAATGAATCCATTAAAATGTGCTTTGGGTGTCCATGCAGGAGAATTTATGGGCTTTGTGGTTTACAATAAGGGATATAAATAAACCAAAACAAGACAAAATCTATACTCAATATAAAACATCCATCAAACAAAAATCAACTTCAATCTCTATTGAGAAAAATCAATTTCTTGAGGACTTTCATTTTGAATCCAAGTGGCAAAACAAAAGTATTTTCATCACTACTATGTTTAAAGAAGTCAATCGTTGATTTCTAAAAGTCAATTGGCTTTTGTAAAAAATATACAAATGCTTGACGGAGTTTTAGTTTTAAAATGAGTTTATGGATTTGGCTAAAAGAAGTAGGAGGGAGTGCCTTTTATTTAAAATAGACTTTGAAAAGGCTTATGATATAGTCTCTTGGTCTTATTTCAGGGATGTTATAAAGTGGATGGATTTTGGGTCTCGTTGGATAAGTTGGGCGGAGGAATTCATTTTTCTGAGTACCTTATCGGTTTTTACTCAACAGAAGCCCAACTAGAGTTTTTGTGATAGATTTTTATGTCAAGGGAGTCCCTTGTCTCCATTCTTGTTTCTTTTGGCGGCTAAAGGTTTAACAGTTCTGGTTCAGAAAGCAATTTCTTTTGTATTTAATGATAACACTTGTAACACCCCCTTCTATACCCCCAAATAAACAAATAAATCACATAATAAAATTTCATCAGAGTAAATTTGAAACATGGTATAAAAGAAGTATGCCACATCATTCACTAAAATAACATACAACACCTGCTCTATAAAAGACATACAACAGTGGGGTAGTCAACAAAGGAACTTAGTCCTTACACCCACATCTCAATATTTAGAATTAAAGCGGAAAATCTAAACATTTAATTACTTAAAACATGTAATCATATAAATACATATAATTCAGTTTGTTTCATCACATCCTTCATTTACATAAACATTTACCATCAGATACATATACAAAATGTATCCAAAAAGAATACTATACAAGCCTAAGTACCCGATGCTACATATCAGAGCATAACCGACCAAAAGAATGAAGCTATACTTCACAAAAGACATCCAGCAATCCTAATATGCAATGCCTCATAGAGCATTATAAAACAGCAGAAGGGTGAGAAACATTATCATAATAATCAGTGCATATAATTATATATATATATATATATATATATATATATATATATATATATATATATATATATATATATATATATATATATATATATATATATATATATATATATATATATATATATATATATAGACACACACAAACACACACACACACACACACACACACACAAACATAGAATACACATATTCCGCATTTCTCACCACCATTCGTTCCAATCATCATATACATCACAACATATGTGTAAACAAACATGGATAATCACCAAGCACATTTCATCACGCATACATCCATGATTCTCAATTCAATACTTCACATACAAGCACACTTTCATACAACAATACACATTAATCATGTGACTCAATGCAACTCAATGCAACTCATGCCATGTGGTACCAACACTTGTTATCATTTTTCGGTTTTTACACTTAAACCGGGTCCACCTATCTAGACCGATAACAACAAAAGTCCGTTCCCTAAGCTTTCAAACCCACCCTTCTAGGTTTGGGATAAGTCACTAGTCTCCACGAAACTAGCAAACATTGCCTCTTGACTAAATGATGCATTTGCAATCAACCGCCAAATGCACTTAAGACCGTTCTCGTATCTTAATCCCATGCATTCAAATAATTCATCACTCAAGAATTATAACATGATTGCACACACAACATATTCATATTAAATATCATCAATATATTTACCAAGAAATGCACACATATCCATAATATGTTCCCATGCATTCTCAAACACAACATCACATGCAAACAATATGCATTCACAATATCGTGCCAACGACAACGAACACAATCACGCTCATCATGCATTTTAATCAATGAAAACAATGCATTATATACGCCAAAAGGCCACAATTAATAATCAATTCCACAATCTAGGATTCACGTCTTACGGCTACCCACAACATATGTTTCACAGTATACAATTACTTATTTCCAACAAGGAGTGAACACAATCGAACCAAGAAATCAACAAGGAATGGAATCACAAGAAAACCAAATACTGTCACGCTCGCTGACTTGCGTGCCTAGTGAGTCTCTAGCGAATACTCGCTATCTGTTTGCCCTAGCAAACAAGCTCGCGAAGGCAAACAGAAGCTACTGACTTTGCTCGCCACCTTCTCGCTGCAGAGAGGCCCTAGTGAATCCTTCGCCACCTCATTCGCTACCAGCGAACCAGATCAAATGCATTCTGCCCAAGTCTGGGACCTCTCGCTAACTTGCTCGCCTAGCGAGTTGCTAGCGAACACTCGCGACCTGTTCGCCTAGCGAAGGTGCTAGCGAACGTCTGCGAACTTAGAATTCCTCACTGCCATCAAGTCCTCCACTCTTCACAAAACCGACCGATTATTACCAAACCAGTTCCATAGCCTTAGTCTAACCTCCATCGACTAAATTATACCACTTATTCTCATTTTTTACCGTTAAAACTCGGTTTCTATCGATTAAATCCAATTTGCCCTAAAATGGAAGTTGTAGAAAAACATCCAACAATTCAACCCAAGCATACATAATCATATACATTGATATAATAACAACATTTCACACCCTTACATTGATTAAACCGATGCTTGAGAGTTATTCTTAAGCTTTTTCAACTTTTCCTTCTTCTCCTTCTCTTTTCTCCTCTTTCTCGTTCTTTCTCTATTCTTTCTCTTATGTTTCCTTTTCTTTTCACTTTTCCTTTATAAGTCTTTCCATTCTATTTCCTTCCATATATTCTCCTCTCAAATATCTACTAATAATTCCAATAATTAAAATCATCCAAATAAATCAATTAATTAACATGAATAATTAATCATTGAAAAATTGGGCTGTTACAACCCTCCCCCACTTCAGGAATTTTCGTCCTCGAAAATGTTACCTGATTCAAACAGCTCTGGATAAGACTCCCTTATCTGACTCTCAAGTTCCCAAGTCACACTTCCACCAGCCGGTCCTTCCCAAGCTACCTTCACCAAAGCAATCTCTTTGCCTCGATGTAGCTTCAACTCTCGATCCTTTATCCGCATAGGTGATGTCTCCACAGTCATGTTATCTCTCACCTGCACATCATCTACTTGGACTACATGAGATGGATTCGCAATGTACTTCCTCAATTGAGATACATGGAACACATCATGAAGATTAACAAGCGACGGCGGTAAAGCCACACGATAGGCTACCTCCCCTATCTTCTGCAAAATATGATAAGGACCAATAAAACGCGGCGTCAACTTACGCGACTTCAATGCCCTACCAACACCAGTCATAGGAGTAACCCGAAGAAACACGTGATCTCCCTCCTGAAATTCAAGTGTCTTCCTCCTCTTGTCATGATAACTCTTCTAACGGCTCTGAGAAATCCTCATCTTCTCTTGAATCATCTTAATCTTATCGGTAGTCTGCTGGACTATCTCGGGTCCAACCACAGAACTCTCTCCAGATTCATACCAACACAATGGTGTCCTATACCATCTAGCATACAACGCCTCGAACGGTGCCATACCAATACTCGAATGAAAACTGTTGCTGTAAGTAAATTCAATCAAAGGTAAGTAGCTATCCCAAGCTCTTCCCTTCTCCACCACACAAGCTCTCAAAAGATCCTCAAGTGACTGAATCGTCCTCTCAGTCTGACCATCGGTCTGCGGATGATAAGCTGAACTCAAACGCAACTTCGTACCCAAAGCACTTTGCAAACTTTCCCAAAATATCGAAGTAAACCTCAGATCTCTATCTGACACAATGCTAGACGGAAAACCATGCAAACTGACAATCCTCTCAATGTACAACTTTGCCAACCTTTCTAACGGGTAATCCATTCGCATAGGAATAAAGTGTGCAGATTTGGTCAATCTATCCACAATAACCCAAATAACTTCAAAGTTACTCGGCGTCCTTGGTAAACCAGATACAAAATCCATAGAAATGCTATCCCATTTCGATTCAGGAATAAACAACGGTTTCATCAAACCCGACGATTTCTGATGCTCAATCTTCGACTTCTGACAAGTCAAACAAGAATACACAAACTCAGCAATATCCTTCTTCATGCGAGGCCACCAAAATACTTTCCTCAATTCTTGATACATCTTAGCAGCACCCGGATGAATACTCAATCCACTACGATGTCTTTCTTCAAGAATACTCTTCTTCAGCTCAACAACATCAGGAACACAAACTCTATCATGACACCTCATGCTACCATTTTCATCAATCCGAAAATCACCACCTCGACCTTGATTGATCAAAGTCAACCGATCAACTAAACTCAAATCAGATTTCTGTCCTTCTCGAATCTCGTCCAAAATACCACTAGTAAGCCTTAACATACCCAGCTTAACTCCATAAGAAGTCTTCTCACACACCAAACTCAAATCACAAATTGCTCAATCAATTCCAACTCTTTTACCATCATCATCGACATATGCAACGATTTCCTACGCAATGCATCAGCTACCACATTTGCTTTACCCAGATGGTAATTCAAACCAAAATCAAAATCCTTCAGAAGTTCCAACCATCTCCTTTGCCTTGCATTCAATTCTTTTTGATCAAAAAGATACTTCAAACTCTTATGATCACTAAACACCTCAAATCTCGAACCAAACAAATAATGCCTCCAAAGTTTCAGCACAAATACAACAGCAGCCAACTCTAAATCATGCGTCGGATAATTCTTCTCATGCACTCTGAGTTGCCTCGAAGCATAAGCTACAACTTGTTTATATTGCATCAACACACCTCCTAAACCCATCAAAGAAGCATCACAATACACAACAAACGGTTCTGTCGGATTCGGCAAAATCAAAACAGGAGCTGTCGTCAATCTTCGCTCGAGCTCTTGGAAACTTCCTTCACACTTCGCATCCCACACAAAATCTTGACTTTTCCTAGTCAACTGCGTCAACGGCAAAGATAACTTGGCAAATCCCTCAATAAATTTCCGATAATATCCCGCCAAACCAAGGAAACTTCTAATCTCAAAAACTGATTTCGGAGTCTCCCATTGCGACACCGCTTCAACCTTCGACGGATCAACTGCAATACCTTTACTCGAAATCACATGACTAAGAAAACTCCCTTCAACCAAAATTCACACTTAGAGAGCTTAGCATACAACCGCTTCTCTTTCAACACAGATAGCACAACCCTTAGATGCTCGGCATGTTCTTCTTCACTCTTCGAATAAATCAAAATATCATCAATGAACACCACCACAAACTTATCCAAATAAGGATGGAAAATCCTATTCATGTACTCCATAAATACACCTGGTGCATTAGTCTCACCAAATGGCATCACAGAATACTCATACTGTCCATACCTCGTTCTAAAAGCAGTCTTCTGAATATCCTCAGCCTTTACGCGAATCTGATGATACCCGGATCTCAAATCTATCTTACTGAACACACTCCCACCAACCAACTAATCCATCAAATCATCAATTCTCGAAAGTGGATACTTATTCTTGATAGTCACCTTGTTCAATTGTCTGTAATCCACAAAAAGTCTCATAGAACCTTCTTTCTTCTTAACCAACAACACCGGTGCACCCCACGGTGACACACGGATGAATAAACCTCTTCTCAAGTAAATCTTCAAGTTGACTCTTCAACTCTTTCAGTTCCGACGCGGACATAAGATATAGAGCCATCGGTATTGGACTAGTTCCAGGAATTAAGTCGATCACAAAATCCATTTCTCGTTCCGGCGGTAAATCTATTATCTCCTCAGGAAAAACTTCTGGAAAGTCACGGACAATTGGTAAAGCATCAATTGTTTCACTCTCACCAATACTCAAAGTTGCGATCAACAAAAATACCTTAGCACCATCTTGCAGTGAATCCTTCACTTGCTTAGCAGTCATAAACAAATCTTCTTCATCCTCAGGTTCAGGAAAAATAACCGTTTTGTCAAAACAGTTAATGTAGACACGATTGAATTCCAACCAATTCATCCCAAGAATAACATCAAGTTGATCTAAGTGAAGACACACTAAATCAACTCCAAAGTCTTTACCAAAAATACTCAACGTACAATTCAAACACACATACGGGGTAGTTACCGAACCCATAGCAGGAGTATCAATAACCATACCTCCACTCATGACAGACAACTCAAGACTTAATCTCTTAACACAATAAAAGGAAATAAAAGAATGTGTAGCTCCAGTATCAATTATAGCGATCAAAGGTATACCATTAATGAAGCACGTACCTCGGATCAATCGATCATCATTAGCAGTCTCCGATCCTGATAGAGCAAACATTTTCTCACTCCCTTGAGTCTTCTTTGGCTTGTCACACTTGGTACTAATATGCCCTTGCTCACCACAGTTGTAGCAAGTCACGTTCGCACCGCTTCTGCACTCAAGAGCTTTGTGGCCTGGCTTCCCACACTTAAAACATTTCTGCTCAACACTTTTGCACTCGGGAGCACGATGTCCCTCTTCACTGCATCTAAAATATCTCACCGGAGTGGAAACTCCTCCCCCACTTGGCTTCTTGTCGTAACCAGCTTTCTGTTTCCCCTTCTCTGCAGGAGTCACATACGACTTTCATCTAAATTGACCTTTTCCTTTCTTGTCACTTAAACTCTTGTAGTGGATAGACCGAGCCCTACTATCTTCATCATAAATTCTGCTCTTGTTTACCAACTCAGAAAATCGCCTAATCTCCTGATAACCAAAAGCTTGCTTAATTTCCGGCCTCAAACCATTCACAAACTTGAGACACTTGGATCTCTCAGCATTAGCAGTGTTATAATGAGGACAAAACTTAATCAATTCCTCAAACCTTGCGGTATACTCGGCCACAGTTGAGTTACCCTGCTTCAGCTCAAGGAATTCAATCTCCTACTTACCACGCACATCTTCTGGAAAATACTTCTCTAGAAATGTCTCTCTAAAAAGATCCCAAGTAACCACCATCTCATCCACTTCAAACCTTTGGCGAGTATTACCCCATCAGTCCTCAGCTTCCTCTTCCAGCATATGAGTGCCAAACTGCACCCTTTGCACATCCGAACAATTCATAATTCGAAAGATCTTCTCCATCACTTTCAGCCAAACTTGTGCTTTGTCTGGTTCATGAGTTCCCTTGAAAATCGGTGGATTGTTCCTTTGGAACCTTCCCAAAGCATGAAACTCATCAACAGCATTATTTCCAACATTCACATTGGCTTGAGGATTCTGCCCAATCGCTCCAGCCAACCTCGTTAATGCCTCAGCAATCGCTTCGTCATTCCTGCCTGCAACCATTGTTCTTGATTCCGACAACAAATCCTCGTTAGAACAACCATATGGATATTGCTACACACATATACCAAATGCATAAGGGAATGAACACGTTAACAACTTGGTCAACAGACCGACCTGCTCTGATACCACTTAATGTAACACCCCCTTCTATACCCCCAAATAAACAAATAAATCACATAATAAAATTTCATCAGAGTAAATTTGAAACATGGTATAAAAGAAGTATGCCACATCATTCACCAAAATAGCATACAACACCTGCTCTATAAAAGACATGCAACAGTGGGGTAGTCAACAGAGGAACTTAGTCCTTACACCCACATCTCAATATTTAGAATTAAAGCGGAAAATCTAAACATTTAATTACTTAAAACATGTAATAATATAAATACATATCATTCTGTTTGTTTCATCACATCCTTCGTTTACATAAACATTTACCATCAGATACATATACAAAATGTATCCCAAAAGAATACTATACAAGCCTAACTACCCGGTGCTACATATCAGAGCATAACAGACCAAAAGAATGAAGCTATACTTCACAAAAGACCTTCAACAATCCTAATCTGCAATGCCTCATAGAGCATTATAAAACAGCAGAAGGGTGAGAAACATTATCATAATAATCAGTGCATATATATATATATATATATATATATATATATATATATATATATATATATATATATATATATATATATATATATATATATATATATATATATATATATATATATATATATATATATATATATATATATATATATATATATATATATATATATATATATATATATATATATATATATATATATATATATATATATATATATATATATATATATATATATATATATATATATATATATATATATATATATATATATATATATATATATATATATATATATATATATATATATATATATATATATATATATATATATATATATATATATATATATATATATATATATATATATATATATATATATATATATATATATATATATATATATACACACACACACAAAAAAAAAAAAACATAGAATACACATATTCCGCATTTCTCACCACCATTCATTCCAATCATCATATACATCACAACATATGTGTAAACAAACATGGATAATCACCAAGCACATTTTATCGCGCATACATCCATGATTCTCAATTCAATACTTCACATACAAGCATACTTTCATACAAAAATACACATTAATCATGTGACTCAATGCAACTCAATGCAACTCATGCCATGTGGTACCAACACTTGTTATCATTTTTCGGTTTTTACACTTAAACCGGGTCCACCCTTCTTGACCGATAACAACAAAAGTTCGTTCCCTAAGCTTTCAAACCCGCCCTTCTAGGTTTAGGACAAGTCACTAGTCTCCACGAAACTAGCAAACATTGCCTCTTGACTAAATGATGCATATGCAATCAACCACCAAATGCACTTAAGACCGTTCTCGCATCTTAATCCCATGCATTCAAATAATTCATCACTCAAGAATTATAACATGATTGCACACACAACATATTCATATTCAATATCATCAATATATTTACCAAGCAATGCACACATATCCACAATATGTTCCCATGCATTCTCAATTACAACATCACATACAAACAATATGCATTCATAATATCGTGCCAACAACAACGAACACAATCACGCTCATCATGCATTTTAATCAATTAAAACAATGCATTATATATGCCAAAAGGCCACAATTCATAATCAATTCCACAATCTAGGATTCACGCCTTACGACTACCCACAACATATGTTTCACAGTATACAATTACTTATTTCCAACAAGGAGCGAACACAGTCGAACCAAGAAATCAACATGGAATGGAATCACAAGAAAACCAAATACTGTCACGCTTGCTGACTTGCTCGCCTAGAGAGTCTCTAGCGAATACTCGCTATCTGTTCGCCTAGTGAACAAGCTCGCGAAGGCAAACATAAGCTACTGACTTCGCTCGCCACCTACTCGCTGCAGCGAGGCCTTAGCGAATCCTTCTCCACCTCATTCGCTACTAGCGAACCAGATCAAATGCATTCTGCCCAAGTCTGGGACCTCTCGCTAACTTGCTTGCCTAGCAAGTTGCTAGCGAACGCTCGCGACCTGTTCACCTAGCGAAGGTGCTAGCGAACGTCTGCGAACTCAGAATTCCTCATTGCCATTAAGTCCTCCACTCTTCACAAAACCGACCGATTCTCACCAAACCAGTTCCATAGCCTTAGTCTAACCTCCCTCGACTAAATTATACCACTTATTCTCATTTTCGACCGTTAAAACTTGGTTTCTATCGATTAAATCCAATTTGCCCTAAAATGGAAGTTGTAGAAAAACATCCAACAATCCAACCCAAACATACATAATCATATACATTGATATAATAATAACATTTCACACCCTTACCTCGATTAAATTGATGCTTGAGAGTTGTTCTTGAGATTTTCCAACTTTTCCTTCTTCTCCTTCTCTTTTCTCTTTTTTCTCCTTCTTTCTCTATTATTTCTCTTATGTTTCCTTTTCTTTTCACTTTTCCTTTATAAGTCTTTCCATTCTATTTCCTTCCATATATTCTCCTCTCAAATATCTACCAATAATTCCAAAAATTAAAATCATCCAAATAAATCAATTAATTAACATGAATAATTAATCATTGAAAAATTAGGTTGTTACAACATTCACTATGAGATACTTCAATTTGTCGATGACATTATTCTTATGGTCAAACATTTGGAGTATTAAAGGGTTGTTGAGGGGTTTTGTGTTGGCTTCCGGTTTGGGAGTTAATTTTCTGAAAAGTAAAATGATAGGTATCAATATGGAGATTTCTTTCTTGGAGGCGACGACCTATTTTTTGCACTGTAGTATTGGCTTTTGTCCTTTTGTTTTCTTGGGAGTTCCAATTAGAGCAAATTATAGAAGGAAAGATACGAGGAATATTATCTTAGATAATTTCCGTAGATGATTTTTTTCTTGGCGTGGGAGGAACATTTTGTTTGGAGGTAGAATTGTTTTATTGAATGTAATGTTGAATAGCTTTTCCATATAATTATGTTCTTTCTTTAAGGCACCTAAGCTGGTTACTAATGAAATGATAAAGTTCCAAAGAACTTTCTTGAAGGATGATGAAGAGGAGGGTAAGAGGAAGATGAGTTGGATGTCGTGGGATAAAATTTGTTTAGGGAAGTCAAAAGGAGATTTATGCGTTAAACATTGTGAAATTTTTAATTCGGCTCTTTTGGTTAAATGGCATTGGAGGATTCTTAATAAGAAGGATGCAATTTGGAAAGACCCTTTATCCTTCAAATATGGGAATATTAAATGGCTCATCAAAGGTTTTCATACATCGAGGGTTCGAGAGAAACTCTCTGGTGGAGGGATTTGAAGAAGATTGGTTTTGTTCAATATGAGTTCTCTAGTGCTTTAAAAGGTGAGTTTAGAGGTAAGGTGGGCAATGGCTAGGTTTTAGGTTTTTGGAGGTCGAATTGGTTGGGTTCTATTTATTTTAGTGAACAGTATCCTAATTATTTAGTCGTGTTGAGAGAAAAATGATAAAGCTAACAGAAATGGGTGGTTGGAATGATTCGGGTTGGACTTGATTTTTAGGGAGAAATTTGGAGGTGGCGTCTAGTGTTGGAAGACAACAGTTGTTGGAATTGAAAGTGGTTTTGTAGAGGGTTGAGTTGAGCCGGAGTGAAGCAGATTCGTTCATGCGGTGGAAGGACTGTCATACCCCAAAATTTTCCTACCTGTGTATAGATTTCATTTTGTACATTCGTCCACTAACCACATTCCAAAAATCCAAAACATGTATCTGCTACCACTCTTCTTATTGCTTGACTCAAGTTGTTGCAAGATTTATTTGAGGATATCAGGGAAATGTGTGTGCAGTATGGATTGAGGTTCATTTAATTTTGATTTAATCTTGGTTAGATAAGTTTTATTTCATGATCAAGGCCAGAGTATGCAATTCAAGTTGCGTGTGTCTGAAGTTTCAATTAGGGTTTGTGACAGTTCAATTCGCATGTGTGTATGTATCAGGATATCAGGTTGGGCTAAGTATTCCATGTTTTACGATGGAGAATCATATGGAATCTGTTCATTTTCAACCAGGATTTTGGGCTAAGTAGTACATGTTAGGATGCACTCAAAGGATGTTGGGGTTTGGTCCTTACTGCATCTGTGAATCTAATTCAAGTGCAGCGTTGGAGTTGAGAATTCATTATTTTAATAATATTCAAGACCACTATCCATTTTTATCCCTTTTTTCTAAATCTGTATCCAAATTTATCCACATACATTTTTCATTTTCCACAAATAAAGTCCAAACCCGTTTATTTCAAACCATAATCCAAATTCTCATGGTAAACTCATTTTTTTCTTTTTTTCTTTTTTCAATCCATTATGCTATTAAGGTCTTGTTACATAAAATTTTCATTAAGTAGCAAAATCCATCACCAAAATAGTCAAATTCACAAAAATGCTCCAACAACTTGTTACTAAGCCCATTCACAAAAATCCAAAAAAAAAAAACTATTAACACAATGAAGACCCATTTTTAGTCCATGGTAATAAATTAAAAAAAACAAAGAAAAGGAGAAAACTACTACATTATTTTAAAGGTTGTAATGAAAAAAGGAAAAGTGGAGTAGCCACATCTTGCGCATCATATGGAAACAACTCCACTCATGTTACAACCATTTTAATACACATACTTCATAACAGATTCCCCACACTCTTTTTTTTTCATATTTTTCTTTCCACTCACAAATCTCATAAAAAATTACTGCTCCTCTTTCCTTCATATTAGTCTATTCCACCTGCAAGAATTCATCACCTATCAACCTTAACAAACACAAAATGTTCCTTACAAGTTTTCTCAAAACCTTCAAATACTCTTTGATAAACTTATATGCACAAAAAATATTTAGGGGAGGAAACATTTTCATTCCTTCATCACAAAACTCCTTTCAGATAAGAGAAATAGAGATGTAGTGAACAACCAAAAACCATCACAAATCAAAAACAGGAATCACAAACCTGATGGAAAATCGAACCTGAAGCAAGAAAGTAAAAGCGGAACAGATCGGAGAGCAAGGAGACATTGTTGATTCCGTCACAAGAAGGTTGATTCTCATGAGCTCATATGATTCCCTCTATTCCTTGCACTTTTTTTAAATCTTTTTTATGCATTTAATTAATTGTGTTCTTAATCTTATCATTTTTTAAGAGTTGCTAAACATTTTGTTAATTATTTTTTCATGGGTTTTTATTGATTATACTTTGTTAACTTTTTTTTAATTTGTTTTGGTAATTGTTTCATTATTAATCTTGTTTAAGTTATTTTCGGTTTTATTTTGTTATCACTTTTTTTAAATTTATTTCTTGATTTATACTTTCTCTTCTATATCCCGTTTCACCTCGATTTGCATTTCAATTATTGGTCGATGAAGTCTTTAAATTCATGAACGTTGATTATTGAGGTCTGTTAACCTTCATTATTTCAAATCTGTAGTAAATGATCATTAAGATCATTTTCTATACTTTGGGAGCGTGATAGGTTACCCTCGATTAATCGACACAAGTTTGTGATTAAGACGAGACCGTCAGCTTTTCTGTCTGTGTGACACGATTACATTGGTAAATGATCCTCAATATCATTTCTCCATCGTGTTTTTAGCACAAATATCAACTTGCGCGACCTCCTATAGTTTGATCTTCGTCATAGATCGAGCTACGCCGGTTTAGCACTACATTTCGTTCTGATTCGATACATATCAACTAACGACTAACTCTACTTTCCGTCAATATACTCTTATTTTATTTTCAGTCATTATATCTTGATTATATTATTATTGTTCATATACTTATTAGTATTATCTTGATTATACTATTGTGAATATTATCTTGATTAAGTTGTTATATATCTTGCCATATTATTCATATTTTTCATATTTATATTCATATTGTTCATGTCTTATTCACACTTTCGAAAACACATAACAATTATTGAAATCCTAAAAGCCTAAATTGGTGGACTGTTGGTTACTTTTCCGAGCAACAGATTATTGGACTTTATCATAAACCCTAACTTGGAGCTTTTTGTCCGACTCTTACTCAAGGCTTAGTTTATGACACTTCGCACAAATACATCTTCCTCTTGGGCTACCTGACAATGAACCCTTTTATTTCGTGCAATCCCGTGTAATTTACATGTATCCCTCTTCCATTCCGATGTACTCATTCGTATTTCTTTGATTGTGGTTTATCATCTAGGAGCACTCTCAGGGACTAGTGTAGACTAAATCGTTTTCAAACTAATTCTCGATTCATCATCGAGCCATTTTCAAACACCCTTCATAAGTCGGGTGCTCGTACGCTTTCTCCATCAACCTATTGCACACACCTTCATATTTCGTCGTGGTTTTGTTATTAGGAGCACCTTCAGAGACTAGTATCGTTTCTCACAACCTAACCCTCGACTCGTCGTCGAGCCAGTTCCATTTTCAACCAAATCCTCGACTCGTCGTCGAGCCATTTTTAAACCAACTTTCATTCCACCACGGTTTTGCACGCAAATACAATCAAACCCTTGATCCAACATCAAGCGGATTTTCACAAATAAACTATCAAAACAGTTAACAACTATCTAATTCTTTTCAAGGTGAAAAAGAGGGGGATTGAGCCTTTTATCTCTTTTCAGTTCTTTGGATGCGAGTTCTCTTACTCGTGTGTGAGCAATTGACGCCTCTAAAACATTTCCAACTCGACAACATATACAACCATTTTCCAACCATTCATTCCAAACATCGTTCAAACGCAACTTCTTTTCAAGATAAAAAAGAGAGAGAGTCAAGTCTTTGACTCATTCTCCCGATTACTTGGGCCCGATGATCCTTTCTTAAATTTCGATTAATCGTCATCTGAACCCAACTTCAACCATTCGATCCCCTCTCTTTTCGTCGTCGTCTCCACGAACTACGGACGCTCTGATTCTTCATTCTCGTCTGAATGTAAGATACGTAGGCACAAGATTGCGACGATCTTGGCGAGCACACTTCCATCTTTCTCCGTCATTCCGTTCACAATTCTATCCATCTTTCGTTCCCCCTCTAACCTTTCCCGTAGTCGAACTACGACAACTCTGATTTCTCATTCTTGTCCGAATGAGTATACGTAGGCATAAGGGCCCTAATCCTTGGCGAGCACCCTATCCTATAACCACCCATTTTCTCCGTTAGTACTTATTCCTTTTATCTTACCATTTCACATTTATCATTGATAAGAAAACAAGCAAGCTTAGACAACGCCCATCGCAAATCGTACTAAGAGGTTCCCTTTGAGTACAACGGACGTGAGGGGTGCTAATACCTTCCCCTCGCGTAACCGACTCTCAAGCCCGAAACATTGTCTGCGAAGACCGTGTTCTTGTCTTTTGTTTAAAAGGTTTTCTCGATATTTTTCTTTCCTAACTCTTTGGAATAAATAAAGTTCGGTGGCGACTCTGTCGAACCACATTCCGCGCCTTTAGCGCGAGGGCCGTGTTTCCGAAAGATCTCTATGTGATTTTTCGAGGTGCGACAAAGGATTCGAACGAATTCACATTTAAAACTTGTTATCATTGGTTGTTTGAATTGGTTTATGCTGGTACAAATTTGAATCCCATTTGTCAGAAAGTCTTGAATGATATTTAGAAGTTGAAGCGTCCAAAAAATTACTCGTGTTTGATAGGAGAATTATGCGCAATATTCTTCCAACTAGGGTGAAGCTTTTTAGAAGACATGTGGTAAGAGAAACTTGTTGTCCCCACTGTTTTTGTGAAGAAGAAACTTGTCTTCATTTGTTCTATCATTGTTCGATGGCAAAATATTTATGGAGATTGGTTCCAGCTTGGTTGAACATCGAAAAAAGTGACGCTAATATCTCAATGAAGGCTTCTATTAATATCAACTTCTTACATTAACCAACCGTTTATATGTTCATTTTACTCTCTAAAATAATATTTTTCAATTTAAAGAAAACTTTTGTATTATAATGTCTATTTTTTTATTACTTTTTATATTTGCTTAACATCTAATATAAAAATTGAACTCCAATCAAAAGCAAAAACAAAACTACAAGCCACTTAACAACCAAGTTATTTTCTTGCCACAAACACCATCAAATCAAAGGCTTAAACATTCAAGAATACAAAAAATTCCAAAAGATAAAGTCTTCACAACCACCACCCTAATATTAATTAATGAAGCATTAAATCCTAGAATATTTTTTAAATCATAATTAGACCCTAGAATCTAAAGCAAGAATTGTACTAATATTAATAGGGTTCATGTATTCAGCAGCTCCAGTCATAAATTTATCAACTATTAATCTATTAGCTCTTTCTGATGGATGAAAAGGGTCCCAAAATGCATAGACATCCCTATTAGGGCACAAGTTAGAAGCTGGTGTACATAGTCCAATTCCATTGTATGCTCCTTGACCACAACATGCTACTTTTGATGTCACAAATCCTGCATTTAAAAAATTCAAAATTATAAAAATATTTTATTTTTTTAGTCTAGTAACCTAATAGACCTAATAGACGGTATGTTACAGCGACTGTAATCTGATGTCTCTGCTCAGCTAAAAGAACACAAAATTAAGTAAATGAAGGATGAAGTTATACCATATGCTTGTGGATCCGAAATGAAATCCAAATGCATAGCGAAAGCGTTAGCATAAATGAAGACATGATTAGGGCCACCGATTTCGGAGTTGAGTTGATTAATCAACTGAACAAGTTGAGGATTGAACAAATTAGTAGCTGTTTGAAGATCTGCACCACATTCTCCATTTCTACTATGCATAGCTAGTTCTGCTGGTACACAACCTAATGGTCCTGTTCCTGTCACCAAAACTCTTCTTGCTCCTAACTCATACAGATTCTGTGTGCATTTAATTCAATGTTATAACACAATTGGTATCAGTTCTTAGAGTTTCTGAAAAATGATAATGATGGATGTACCTACTAGTATTGAAAATATAGAAGGGTATGTAAGAGCATTAACTATGGATATTTACTATATGGTTATATATTTGGTGGTGGAATTTATGTGGATTTTAATATTTATTGCTAAATTTTCAACTACCTATTGAATCTTACCATAGCATGCTTGCCAAACATTAATGATCTCATCTCTATAAAAATAAAAATAAAAACACATTTTTATTCCTTATTAACCCTACTAAAAAAAATGAATATGTCTTATTTACAGTAAATTATCAGAACCGTTTTGAGGATATATAAGGTAGACTACAGAGTACTGTTAAAATTTTTTTTAAATAGGATTTTATAATAAATTTGTCACGATTAAACTATAATTTATAAATTCAAATGCTACCCTAGTTTTAAACTTAGCCAGAAAAATATATATATTTGTAGAGATTAAATACCCATTTAATTTATAATAATAAATCTTCGAAAAAATATATATGATCGACGATAATAAAGAGAAGTAGAAGGCTATGAATGTACCATAAGAATTTTGCGATATTCAGAAATGAGGAAGACAACATAATCGGGAAGAGCATATTGACGAGATCTTGCGGATAATGGAACCAAATAATAGTTGTTCACAAAATCATTCCCTCCTAAGGTTATTAGTACCAATGCTTGGTTCACTAGTTTTTGTGCACCATCTTCTCCAATTAGTGCACCAACTCTCTGTTGGTATTCTTTAAAGTATGTTAATTGATCTCTAATTCGGATTATGTTAATCTGCAAAATTAAGTTTCAATAATTAGATAGTATTAACAAATAGTTCAATGTGTCAAAATAGTTATACAGATGAATTTAGGGTATGTTTGCTTTTTAATGTTAAAGTAATTACATTTAGTAACGGTTAGAAAGTGTTGCAGTAATTACATTTAGCAACTGTTACAAAATGCTGCAGGAATTACATTTAGCAACAGTTTTTATGTTATTAGAAAGAACTAAAAATATTAATGATACTTACAAACTGAACTCCAGTGTCATTGAGAATCCCTATCCCAGCAGAAGCAAAGTTAGCACCAATGAGTAATCTCTCACCATCAAGCTCTGGACTCAAATATGGCAATGTTGGTTCTGACCCTATTTTCTCACCTATCACATTCATAATATATAGTCACATTAATTTCATGAAAGCTAGTAAAACTATATGAATAGCTTTAAATTATTATTATCATGAACTCAACTGATAAGATCAGGCATGTTGAGGCCATTGGAGAAACGACCGGAAGCTCGATGAGTTTCAGAATCGATTCCATAAGGATATGTGTCGGCACGAGCCGTAGTTGCTAGGAAGTTGTTATTTCCATTGTCAACAAGTGAATCACCAAAAACAAAAAATGCTCTTGCAGCTTCAGTTTGTTCAACACCAATGCTCAAAGTGATGAACACAGAAAGAATTATTGAAAGAATAGTGTTATTCATTTGTTTGTTTTCTTTCATTGGAGTTAATGTCTCTAGGAAATTAACCCAAGTATAGGAGTGGTGAAATGTGCATTTGAAAGAGGAAGTTAAGTCACTTATATATAGTGCTCAATTATTGTGATGTTGTTTTTGTAGAAATATCTACCCCCTCTTTAGCACTAGAAATATATCTACCACTCTTTTATAATAGTAATTAGTATTTTGTTGGGAAATTTATGACACACAATATGCATTTTTTTTGCTTGCAATTGAGTTTTCTTCAAAATCAAGTTAGGGTTTTTACACCTAGATAGGACCGTCTAGATTTAACTTGATTTTTAAGTCGGAATTATATTGAAATATAGATTGTTCTATCTCAATTCCAAGATCACAAATATGTTAAATGTGGTGTACTATTTAAATACAAGTTAATGGTGTACTATTGTAATCTAGACCATTGTATTTAAATACAAGTTATTGTTGAATTTTGTGTTAAAATCTTATCCGATGAAGAAAAAAGAAGTATGTTTTTGAGATTGTAAAAATTAGAAATTAACTTAGAAATCAATGAAGACGGCGGCACACGAAAGGCCAATGGTAGATAACGATGGCAGTCAGCGGGTTAGCTGTGGCAACAGATCTAGATACCAAAGAGCCGTGGTGATGGTGGTCGATGGGTTAGGACGACGGAGGTCCTCTTTAACAGTTCCGACGAGCGATTTGGATCCATCAATTATCAGATTCGGTTTAGAAAGTTATTGTGTGTCGTGCTTTGTTATTTCAGTTTGTGGATCAGTTCGTTAATGAGTTGTGTTTTTGGTCTGTTATGTATCGGTTGGATTTCATCAATTATAAATATGTATCTTGGTCATTAATCTTATATTTACAACCTTTATAACTTTAGAGTCAGAGACAGAGAAAAGAGTTTGAGAATCTTAGTGGTGATTTTAGATAGGCAAGAGTAAGTTCTTAAGAGTGTATTCTTTAAACTAAGAAACCCTTGGACATATCTAAAAAGGATTGAGAAATATTTCTAACCACTTTGGTTTTGTGTAGTTCATATATTGAAAGTTAGAGAGATTGAAAAACACTATGGTTGAAAATGGGGTTTGTTCTTCAGAACTTTCGTGACTATTTTCTTATAACTCATTTGTAATCTTTTGTAACAACTTTAGGAAGCATAATGAATTGTAGAGCTTCTTTCTCCCCCAAAATAGATTATTTGATCAAACTGAATAAACAAGTTATTATATTTCTTATTTTTTTATCTTCTTCAGCCAAGTTAAGTTGTTGTTTTATTGCATAGGGATTTATTTTTGCTAAAGGTCATTTATTTTGGTTGTCATTGTTCTTTGTCCCCACACATCAATTTTTTTGGTGCGGTTGAACCTTTCAATTTTACAACAAGTGGCGTCCAACATGGGGAAAAGGAACTTTTTTTACAAGTGAGGACCATGGGTTATAAATGGAAGATCGAGAGGGTTTTTGTAGAAAATGATTTTGAGTTGTGGAAAGTGAAGATGCAAGCAATTTTAACTCAAGAGAAGTGTATTGAAGCATTAAGGGTGAGGCATTGATGCATGCATATCTTACACAAGCATATGAGACCGAGGTGGATAAGGCCAAAAGTGTCATTATCTTGTTCCTCATGGATAAATCTCTAAGGGAAGTCTCCAGGGAGAAATTTACGGCTTCGAAGTGAGAAAAACATGAATAATTGCATATGACTAAGTACTTGCCTCATAGGTTGTGTCTGAAACAACAACTATATTAGTTTTGAATGATAGAGAACATATCCATAGCGGAACATTTGACAGAATTTTAACAAGTTCATTGAAGATCTGAAGAATATTGAGGTGAAGATTGAAGATGTGGACAATGATTTACTTTTGTTTAGCTCATCACCCATATCTTTTGAGCACTCTAAGGATGTTATTATTTATGGTAATGAATATACTATTACTTTTGATGAAGTATAGATGATTGTAAGATCCAAAGAATTTGTAAAGGTGAAACATTTGAAGATTGATGATGATGGTGAAGGCTTAAGTGTCTCAAGATGAGGAAATGAGCGTAGAGGGATGTCCAAATCAAATACGTTAGACAAGTAAAGGTTTGAATCTTTATTTTTATGAAAACCAATCACTTCATAAGGAATTGTCCCGAGAGAAGGGGAAATGATGATTTCATTCAGATTGCTCTTGCTTCAGATGAGGGTAGTTATGAGAGTGCAGGGGCACTATAGGTGTCAAATTTGGAGAGTGAAGAGAGATGGTTCATAGACTTAGGTTGCTCTTATTACACTTGTGTAAAAAAAATACTTTAAGATTTTGAAGCTGGAGGAAAGTGGTGTAGTTCACCTTGGTTTCAATAAAGCTTACATGGTTCATGGTATTTGTATCGTTATATTTAAAATGTTTGATAATTGTGAGTTTCTTCTTCATAACGTAAGGTATGTTCTGAAGCTTGGGAGAAATCTCTTATCCATAAGTGTGTTTGATGATCTCGACTGTTGCACTAGAGTTGAACATGGGTTGTTGAAATTTCACATGGTAAAGTGATAATAACTAAAGTATCTAAAATATATGTCTTATATATTTTAAAAGGTTCCCATGTTATTTTCATTCATCATCAGCTAGTGAAGACTTTCATGAAAAGACAAATCTATGGGATTTGAGGCCAAGGTACGATGGATGTCTAGAGGTTGTTTTAGAGAACTTAAATGAGTTTTGCAGAAGACGGGAGATAAAAACACATTTGACCTCTGAGTTGTCCTGGAGTTTCTGGGGTATGGATAATGTCAAAACAACTTATTTGATGTGTAGGTATTCATTTACAAGAATAGACTTCCAAAGACTTATAGATACTTGGAATAGAATGATTATAACCTACTATATTTGAAGGTCCCTATATACTTTGCTTATGGATCAAACCAAGTCAAATCAACTTGATGATATAATTATGAATTATGTTTTAAATGGTTATCCAATACATATGAAGGGTTATGAGTTGTTTGGAGTGGAACCTAGAGGATCGAAGTCTATCAATCACATATGTATTACTTTTAGTGAGTCTACTCAGAGGGTAAAATGAGTAAATACATGAGGATGCAATTTTTAGAAACTATGGCGAAGTAAATTCAGTTTGAAGTGGAGGTTTCTACTATGGATACTAGTACTAGTCAGAGCACGATTATGTTGGCCTCTGATTATAATATGACTCGTGATAAGGTAATGAGGGAGATTGTACCATATTAAAGGAACAATTATGCTGGACTTTGGTGTTATGTTTTTAATGTGGCTGAAGTGTTGCATAATGTAAAAACATGGACCTTTAAGGAGGCATTCGAAAATAGGCGGAGTCAAAGATATTGAAGGAATCATACTTGTGAGCTTGTTAGACTACTAAAGTATAAAAAAAAGGTGGTTGGGAGCAAGTGGATGCAAATGGAAAGATCAAGGTCCAAGCGAGACTTGAACTTGATAAAAAATGTTCAATAGATGTTGATATTATATAGAGCAGTAACGCGATGGATGGGTAAATTGACATCATCGAGGTTTCAAGTCAAGGTGAAAATTATTAAATTATGTCTTAAAACCTTAATTGATTGAGAGAAAGGAAGTATATTTCGAGATTATAGTAACAATAAATTAGTCTAGAAGTCAATGAAGACGACGATGCACTGAAGGTTTGCAGAGGAGCCAAAGTGATGGTGGAAATTAACATGTCAAAGGTAGTCACAGGTATGGTCATCAGTGAGTGGAAATGGCTGACGGTGATCCTATTTAACCAGTTCAGGTGAGCGATTCAGATCCATTAGGTTTTAGATGTGGTAATGGAAGTTTTTGTGTCTTAGGCTTTATTGTTTCGACTTGTGGACATGTTTGTTAATGGGTTGTGTTTTGGGCGCTAAGTAACGGTTGGATTGCAATAGTTATAAATATGTATCTTAGTCATTATTATCTTTACAACCTTCTGGATTTTATAGATAAAGACATATATAAAAGTTTTGAAATCCAAGTGGTAATCTGAGGGAGGCAAGTGTAAATTCCTAAGAGTGTGTTCTTAGAATTTAGGAAACCTTTAGAAATATCAAAGGGGAATTGAGAAACACTTCTAAATACTTTGGACTTATGTGATTAATATATAGATAGCTATAGAGATTAAGAAAAATTTGGATAGAAAATAGAATTTTTCTGGGAAACTTAGGTGACTATGTTTATTAACTCATTTATGATATTTTGTGACAACTGTTGAAAGTATAGTGAATCAGAGAGTTATTTTATCCCCTTGAGTAGATATTTGATCAAACTGAATAAATAATATTTGTTTGTTTTTTATCTTTTTTTATCAAGTTAAGTTGATGTCTTATTGCATATTTACTGAAGACTCTTTATTTTAATTGTTTTTGTTTTTTTTTTCTTTCTGCAAACATCAATTTTATTTAGTGTGGTTGAACATTTTCATTTCATAATAACTAGAGGATTATAGATTGTAAACCTTTTTTCGCTAATAATACAAAGAAAATGTAGTGAAGGATGTAAACACAGTTGACTGAACGTCTGAACACCAAACATCATGTATTAACTATTTATTTTCCCTTTTAAACCAGTAGTTATTATGACTGTTAAAGTATATGAAGATAGAAACCTTACATCACATACTAACATCTCCATCCATTTTGAAGTACGTAATTATCTGCCATGTTCTACATGTAGAGAGGCCTTACTCATTGGAGACTTAGTTACAAATACAGTTGGTTAGTTAAAGTTGATTAAAAACTATCTTCTATATAAATACTCGTCACGTGACTAACCTTTTCCAATTGATAAGATTCATTCACTCATACTATTCTCTCTTCATTTTTCTCTCTATTTTCATGTTTTTCTTCTTTTCCATCATGACAATGAGAAACTTCGTAATGGTATCAGAGCTCTTTTGAGCTCTACTATGCATTTCTTTCTTCATTTTGTTCACGTTTTCCACCAATAAAAATGGTTCGAGGTGCAAATGTGATTGTCAATGGTTCCAGCAATGTTGTAGCTCTGTTTACACCTACAAAGGATCTCTCTCAACAACCTGGAAACATGTATTATGTTCATACTTTAGATGGCCCTTATTTAGTTTCAGTTACACCAGTTTTAAATCATTCTAACTACTATACATGGGCAAGATCCATGTGACGTGCTCATGGAGGGAATAAAAAATTTTGATTTTATGAATGGTTCCATACCTATATCGGTCAAGTTTGATCTAAGTTACAATGCTTGGAATTGTTGTAACATGCTTGTTCACTCATAGATCATAAATTCATTTGAAGAATAAATTGCACAAAGTATCATTTTTTTAAAATCCCATTGATGTACGGAACGAGCTCAAGGAACGATTTTCCAAAGGAGATTACATTTGTATTTATGAGTTACAATACGAAATATTTGGTTTCAAATTACATGATTTGCGTTATGTTTCTAAATTATTTATGTGAGATGTTGGATCGAACTCTAGTATCATTGAAGGGTAGCTTCTGGTTCGACAGAAATTAAGCACGAGGTCGAAGTCTGTTCGCATGCTGTTGTCGAAGATAATGCGTGTTGTATTCGAAGTTTGTTCTAACATGCATTAGTCAATATTGCTAGGTTGTTAGCATATTGGATTGGGTCTTGCTTGTAAGCCCAAGTGTTTAAGTTAGCTTGTATCCTAATTTAGCTTGTAATGGGTAATTGTTAAAAAGCCCATTAGGTTAGTGTGCTATTTTTCTTATAAATAGGATGCTAGTTTCTCAATCTTAGCATAAGGAAAAATAGGAAGATAAAATCCTAATTTCAAGAGAGATAGGTTATTTTGTTATTTTTGTATACTTGTAATCTTGTTCTAAGAGTAAGGAAAGAATAGTAGTTTAATAACCAATCTTTGTTGTTCCTTTGTTGTTTTACCTTGTCTTCTTTGTTAACCCTAACCCTTGTGTGTTTCTTGATCATTAAGAAACCATTTATACTTTGTTTTAAGGTATCCGATTCACAACAAATTTGTGTGGTGAGCGTGAAGAATATGCCTTCAACAAAGTATGAGATTGAAAAGTTCCCCGGAGCGAACGACTTTGATCTGTGGCGCTTGAAGATGAAAGCCCTACTGGTTCAGCAGGGTTGTTTGGAAGCGTTGAAGGGAGAGGCAGCCATGGACGCTGCATTAACGACAAATGAAAAGACGGGCGTGATTGAGAAATCCCACAGTGCAATATTTTTGAGTCTTGGTGATAAGGTTCTTTGATATGTATCAAAGGAGACTACAACATCGTGATTATGGGTGAAACTTGAAAGTTTATACATGACCAAATCTCTGGTGAATCGGCTCTACCTGAAGCAAGCTTTATATTCATTCAAGATGAGTGAAGACAAAGTGTTGGCTAAGTAGTTGGATATGTTCAACAAGTTGATTCTTGATCTTAAAAATATTGATGTGAAGATCGATGATGAAGATCAAGCATTGTTGCTGCTGTGTGCTTTGCCCATAACACATGCTCACTTCAAAGAAACTCTCTTGTATGGAAGGGAGTCCCTGACCTTTGAAAAAGTTCAATCATCCTTGTATTCTAAAGACTTGAACGGATGAAAGGAGCATAAACCTTCGACGGTGGGCAAAGGTTTGACCGTCAAGGGAAAATTCTTGTGAAATGATGGTAAGTTCGACAAGAAAAAAGGTAAAAGTCAACAAAAGTCTTACAGTGGCGAAACATCTGGTATTCGATGTTATCGCTGTAAGAAGGAGGGTCAGACAAGAAAGTGTTCCCTGAACGCCTGAAAGATCATGGAGGTAATGGCAACGCAGCTATTGTTCAAGATGACTTCGACTCATCTTATGTTCTTGTGGTTTCAAGTAGGGACTCGAGAAAAGAGTGGATTATGGATTCAGGTTGCACTTGGCACATGACTCCAAACAGGGAATTGTTCGAGGATTTATGTGATCAAGATGGTGGATCTGTGTTGTTGGGAAACAACAAATCTTGCAAAATTGCAGGTATTGGATCTATGAGATTCAAGCTCCATGATGAGTCAATAAGGTTATTGACTGAAGTCAGGTATGTACCTGACTTGAAGAGAAATTTGATTTTTCTTGGTGAATTCGACAGAAAGGGATATGTTTTTTAAGGAGAGAAAAGTATCCTAAGAGTTATGAAGGGGTTGAAGGAATTCTTGAGAGGCGTGAAGAAACAAGGCTTGTATACCCTTGAGGATGAGGTTGTAAGTGGTTCGACAAATGTTACATCCATGAGAGCTGTGTCGAAGAAAGAATTATAGCACGTGAGATTGGGATATGTCAGTGAAAGAGGCCTGGTGGAATTGGGGAAGAAGAACCTGTTAGGAGGTGACAAAGTCGAAAAGTTGGAGTTTTGTGAATCTTGTGTATTTGGTAAATCCTGTAGGGCGAAGTTTAAAAAAGGCAAGCAAAGAACACATGGATCTCTGGATTACATTCATGATAATCTTTGGGGGCCTGCAAGGAATCTTTCACACTCAGGTGCAAGGTATTTTCTATCCATCATTGATGACTATTCCAGAAAGCAATGGGTATTCATTCAGAAGACGAAGGATGGAACTTTTGAGAATTTAAAAAGTTAGAAGATTCTGGTCGAAACTCAAACTGTCAGAAAGGTTAAGAGGTTGAGAACTGACAATGACCTTGAGTTCTACAACAAAGCGTTCGACAGTTACTGTGTTGAGTCCGGGATTACAAGGAATAAGACTGTAGCCAGTACTCCTCAACAAAATGGCTTAGATGAGAGATTTAATCGAACAACCCTTGAAAGAGTTAGATGCATGTTAGTTAGTGCTGGATTGAAGAAGGTGTTCTGGGCGGTAGTTGTTTCGACAACAGCTTACCTGATAAATAGATTTCCCTCGACTGTCTTGGGAATGAAGACACCTGTAAAATTTTGGTCGGGACATTCACCTAGTCTCGACAGACTGAGAGTATTTGACTGTGTGGCCTATGCTCACATTAGGCAAGACAAGGTCGAACATAGAGCTCTAAAATGCATGTTTATGAGAAACCCTGAAGGAGTTAAAGCTTATAGACTATGGTGCCTAGAGCCAGGTCACAGGAGGTGTGTCACCAATCGAGATGTAGTTTTCAATGAAGCAGAGATGGCTTTCAAGAAAATTGATGATGCTGACGAAGAGCTGGAACATGGAGAGATTCCTGTTGAGGTGGAGCATGTTGATGTTGAATTGCGTACCCAGATGAAGTCGAAGAAAATGCAGAAGATGTTGTCAAATATGAGGAGACTGATAATGACTACCTGCTAGCAAGATACAGGTCGAGGAGAGTCATCAAGCCACCTCAAAGACTTAGGTATGTAGATCTTATAGCTTATGCCTTAATCTCTGCAAGTGAGGTTCTAGACGAAGAACCTAGAGAATATAAGGAAGTTATGAGGGGTCAAAAGAAGACTGAATGGATGAAGGCCATGCATGATGAAATGAAATCTCTTCATGATAAAAATACCTAGGAACTGATCAAGAAACCTGCTGGAGCCAGGTTAGTCAGCTGTAAATGGATTTTTAAAGTTAAGGAAGGAATCAAAGGAGTGACGTCGAAGAGATACAAGGCAAGATTGGTTGCTAGAGGATTCACTCAGAAAGAAGGAGTCGACTTTAATGATGTGTTCTCTCCTATTGTGAAGCACATATCCATTCAAATATTGCTTGCCACAGTGGCACAGTTCGACCTTGAACTAGAACAGATGGATGTGAAGACTGCATTCTTGTATGGTGATTTAAATGAAACAATCCTGATGAGGCAACCTGAAGGGTATGTCGAAAAAGGGAAGGAATATTATTTGTGCAAGCTGAATAAATTCTTATATGGACTGAAACAATCTCCTCGACAAGGGAGTAGGAGATTCGACAAGTTCATGGCACACATAAGTTTCATTAGAAGTCAGTTCGACCACTGTGTTTACTTCAGATTTCGACCGGGTAATTCATTTGTTATTTTGTTGCTCTATGTGGATGATATTCTAATAGCAAGCAATAATGCTGAAGAGGTAATGAGGGTGAAGGTTGAACTCAATAAGAAGTTCGACATGAAGGATTTTGGAGTTGCGTCCAGGATTCTTGGAATTGACATCCAAAGAGATAGAAAGCAGTCGAAATTATGCTTATCTCAAGAGGCATACCTACGGAAGGTTCTCGAAAAGTTTGGTATGTCAAATTCAAAGCCTGTTGTGACTCCGGTAAACCCTCAATTCAAGCTGTATATAGATCAATGTCCCAACACTGATGTTGAAGGAACTTATATGAATAGCATTCCATATGCTAATATAGTGGGTTCTTTGATGTATGTTATGGTCTGTACTAGACCTGACATAGCATATGCAGTAAGTCTTGTAAGCAGTTACATGGAGAATCTTGGAAAGGCTCGCTGGAAAGCATTGAATTGGATTCTAAGGTACATAAATGGGTCTCTGAGTAGAGTCCTAATTTATGGTGGAGCCTTGGGTGAAGATAGTAAAGCAGCAATCGAAGGATATGTCTACTCTGACTATGCAGGTTGTATGCATTCCAGAAAATCTATTTCTAGATATGTGTTCACTATGTTTGGGGCAGCATTTAGTTGGAAAGCAACACTTCAAAAGTTCTTTACCTTATCAACCACTGAAGCGGAATATATTTCCCTAAGTGAAGCTGTGAGGGAATCATTGTGGCTTGAAGGTTTTGCAAAGGAGTTAAGACTTCAAGGCCGAGTTATCACTGTTAAATGTGATAGTCAAAGTGCAATACACTTGTCGAAGAATTCAACCTAGATGAGCGAACCAAGCACATTGATGTGAGGCTGGATTTCATCAGAGGGGTAATCGAGCATGGAGAAGTCCAAGTGATAAAGGTTTTGACATATCATAATGCTGCTGATATGATCACCAAGACGTTGCCCATTTGCAAGTTTTTCCACTGTATGCAGTTGATAAAGTTGCATGAAGGAAGCTAGTTTCTTGATGTTATAGAGTTAGATCCAAGGTGGAGAATTGTGAGATGTTGGATCAAACTCTAGTATGGTCGAAGGGTAGCTTCTAGTTCGACAGGAATTAAGCATGAGGTCGAAGTTTGTTCGCATGTTGTTGTCGAAGATAATGCGTGTTATAGTCGAAGTTTGTTCTAACATGCATTAGTCAATATTGCTAGGTTGTTAGCATATTGGATTGGGCCTTGCTTGTAAGCCCAAGTGCTTAAGTTATCTTGTACCCTAAGTTAGCTTGTCATGGGTAATTGTTAAAAAACCCATTAGGTTAGTGTGCTATTTTTCTTATAAATAGGATGCTAGTTTCTCAATCTTGGCATAAGGAAAAATAGGAAGATAAAATCCTAATTTCAAGAGAGAGAGGTTATTTTGTTATTCTTATATACTTGTAATCTTGTTCTAAGAGTAAGGAGAGAATAGCAGTTTAATAACCAATCCTTGTTGTTCCTTTGTTGTTTTACTTGTCTTCTTTGTTAACCCTAACCCTTGTGTGTTTCTTGATCATTAAGAAACCGTTTATACTTTGTTTTAAGGTATCCGATTCACAATAATTTTCAACTTTGAAAGTTCTTTAGGAAGAACATGAAGCTTATCTACCTACACCTATATGTTTTTGTCCTTATCATTGTGTTTTCATCACAGGCTTGGGTAATGTTAAACATCAACATGAAATCACACGTTCAACATGATTTCTTACTGGTTTGAATGACTCATTCGACTTAGTTTGTTATAAGATTTTGTTGATGAATTTATTACCTACTATCAATAAGATTTTATCAATGGTTATTCAACATGAAATAAAATTTAAGATCTTAGATTCTAATGATTCCAAGATTTTAATCAATGCAGTTGATTATAGAAGTTCACAAGGTCGGCGTCGAGGAAACGGATATCCATTCATTCTTGGTAACAGGAAAGTCTGCACTCATGGTGGTAGAAATGGACACATAAATTATACATGATATATGCAACATGATTTTCCTTCTAACTTTGGTAAGAGCGTTGCAATGGCTAATATCTTTCTCTTGAGTTGAATGAAGCAAATGAGGATGTTGATGATGATTCAAAGATCTGCAAAGGAAATTATTTTTATATCTCCACTAAAGATCAATATGATCATTTGGTGAATTTTCTACATTCATCAACGTTAGTTGATAATCTTGGTGCTTCATCCAGCAAATTCAATGGCATCACATGCCAATCCACACATCGCTTTAGGTATATCTAGAATCTCTCTTTGTTTGAATCACTTGAATATTGGAACATGGATTGTGGACTCGGGTGCAAGTGGTCACATATGTTCTTCATTTAAATTCTTTGATTCATACAAGAAAATAATTCCACTCAACATTACATTACCTAATGGCTATATGGAAATGGAAAGATATTTAGGAACTGTAACTTTCTCACTAGGTTTTATTACACAAGGTCTGATTTTTGTTCCTGAATTTAACATTAACTTATTATCAGTTCCAAAATTATGCTTTGATCTTTATAGTATATTGTTTTTAATAAAGATAAATGTTTAATTCAGGAAAAGAAGATCTTGAAGATGATTGGTTTGGCTGATATAGTGCAAGGACTGTATTATCTTGGAACTACACACACTTCACATTAAGCTAACACAACTTCATCTAAAGCTCAATTCAAGTCCACCTTTATTCCTCAAGAAGCCCTATGACATTTTAGATTAGGTCACTTGTCCAATAGGAGATTCTTTAGCTTACATAAACATTTTCCTTTTGTAAATGTAGATAAGAATGTTATTTGTGACATGTGTCACTATGTCATACATAAGAAAATTTATTTTCATCTTAGCTATAATAAAGCTAGGTAATGTTATGAATTGATTCATTTTGACATTTGGGGTCCATTATCCATTCAATCTATTCATGGTCATAAGTAATTTATTACTCCATTATATGATTACAGTCAATTCACTTGGATAATTCTTTTCAAATCCAAGTGTGAAGTCACTAGAGCTAGAAAGGGTGTTTTCTTGGGATACAAGCAAATTGTCAAGGGTGTTGTGATTTTAGATCTGAATAATGAAAGTATATTCATTTCTAGACATGTTACTCATCATGGTCATATTCTGCCATATTGTAATCCAAATTGAACCTTATCATGGACATACCACTCAAACCATGATACAATAGCTAAATTTGAACCTATTATAACAGCTTAACATTACCAAATCTAAACCAACAACTAAATCATCAATACTCCTGATCAAAACCAAAACAATGAAGAAGACTCTCCTCCAATAGATACAAATGAGATTTAATCACTAAATGAACATATATATGAACCACAAGTATTAAGAATATCCACTAGAACTACACAAAAACCTAACCACATTTCAGATTTCATATGTAGTCTTTCAAAGAGACTAGCTGAACATGAATATTCAAGCAAACATGATTGTTGGATCAAGGAAATGAAGTTAGAACTAGATGCTTTGGAACACAACGAAACTTGGATTTGTGTTGGTCCTCCACCAAGCATCAAACCTATTGGTAGTAGATGGATTTATAAAGTGAAACATAAAGCAAATGAAACTATAGAAAGATATAAGGTTAAACTAGTAGACAACGGTTACAATCAAATAGAGGGGCTTGATTTCTTTGAAACATTTTCACATGTGGTTAAAGTAAACACTGTAAGGACATTACTTGCATTGGATTTTATAAATTCATGGCATTTGTACCAATTAGATGCAAACAATATATTCACTAATATAAAAGTACTTTTTGTAACATCATTTCACCTTTGTCAAAGTATCTACCATGGTAGAATCTATTCACTTAAGCGTAGGACTGACAATGAAGCGAACCAACACGAAAAATAGTTCGGAACTCGATTCGACAATTAAATTGTTGAACTAGGTTCATGAACCAAATGACTTGAATATGAGCGAAAAATTAAATTCGTTAACTAAATGAGTTGAACTTGAACTATATATAGTTCGACTCGTTAGGTTCATGAGTCAACTCGATTATATATGAGAAGAATGATATTGTCTTTAAGATTAGGTTTAAATATTTTCTCCAAATCTTAATCCTAAATATGTCCCTTATGTACTAGTTATGGCAGTTAAGTTGACAATTGTATTTAGAGTCATCCTTGTTGGAGGCATAATGACATTTGCTAAAATAACATGTGTAATGAAGGTTACAATTGGTGTAATTATTCTGTGATGGAAATGTATCAATTTCTAGTAACTTTTGGTATACTATTTCATTAAATTTGTATGGTTTCTAAATATTTAGATGAAGTTGTGGACTTTTGAGACAAATTTAAATTTCAATTTAGTAGTTTTTGAATTAGACTTTTAAATGTATCTCTTGAAAGTTGTGTAGGTTTTTGAATTAGTAGATTTTTTAGATAAAGTTAAATTTTTACCATGTAAATTTTATTTTCTTTTAATATTTTCTTTTTAAAAAAACATTAATTTAAAATGTCAAATATATATAAAAAAATAGACTTAAAAAATGGCTTTTAAGTCCGTGAACCATGTGCGCTGAACCTAATGAGATGAATCTAACGAGTTAAATCGAACTATTCGTGAACTTATAACGAGTCAATTTTGATCTTAAAATAAAGTTCGTGTCGAACCCGAACCAAGATTTGAGATGAACCAATTCTTAACGAGTCGAGCCGAGCTGAGACGAGTTCGACTCGACTCGACTCATTTCCAATCCTACTTATGTGCTTTTCTTTTGTTTTCATTTTAAGCCACTTTTTATCATGGTTGGAACTTTCAAGCATGGAAAAAGTGGCTTCTGGTCATAAGTTTGAATCCTATAACCTACAATTTTGTTTTTTATTTATTTTAAGACACTTTTTACCACAGTTGGAACTTTCAACCGTGGTGAAAAGTGGTCCATGGTCATGAGTTCGAATCCTAGCACCTACAATTTTGTTTTTCATTTATTTTTAAGCAATTTTTTTTACGACGGTTGGAACTTCCAACTGTGGTGAAAAATGGCGCATGGTCATGAGTTTGAATCCTAGCACCCATAGTTTTGTTTTTATTTGTTTTTAAGCCATTTTTTCCACGGTTGGAACTTCCAACCGTGATGAAAAGTCACTCAGGGTCATGGGGAAATATAAGTGTGTTATTGAGTTTCTTCACCGTCCTTAAACAGATCTTTTTTGTCCATTTGATGAGTACCAATGCTCAAGATACTACCTTTAGTGATCCAGGTGAAACCTAAAACTTATATGAACTTTCAATGTAGAAGAACTTCATCTTCTACCTCCAAACACCATCTTCCATTTACGATACTCTATTTCTACACTAAACTAAGCTCAAAAACGTTAATTCTTCCATAAACAAAACTCGGAAACATCATTTCTTTCATTAACAAATTTCAGAACTCCATTACCTTTTCTCCAACTTGAATGTGACAAGGAAAACATGGATTCAAGTTATCAGTGTTAGTTGTTGTTGTTGTTCTTTTTGTTCTTTTTTGTTGTTGTTGTTGTTCTTTTTCTTCTTCTTATTGTTATTCTTATTGTTGTTGTTGTTCTTATTGTTGTTGTTGTTGTTGTTGAAGGTGAGAAAATTACTTAGAAGGGGGGTTGAATAAGTATGACAAATAATCAAAGATTTAAACACAGTTATTTTTATCCTGGTTCGTTGAACTCAACTACTCCAGTCCACCCTCTCAAGAGTGATTTGCCTTTCTCTGTCAAGGACTTAATCCACTATTTAATCAAACAGATTACAATAGTAACACCTAAGAACAACTGTTCTTAGTCTTCTCAAGAGCTACTGATCCCAACTGGATCCTCTTAAGGAAAACCTTTTACAAACAATGTAAAACTATTACAAGAGTAAGAATGCTTCTAAGAAGCTGTTATCACAACTGTGATATTTCTCTTAAGTTAAGAACAATATTATAGCAAAATAAAATTATAAGAGCTTTGAGAGTTTTGCTTTGATGAGTGATTTTTGCAAGTGATTCGTTCCCGAAGAAGATGGAGTGGACTTCTTTATATAGGCACTTAGATCCATGAAGTCTTCTCAACGTTGAAGGCTGTGCTGAAAAGCCTGGAGCCTTTTGTCTTTACATTGGAGGCTGTGCTGAAAAAGCCTGATGCCTTTTGTCTTCACTTTGCAAAAACTTTCCTTAGAATGGAATGCACAGATAAAACCTTTTTGTCTGTGTTCTTGTGTCTAGCACAAAAGAGGAAAGAGCTGTTGAGATATGCCAACGTACATATTCAAATCTTCTTCACAAAAATAAGTTCAGCTATCAACATTAGAATCTGAATCTTCAGAATCTCCAAAGTAGAGATCTTCTGGATCTTCAGAGTCTTGGATGTTCTTCAGATTGTGTTGAATCAGAGTATGTGCAGCTTGTGTGCTTGAGCGTGTAATTCTATCAGAGCAGAGTCTTCTATATCAGATTCTCAATACTTAAGCAGCGCAGTATCTTCAGAGTCTTCTGATGACTAAGCTTCTGATCTCTCAGAGTCTTCTATACTTTAGAGGCTCCTGCTTCAGAATCTTCATTAGACAGCATTCAGATTCTTCTGGGAGCAGCGTTCAGATCTTCATTTAAGATGCTCTTGAACCTTTGAAGCCTTTCATAATATCATTGTTCAGATCCAAATTTGCTCTTTTAAGAATATTTTCTTTAGTACCTGTAGCAAACAGTCTAGAACAAATTTAGAGTATATAATTCTTGAATACAAAATTCATAAGTGTTATCATCAAAACATAGAGATATAACTAAGAAATAATCTGTATTCTTACAATTGTTGTTGTTCTTGTTCTTGTTGTAGTTTTTGTTGTTCTTGTTTTTATTCTTGATGTTATTGTTGTTGTTGTTATTGTTCTACTATTGCATTTTCTTAATTTATTAAAATACATACAACAACAGTTGTTTAAAGTAACTGTTGTGATAGGTTAAGACATACAACAACGGTTGTTTAATGTAACCGTTATGATAGGTTGTGTGTTACTTGACTCATAATCACGGCCACACAACCGTGATGGAAAAACTCATACATACAAACTCATCTTACCTCAAAACGGTTGGTCGGACGTGGTTGCACTACTACAAAAAAAACCTATCACAACGGTTGGAAAAGGGATACCACCATATTAGTCCAACCATTGTGAGGTAAGGTGTGATTGTATGTATGATATTTTCCACCATAGACGTGCAAGCGTGATTGTATCTATATAGCACACTACCTACCACAACGATTACTTTAAACATATAGCCTTTCAATATACACTAGAACATTATAATATGATAAATTAAGTTATATTAGAATAAAAAGTTCATGTACAATGCTAGACAAGAGCTCTTCAACTCCTTATCCCTATTTTTCTCTTTAACAGTTAGAATGTTGTTTAATGATTCAGTTCTTCAACTGTCCCTACCTTCGCCTCTAGTTCTTTTTGCAAAATATTATTTACTTTGAAAATAAAATTAGAGGTGGAGAGAGGGGTGGTTGAAGACCTAAAATCATTAAACCAAGTTATAACTATCAAAGAACAACATCCAGTTAACGATGCGAATAATTCTTGTCAAGAATTAAACGTGTACTTGTTTTCTAATACACCTTTATCTATCATATTGTAATTTTCTAATGTAGTTTGGAAAGTTATATATTCGGTAAGGGATTGAAAAATACTCGAACCATATAATATATAATAAACTCATCATTTAACAAACATTATCAATGATATTCATCCAAAAAACATTCATCAATAACAAATCATAAACAACAAACATGATACAACAAATATATCAAGTCATAGAATGCTTCCAAAATGTACCATACATGTCCCATAATGGTGTGTCCACAATGAAATAAGAATGAAGGTAAAGTTAGAGCTGTAAACTTGTGTCTATCTTGAATGAATGTCATTCTAGATCTTTGACACAAGTTTGCAACGCTAAATTTAGTTGCATCCTTTTTATTGAAACAAACATCCCTACCTACAAGTCAAAACAAGCAAAAAGTTCAAACATTATGAAACAAACTATTGAAACAAATTTTGAAATAAATATATACAGAGAAAACATACTTGTAAATATCCATTGGGTAAGATTTGATGTTATGGTTTTGTTTTGAGGTTTTCATATGAGAGAGATGAGTGACAAAGTTGTTAAGGTTTCATTTTGAGAGAGACGAGTGACAAAGTTGTTAAGGTTTTGTTTTGAGAAAGTTGAGTGAAAGAGTTGTTAAGTTTTTGTTTTAAGAGAGATGGTTGTTATATAATGAAGCGAGAGATAATTTCACTTATATATAAATAAGTATCACCTTCCATCACGGTTGGAAATAAAAACCATGGTGAGATACAAGGTCAATCACATTTTTACCATGATAAATGAAAAATTGTCAAACAATTTTTTTCCGTGTATATTTCGCTATAGTTGTTGCATATGACCGTTGTGACATATCCTTTATTAAATATAAAAAAAATTCTCCAAAAATAAACTATTATCACGGTTAACACTATGACTGTTGTAAAATTGCTATTACGAAAGGTTTATTTTGTAGTAATGTTATATCCCTTTTGCATGGAGATTTTCATGAAGACGTGTACATTTTAGTGTCGCGAGGTGTTTATAGCCCAAACCCAAACCAAGTTTCCAAATTATTGAAATCTCTCTATGGTTTAAGGCATACAAGCAGAAAATAGTATAAAAGTTAACAAGATTCTTGAGCAATCTAGGTTATAAGCAGTCTGGTTCAGACCACTCATTTTTTACACTCCACAATGATTCACATTTTACTGCATTATTAGTGTATGTAGATGATATCATCATAGCTGGAAACTCTATAAGTGAGATCGATAGAGTAAAAACCACACTTGATGCAGAGTTTAAGATCAACGACCTTAGCAAGTTGAAGTAATTTTTAGGCATAGAAGTTGCTCATTCTAAAGCTGGAATTAGCATTTGCCTAAGGAAATATTACTTGGATTTACTAAAATATATATGCTTACTTGGTTCAAAACATATGAAAACTCCACTTGATCCATTTGTCAAGCTGCATCAGGATTCTATCAAGCCTTTTAAAGACATTAGGTTGGTTGGAAAACTACTCTACCTCACCACTACCAGACCCAATATTGCATTTCTTACTAAAAAAATTAAGTCAATTTCTTTCATCACTTACTATAATTCATTATGACACAGTCTGCAGGGTGGAGAAGTACATACTACTATAAATAATACATTTTGTGGCAAAGCTTCACCTCACCTAACAAAAAACATACGAATAATTCTAGGACGCGTCATGTTTTATTTTATTTTTTAAAAATACCATATATTCCCTTGGTTTTTGAATATAACAGAGGTGAAGAATAATTCAAGACATGTTTCAAATCCCAACAAATGTAGTTTACATTTTTATTTCTATAAAAATGGGATATTTATTTTTATTATATTTTTTATTTGTAAATTGAATGATCTATTTCTTTAGTTTCTTTAATAACTAAGGGGTTAAATAATCAGATTTTACTATAAAAACACTTATTCATTAAGTTTTATCCTAAACCTAACTCATCAATAGCCACTCCAAACTCGTACATTATTGCTTTAGGATAGATTGCAAGACAAAAAATGTCAAAGTTTTGTGTTGTATTTTGTTCTTCTAGCACCAACCTTAAACAAAATATTTTTCCTGCTCTTGCAATCTATCTCACATGATGGTGTTTTTGTTGTTGTTGTTGTTGTTGTTATTCTTGTTCTTTTTCTTGTTGATGTTTCTTCCACCTCTTGCAAGACCGTTATAATATTTTGGAATAACATTTCTATATTGTCAGTTAAAGAGAACACTTCATAATTTATTGTTTTTCTCGGTTGACAACATTAAAAAATTTATTCCTAAACATATTATAAATTGCAAGCAATGTTGTTGTTTCACAATACAAGATCTTGAAAATTTTATTTTTAATAGTCATTTGTTTGAATATTGCAACACACAAAGAAAATTGTGAATGATAAAAAATTGAAAAGAAAAAAAAAAGAAACAATACATGTTACTTTCAATTTTTTTACCATATATCATTTTTTTCAAGTAATATTTTACCTCAATTCTTTTATAAAACTTAGGGGAAAGTCCCTATTTTATATTTTTAATTAAAAAAAAAAACTTGTCTCCTCTATTTTATAAAAGAACCGAAGGGGTATTGCTACTTAGTTAACCTACAACAAATTTATATCATACATTCATAAGTAACAACGCTCAAGATATTGTCAACACATCAATTGAGAAGAAACTCTTTATATTCAATAAGAACACAGACACCACCACTATATATCTTAGACGCTATCTTATGAAATTCAAACATTGATAATGAAAACATTTGTCATGAAAACAATAAAATTTAAAAAAGTTTAGAACAAATCTCTGAAATATATTGCAAGTGCAAAAAAAAAAATTATTCTAAAGTTATATCAGAAGTTGGATGAGTGCAAAATCCTTTAACTTCAAAAGTAATGAGTACGCAACAAAATTTAAGCAACAAAATTTAAATTTATTATTCTTAAAAAATAACAGAATGACGATGATGAATATGATTTGTCAAAAATTTGTACTTATAAATTAAAACCAAAATAATGTAATATCATAAACTTTATATTTAACAAGAAATATAAGAAACATTGTATTCATTCATTCATAATATTCTCTCTTCATTTTTCTTTCTATTTTCAAGTTTTTATTGTTTTCCATCATGACATTGAGAAACCTCATGACAAACAATAGGCAAGAATCAGTGACTAAATATTTAATCACTTACTTAAAATATCTAAATATCTTATCATTTGAAATAGTAACATGTTCATCAATTATTCATAAATTGTTAGGGGAAAATTAAATACTTTATCTACCACATTCATGGCTATAAAAAGGGACTGATACGATCGTAGAGCTTTACACTAATATAGATGTCTCTATTAAAGTAGTAGTATATGCAACATTTAGCACTACTGATAACGTCAAATGCTATTGATTTTTGCCTAAAATGAAAGGATGTAGTTATGATGAGTGAAAAGTTTGTTTTCACCTTCTTAAATTTGGTCACGCGGTTTCACATGCAACTCTTTAAGTCTTGCACATGTTAGAAATAATAGCAGTGCTATTTTAACTTAAAAAAGTGACACAGTGTAAGGACTAACAAAAGAGTGCGTTAAGCATTGTTAAAAAAATATTAAGAGACAACGTTTTTTTAGCTAAAACGTGGTTTATATATATATATATATATATATATATATATATATATATATATATATATATATATATATATATATATATATATATATATATATATATATATATATATATATATATATATATATATATATATATATATATAAAAGTTAAAAAAAATGTAATGCATTTTAAATAATTTACATGCTTTAATATAGGAGTGATAAATAGGCATGTGGGTTCCGTTTAACATCATTATACAAAAATTCGCAAAAACACGTGACAAGACGAATATAGTTGAAGATAAGAGCCTCCAACATAAATCTGTCATGAAAAAAAGTGAAACCGGTGTAAGAAAAGTATGTGGACACTATATTTTTTTAATTTAAAGATTCAAAAATTTATTTAAATACTTGTGTCTTTAAAAAACGGACAGAAGGGACAGAGATATTAAAGAATAAAGATTTAAATATTTGACATTCTCTACACTAAATTATGAACAAAACAGATAAGTCGGATCATTTTACAACCCTTACTTTAATGACATTGCAAACGTATTTTTAAAATGAAAAAAAAAACGACTCAAAAGTGCTTTTAAAATCAATATTACTTTTAAAGTAAGAATGCAGTAAATTTGTTGAAGAAAATGTCAAATAAAATATCCATATTAAAAACCCACTTTACAAAAATCGATCTTAAAATGAAAAGCCTTTTTTTTTTTTGCACATGATTTTTTTTAAACAAGTAAAACAATTGTTTTTTTATTTAAAAAATTGTATTTTTTAAACTTTAAATATTTCTCCCTCAATTTCAATTGTATTTACACATTCAATATTAAACTCTTAATACACATACTGATCACACTCGAGACTAAATATTTGAAACAAACCAGCATAATTCATCTTATATTATGTGTCCTAACAAATTTTGAAAAGAGTTTTTTTTTTTATAAATATAAAAAATGAATTAAAATCCGAGTACTAAGAGTACTCAACTCGAACAAGAGAAACACTCGAAACACCGGACGAAATCCACAAAACAGAAAATTAAAAGAAACAAGATGACATATTGACATTCCAATCATCCCAAGACAAATCAACTACACCTTTAACTCTGGCCAAAAATCAGTCCCTAGTTAGAACCTTAATCAGTTAGGCCAAATCTAACCCTCATAACACTATTAGAAATATAGGAATTACCTGCGGATTTTTCTATGGAAATTTATCCTCAGATGTACCTGCGGTTTTACCAACGAATTTTATTGTGAAGCATTATTTCCCGCAAAAATTGAGATAGCAGCAAAGTTCGCAGAAATTTCTGAGACTTTACCTGCGACTTTGAATTTATAATAATATATCTTGTGACATTTTTCTGCGATATTTCCTGCGAAAATTTCCTGCAACTTTACTTGCTAAATTAATTACCCACTGAGGTTTTAGCTGAAAACAGAAAATAGCAAGAAGAATCGCAGGTAACATGTTTCCTGCGGAAAGTTTGTCAAAATCCACAGATAAATCTGTAGAAAAACAGAGTTTTTCTAGTAGTATAAGTCACCATCATTAAATAGAATATGGTTTCTATAAATCTAAACCACCCAACAACCTGCAATAAAAAAGAAACAAAATAGATTGTTCTTAAAGTTGACGTTAATCCGTCTGCAAAAGTCTAGCTAATGTTCTTCTATCGAGTCTCTAACTTGAGGAGTCTCAACGCCCAACCAAACACTAACGTGACTACATACCTCAATGGCCATCGGACCACTGAGGAACAAATGGACTGAATTTTCCTCTTTTTGCAAACACGGCAGACAAAACAGATTGGGGTTCTCGCAAAAAATGCATATGCAAGACAATTCTAACCTAATCAGTAATCCGTTTTGAAGACGTCTTCACCCAAAAAGATGAATTTTACTAGGGACTTTGGACTTCCATAATACCTTCAACTCGTTCAGAGTTTGCGCATTAACTGAGTTATCTACAATGGCGAAGGAACTCAGACGATTGTAATTGCTGCGAACGGAAAAATCACAAACATCACTCCACCATACGAACTTATCTTGAATCGCTTTGATTGGGGCATGGTTAAGCAGACCTTGCAAAAGCTCAAACAACTGACTTTCTACCTCCTCAAATAAATTATCTGTTGTACTAATTATATTCCAGGCCCAACGATTATTTGTCCAATCTCTCATTTCCGCGATACTGCCATTAGGCAAAGAGGACACTGCAAAGAGCTGCAGAAATGAAACGGCCTACGACTTTGAACCTATGCAACAACGTTTCCAAAAAGTTATATTTGTGTCATCACCCAATTTACCACAAACAGACAAATTAAACCATATACCATTATCAGTCAAGGAAAGCCCTAACATCTTTAAATCTCTCCACCTCAAGGATTCTTTACGATTAATTGGAGTAGGATCAGAATCAAGAGTACAAAATTTTAAACTCTCGTACTTGTGAGTAAGCAGCCGAAACCAAATATTATCGTCTTCCATCAATATCCACCAAATCCACTTAGACATCAAAGTTGTATTAAATCTCTAGCAATGTTTCACTCCAAGACCTCCCAAAGATATTAGCTTGCAAACCTTATCCCAAGCCATCCAACTGATTTTCACTTTTGACTCATTACCTCCCCAAAGAAAAGTACGCTGAATTGAAATGATTTCTTGACAAACCTTCTTCGGCACTTTAAAAAACGATAGGAAATAAATTAGAATATTAGCTAAGATCACATTAAGAAAAGTCACTCTTCCTCCAAAGGACAAATGTCTACCACGCTAGGAGGAAAACCTTCTTCTAAGATTTGAGAGAATGAGATTTCAAGTTGCACACCTTCTATTATTTTCACCTACGGGAATACCTAGAAACACAATCGGGATAGAACCAACCTTGCACACGAAAAAAACCGCAATTACTTGGAGAAAATTAGGCTTCAAATTAATCCAATTTTTTTTGCTTTTGTTGAGATTCATATTGTAGCACCCCAAAACTTTCTCTTGGATCTTGGCTTATGTTTCATTGCATTTTCATATTTATTTGTGCATAACATTGTTCTATACAAGGATCAAAGTATCATGGCTTGTTTCAACCTCAAGCAAGGTTTTCTTCCTGACTTTATGGTATTCTCAAGATCCCAAAGATTCTCATCTTCAATTATGATTTAAGGTAACATCATTTCAAGATCATATGTGGTTCACCATGGCTTATTTTGCAAGAAATCATCAAGAGATTCAAAGTTGGTTCAAGGTCTTTGACCTAATTTAGCAATTTGTGGATACTATGATCAAATGGGCATAACTTCTTCAACTTTCAACATCTTGAGGTGGTTCTTTTTCTAATAAAATCTTCTCATCATCCCCAACAAGTTCTCTTTGCAAGGAAAGATCCAATTATACTTGGAAAGTCATCAAAAGTTTAAAGATATTATAAGTTATTTTGAGTTTTGGAAGGATTTTATAGTAAACTTCAAAAGGTCATAACTTGGTTAATTTTCATCATTTGGAGCCCATTCTTTTCCTAATATGAACTTGAATATGTCCTCTGCAACTTTGATTCAAAGTGGAAGTTCCAAAAACTCATAGAAGGTCTTGGTTTTTATCAAAACATTATAGGTTATTTTTGGTCTCTAAAAAGACTTGAAATTTTTCTAAGTGTTTTGCAATTTTGAACCTTTTCATGGAAGCTACTTTGAAGGATCATATCTCTCAACTCAGATTTCCAAATCAACACTTTCTTTTTCACATTGCAAAGATTGTATCATCCTCTATCCAATGGAAGAAGAATCATCTCAAAAAGCCTCCTACATTGTGAGAACCATAGTGGCAAGAATTGAATTTCAAAGTTGGAATTTCACTTCAAGTCAGAATTGATTTTGTTTGAATTGACCTCTAATCACCAAATTAAGTCATAAATTCAATCTAAACATGATTAACCAATTTTCCTGGGTTGATTAGAGCCTTGAAACACAAGGTTTGAGTGAGTTTTGACAACTTTCAAGTCACACTTTGCTCATACTGCAGGTGTGTACAAATTTGTTAAAATTGGCATCACTCACTCTCCCTCTTCATTCAGAAAGCTTCTCCTATAAATAAGGGACTCATTCCACTTATTTTCACAAGCTTTGATAGCCAAAATCACCCTGCTGAGATCCCATTTGAACTCTTAAGCTTGAACTTTGAATTTTCATTTCCACACCCTAAACACTCAAATTCTCCATTCAGTTAGCTTCACCAACATTCAGTAAAGCTAACAACTCAAGAACTTGAAGGATCATGGCCTGAATCAAGCTAAAGGACTACATTTTCAGAGCTCTGAAGTTGAACTTCAACAGGTACATTCTTAACCATTTCAACTCAAATCTGTTGCTAAGATGTAGTCCTTGATGTGCTGATGCTGTTAGGATTATTAGATTTTGGTTTTGGTTGATTTTTTATGTTTAATTTTCAAATCCGTGTTTGCTTTTCTTTCTGTTTTTTTTTCAAATCGAGTGATCTATGGTTTAAATAAATATGGAACGATGATATGGTTGAGATCGTCTTGAAAACACGCATCAAATGAAACCACTATGAGCTCCAATGATTATGGTTTGATGGATCCACAATTTTCTACAAATTTCTTTGGTTTTGAAATGGCTGGAGGTTATAGATGATGAGCTGGCATCATCTGATCGTCCAGGCCTGACAGTTGTTTTAATCTTGTGCCTCTGACTTTTTTTGGCTCCGTGTGGTTGAGTTGACTAGAGTCTATTGTGGATGTGCACTTTTGGATCCTTGGATTAACCACGCCATTTAATGAGGTTGGATCCAACGCATCTTGTTTTCTATTTATTTTCTTTTTCTAATTTGTTTTTAAATTCATTTTATTTTCAAAAATTCATAGAAAATTCATTTTTAATCAGGAAAATACCAAAATAATTTCTAAAATTTTCTTTTATTTTTATCTTTCGGATTTTTATTTTTGTGCATTTTATTTTTCCATTTGCTATTTTTCTTGAATTTTAATTTGTTTGAGCCAATTTTAATTAGTTTAAAATTGTTTTTAAGCATTTTAAAATTATGAGAAAAGTATTATATGATCCTATGATGGTTTTGAACTTATGGTGATTTTCCTAGATTTTTTATTTCTGGTTTTGCTATTTTCCATGTATTTTGATATATTTGGTTAATTTTAATTGGCTTAAAATTATTTTTGAGCCATTTAAAATTATGAGGAAATTAGCATATGATCCCATGATGGTTTCTGACCTATGGTGATATTCTTAGACTTTTATTTATGGTCTAATTATTTTCCATCCTTTTTAGGTTTATTTTGCCCTTTTTATTTGTTTTTTTAATTGTTTTAAATTGCAAATTGAGGTGATATTGTTTTTAATCCATTCTTGGGTGATATTATGTCCCTCTTCTTGTCTTTTGAGTGTTTGATACTTGTTTGATTGTGGTTTGCTTTTAAGGTTTATTTTGATGTTTGATTCTCCTTGAGGCATGTTTGGTTTCCAATTGTATGATTCCATTTGTATGACCTCTCTTGTGTGTGCATGTTTGAATGTTGAACTTATTGACCATGTTGATGTGTGGCTTCATTTTGTTCTCGTGTCATGTTCCCATCTTTTTCCCTTTGGGGATTGTTTGTATGCATGTTTGTTTGATGTGGTGTTGACTTGTGTATGGATGGTATGCATAACTTGTTGCTTTGTTCCTTCTCTTGGATCATTGATATGATTTGAGTATGATATGTTGTGCTTGCTGCCCTACCTTGTTTCTTGTGCCATTTGAATTCATCTCCTTTTACTTTGTGATGATGAATGTTTGTTTGATGATTGACTTGATGATGATGCTTGTTTGTTTGAGATTGAAATGGATGTGTTTGTTGTCTTCATCTTGGTTTGATCATGACTTCTTGTTTGTCCCTTCTTCATTCTTCTTAATTCTTCTTATTTCTTCATTTTTCTATTCTTTTGGAACTTGTGTAAGTTTCATTCTTGTTTTCATTTATGATTGATTTGGTTGGTGTTTACTTGTGTTTGTTCACATGATTCCTTAGGATTCCTAGTTCCACTTAATTTCTGATTAAGTTGGAGGTAGGAGAGACATTAGACTTTCAATTCTTTGCATGATAATAATTAGGATAGTCCCTTTGTACCTCAAATTTAGGTCCATTCTTTGTATGATAACATTAGGTAGACTTCCTTTTCATCCTAACCTTAGGACCACTTTGCATGATAACATTAGGGTTTTCAGTTTCTCTTTAGTGTTTTCTTTGTGTCTTCTCTTCTCATCTCCAACAATTCTAAGACAGTTAATAAAGAATGATGAACATTGTGTGCCACAAGCCTTAAGTATGTGGGAAATAATGAGTGGGGGGTTTCTCCTCACTTGTCTAGAGTGTTTAATGTATGCCCCTTGGGCGATATGCTACGCATTCGCTCCTATGTCATAGTCTTTAGTGCAACGTGAATCTCAAAAAAATTCAATTCACTTCACTAAGACTCTTAAACCAAATTCAAACCTTTTTATGCTTCTGATTTGTTCTTAAACCATTTTCAGAAAAGAGTATGTTACTTTTCTATTCTACCGCGAACAGGTATCGAACCTAACTGCTGAAATGGGAACTTAATGTCACTCATAAAAAACACTTAACCAATCAGTGGTTTAGTTTCTCGAACTATGTTTGCTCTGATTTCTCATACCAGATGAGGATACGTAGACACAAGATGACAATGTCTTGGCGAGTAACCTTCCCCTTATCACCCGTAGTTTTCTGAACTACGTTGACTCTGACTTTCCCATTGCACGAGGGAATACGTAGGCATAGGGCGAAGATGTCCTATCGAGTATCTTTTTCTTTTCCTCCTCTGTTTAGCAGTAACTTTTAGATAATAAACCCTTTTAATTAGACAACAAGCATGGATCCCGTTGATTACAACGAACGTGAGGGGTGCTCAACCTTCCCCTTGCATAACTGACTCCCGAATCCAAGATTTGATTGTGATGACCTTGTCTTTTCCCGTTCTTTTAGGTTTTCTTTGATTGTTTCATTTCCCTCTCTTTGGGATAAATAACGTCCGGTGGCGACTCTTCTGCTTGTTTCCGCCGGTCCTTTTCGCAGTTGCGACACACACAAAGCCCCGATGACAATTCAAAACCCCTCAAAATTTCCTTTAGGATCCATAAATTGATTCAACTCCCATCGCAAACCACCATCGTACCGCCAACAAATTAAAGTAATTCAAACTGCAAATAATCATTGACTTTGAATCCTTTAAACTTCCTCACCCTTGACGCATTTGCAACCGAACCTGTTAGACCTTCCGCCGCCATAAGAAATAAGAAAGGGGATAAGGGATCCCCTTGATGAAGTCCTCTTGAAAATTGAAAGTTTGAAGTTGCACTACCATTAACAAGGATGAACATTGAATTATTAAACACTAAATCATTCATCCATTTAATTCTTCTCGCTCCAAAGTCCATTCTTCCCATGATGTACCTGAGGTGTTCCCAAGAGACACAATTGTACGCTTTTGCAAAGTCTACCTTAATCAAAATACATTCTTTTTTCTCTTTTAGAAATATCCATCAACTCATTCACAACTACAATCCCGTCTAACATTTGTCTCCCAGTTAAAAACGTCGATTGGCACTTAGAAATCAATATATTCATTACTTTCTTGAGCCTACATGCCAATAACTTAGGGATAATCTTGTAAAGGCTACAAACCATACAAATGGGTCTAAAATCATCCAAATATAAAGGATTATCACCTTTGGGATTAAGGCGAGAAACAATGTTCTTACTGCTTTAGGAACTTTAGCTTCCCTATAGAACTCTTTGTCAAACTTAAGAACATTGTCCATGAGAAAATCCGATAATAAATTGAAGAAACCAAGATTGTACCCATTAGGTCCTGGACTTTTGTCCTTATCTTCCTTTCAAATCACATTTTTTTTTACCTTTTCCAAAGAAAAAGGAGCTTCAAGAACTTCCCACTCTTCCACTGTTAGCTGCTTGAAAATTACTCCATCTAAAACAGGCCTAGTTGACATCAACTCTTTAAATATGAACTCAAAGCGATGCTTAACTTCCATCTTAATTTCATTCACTTTCTCAATCCTACCTCTAGTAGTAGCGAGACTAACAATACCATTTCTTCTATATCTCATTTTCATAGATTTATAGAAAATTTTGGGATTATTATCCCCTTCTTTAATACAAGTAAGCCTCGATTTTTTCCTAAGCATACTCTCCCTAAAATTCCTCAAACTCCAAATCTTGTTAGAAGCTAAGACTCGAGATTTCACAAGTTCCCCATCCTCCATCACCACCTGATCAGAAGACACTGCCACTTTATCAAGATCGTTCAAGCTCTTCATAACATTTTCCACATCAAGATTCAAAATTTCAAAGATCTATTTGTTCAACTTTCTCAAAATATCTTTCAAAGCTTTCATCTTCTCATTCAATACAAATGCAACCTTCCCCTGAATTTGGATGGACTTCCAGAAATTTCTCACTAATGGAACGAAACCCTCATGCTCTAACTAAGCATTCAAAAGTTTAAATGAATCCGACTCCAATTTGTTGAATTACCTCTGAGCCAAATTGGGCAGTGATCTGAAAGATCCCTCAACCCAACATGTTGACATTCAATATTCCAATAATCTAACAAACATGTTGAAACAAGGAAATTTGTCGAGTCTGCTCATCGTCTTCCCCTCAAGCTTGAACCAAGTGTATTTGCTGCCAAATGTTGGAACATCTATTAAATCATTGTTGAGAATAAAATCATTGAATTCCGACATCTCAATTTTGTTAACAATATGACTCTGCCCCTTTCTTTCTGACTCCTTAATCACGTTGAAATCACATGTAATGTACCAATCACCAACAGGAAATCTAACTTTGAGATCGGTTAATTGCATCCATAATAATCTTTTTTGTGGAGATCACAGAAAGAGTAAACATTTACAATGTAAACAGTTCGCCCATAAAAAACATTTTCCAGAAATACTGAAAAATCAATTCAATAATACCAATTTTATATATGGTTAAAAATCCCACCAAATCTTCCAATTTCTCCTTTGATAGGCCACGCCAACCTTATCATCAATATTTTGAACCTTAATTTATTGAATAATACAAATATCAATAAATTATTTCTTGATTAACTGGCATGGGCATTTCCTTATAAAGTTTCGATATCGTCTTAAAAATTTGGATATTGATCTAAAAGAGAGAAATCTCAAGAATCTATACTATTGATATAAAAATGAAATGTTACAACTTAGAAAAATAATTGAAAAATATTACATCAAAACTTTTATACAAACTCCCCAATGAGTCACCAACTAATTGTTTATCTATATATCTCCTATATTTCTAATAGGCTAACCTAAACCTTATAAAATTTATTTTATTATTAAATGGTGATTGCTCCTACTTAGAAACATAGGTTTAGAACATCTTTTATCAAATGGAAAACTCTTATCAGTCAATATCCTTATAGAATCCATCTTTTAATTATTAATAATTGGCCTTTATTAGTTTATAACATAATATTGGGTTCAAAGTGAATTTTAAGAATGATTCGAGTTGAGATATAAACATAGTTTTTTTAAGTTTTTGGAAATCCTGTGTTAATTAGCGACGATTCAACTTTAAAAAAATAACGAGGTTTTTCTAATTATAATTTAACCATGATAAATTTATTATAAGATCTTATTTAATTAATCGTAATTTAATCATAAAAAATATAAGGTTTTGTGTTATAGTCTATTTTAGATATCTTAAAAATTAATCTTCACTACAACAAATAACCCTTTTTATGACGAAACTAATACCTCGAATAATAAAAAATTGAAGATATATATATATATATATATATATATATATATATATATATATATATATATATATATATATATATATATATATATATATATATATATATATATATATATATATATATATATATATATATATATATATATATATATATATATATATATATATATATATATATATATATATATATATATATATATATATATATATATATATATATATATATATATATATATATATATATATATATATATATATATATATATATATATATATATATATATATATATATATATATATATATATTGGGAGCGCCAACTTTCATTTTTATTTTTTAAAAATTAACAATCCTTTACTTTGGTTTTTATGCTTTTTTTTTCAATTGTTTAGTTAGTATTTCTCACTTGACACCTTTTCAAGTTATATTTTATCATTGTTATTTTCTTTTTTCTTTTTTATTAATATTTACCTCGGTTACATAGTCAAACTAAGAGGTAATATATTTTGCATTAATTAATTTTAAAATACTATTTTCAAAATCTTATTTTAATTTTTTATTTGATATGTACAAACCCCTCGGTTATTCTACAAAACTGATGTTATATATATTTTAATTGAATTCCTAGAATATTGCGCTAATGTGTTTTTTATATTTGATATTTTTAATTAATACTGTCATGTTGGATTATATATAAAATCGGCGTGAAACATTTATTGCATGAGATACTTTAGACTATAATCTAGCTAGTTTTTAACTTTTCATTTACCTATCAACGCACAAACGTCATTTCGTCACTCTCATTTTGCAAAAATCCTAGGTGGTTTTCAAGCTGATATTCATCAAAACTCTTCCAACAGATATTCATCAAACTCATTTTCGAATCAGGTATGTTCTTCACTGAAACGAGTTCTATATCACTTTATTTTTCACTGATCAGTTTGTCTAGGTTTTACGTTAGTTTATCTTTTGATCATTTTGTTTCTACGATTTTCCATTTGTTTTTTATTGAAACGTTGGTTAGTATAGTTTCTCTTGATCTTTTTGAGGTTTATTTAGATAGTCATTTTATCAACAAATATCATTTTTCAACAGGTTTGTTATTCTCTGAAATGAGTTAGATATTACTGAAATGAGTTTATATCATTTTGTTTTTCAATGTTCGTCTCTTCATCATTTTGTTTCTACGTATTTGTCTCTTGATAGTCATGACCGATTCGACAAGTACCTCTCATACAACATCTGCTACAAATTTTTTTAATACAAATCATAAAAGAAAAACTAGAGGTGCCACGATGTATACCATGGTGAAAAAAACCCAAGAAAGCGGTATTCACTAGTCAATTACTATTGATGCTGCAATTAGAAGGGCTTATGGTAAAACGTTAACGGATTTATAGGTTACATTGCGTTACAAGGTAGAATTAAAGTGAGTATTTTGATAGATAGTTGACATGATGTTGAAGATGAATTGAAAGATGCCATATAGAAAGATGTTCAGGTATTTTATGATTTGTTTGCAAGTATATATTATCTTTTTTTTGTTTAAGCATAGGATGTGTTCATTGTTACTAATAACATTTCTATTGTATAAATATAGGATGTGTTCATTGTTTGTCCAAATAATGATAATGTGAAAAAGAAGATGATTACATATTCTGGTGAGCGTTAGAGGGGCTTTAAGACACAACTCACCCATGATTATATTAAACATGCAGAAGATAAATAAAAACCTTCATACGATGTGTATCTATTTTGATCAAAATGTTTGGCAGAAATTTGTAGAGTCTCGCACCACTCACGAGTTCTCGGCAAAGAGTCAAAAAGGATAGGAAAATCGAGCTAGAAATATCTACCTACATAGATTATCTCGTGGAGGATATCGTAAACTTGAAAAGACGATGATCGAAGAAAAAAGAAAACAAAGGGAGAAAGAGCTGGGAGGTTCTATAAGTCTTGATCACACTTCATCTCCATCATCACGTCACGAGAAATGGAAGAGGGCGCATTAAAGAAAAAACGACGAGTTCACATCAGATGCTACGCGCGAAGTGGCTCAAGAGATTGTAAGTAGATACTCTTTTCAACAATATTTATTTTATTTAAATCAATTTGTTAAAGATGAAATTTCAGATGTGTTGTAGGATGATCTGGTTGAGCAAACTAAAGCTGACCTCTTTACTTTACAAGATCGTCATCACATCTTGGTAGAAGAGATTGGAGCCGAGGAGTATCATGGGCGTGTCTGTGGTGTTGAAAGAGACGTTGGCTTCAAGGTATTTTTTAGACTATCTAAATCATCTAGTGGAAAAACTTGTGAGTGAGAGACTAAAGAGATTGTTGTTGTTGAGTTAGAAAAGGAAAGGGAGAAGCAGGATAAGAAAAAGTTTGAGGAGGAGGAGGAGAAGAGGTGGATGGAGGAGCAGGATAGGAAGTTGGAGGAGGAAAGAGAGAAGTTATTGCAGACGGTACGAGAGAGTTTCCGGAAGCAGCAGGAGGATTGAGAGATGATGACTGAAGTGAAGGTGTCCGAGAAGTGTATTTGCGATGCTCTTGAGGTATAAGATGTATGTTGTTGTTATTATTGTTTGCATATTTTAATTTTGGATTGTGTTTATGTTGCTTTTTCCATGCACAAATTGAATTCGTTGGGTCTATTAAGCTACACAAATTCAAATCAGTTGGAAATTCAAGAGAATGAAGTTCAGAAAGTTATGGGTGGTACAAGTGTAAAAGAAAGTTTTTCTGCCAACCAGGGTAGTATTGAACCCACACCGTCAAGATTATATAGCATTGAGAGACTAAGAATGATCGTTGACAGTATTCCAGACACATACTTGGGTATTAAATTAAGTCATGATCTAGATCAGTTATTCGTACTTTCTAAGATTTTTGTCAATGAATTTTTGTCGGGAAATGTGTACCTAGACAACTCTGTATTACAAATTTGGTCCTCGTAAGTATAGATTTATGTTGGTCTCTATTTATATTCATATGTTTTTCTACTTTAACATAAATATTTTCTCTTGCAGGTACATCCATGACTTATGTGTTGAAAGGAAACTTCAAAACAGGTATTGTAACTTAGATCAGACGCACATTGGTTTTACTTGCAGTTCGACAGGACACAATACTCGTAATTACTTAAAAGATAAATTAAAAGGGAACATTAAAGACTGTTATTTGGCCCCGTTTCTCCCAAGTGAGTATATATTAATTTGTGTTTTTATTTATAAATCAATTTTATACATATTAATTATTCTGAATGTTTATACAGTGAACATTGGCAACTAAAAGTTATATGTCCCAAGAAAAATACTATAGTTGTGTTTTGCTCACTGCACTCTGAACTGCCTGAAGAAGCGGTTAACACTTTTAATGGGTAACTGGTATTATTTTTAACTTTAGAGTTGAATATTTTTTTATTTATGTTTAATTTTAATCGACATGTATAGAGCGATGGAGAAGTATAATGCATTCAAATATAATGTACTTGGTAAAAGGTATATCTATGTTTCTTCAAAAGTAAGTATGTTACTTGTGAATTTATTTACGCTATATTATTTGTGCGTATTAGTGTGATATAAATATATGAAAATTATTTGTAGTGGCGAAAACAACCCAGTCATTCATGTGGATACTATGTTATAAGATATATGCTATATATTGTCTCCACATGCATTAAAGAAGTATGGGTGAAGCATAAAGTATTAACTTAATCCATATCTTCTTAAGTTCATGTTGTTATTAGCATATCATAGTTAAATTTTTTTTCTTCTAATTATAGGAGTTTAACAACAAAACAACATACTCAAAAGAAAATATAGATGACATTTGATCAAGATGGGACAGAGTCTTTTTATCTTATTATAATTCTCTAAAACAATAGTTTTTTCTTGGTTGTAAACATGTAAATTTCATTAATTTTTTGTGTGTAAATATGAAAATGTGTGTATTCTGTCTTGATGATCACAACAATGTAAATGATATGATATATTCCAATTCTGTCGTATATTTGTAGTTTCTGTATAAAAATTGATACAAACAAGTTAATATATTTGTAATGATATGATACATGCTAGTGAAAATGATACAAGCAAAATTATAAAGGCCATAAAAAATGATACAGACAGTGAAAATAATACAATAAAAAAAAGATTTTATCCCTCGATTATTACTTAAAACCGAGGTTAATAAATACCTTATTATCTCGATCTTTAAATACATCCAAGAGGTAAATGTCAGTGATATGTAATGATATGATACATGCCAATGAAAATGATACAAGCAAAATTATAAAGGCCATAAAAAATGATACAGGCAGTGAAAATAATACAGTAAAAAAAAGATTTTATCCCTCGATTATTACTTAAAACCGAGGTCAATAAATACCTTATTATCTCGATCTTTAAATACATCCAAGAGGTAAATGTCAGTGATATGTAATGATATGATACATGCCAATGAAAATGATACAAGCAAAATTATAAAGGCCATCAAAAATGATATAGACAGTGAAAATGATACAATAAAAAGAAAGATTATATCCCTCGATTATTACTTAAAATCGAGGTCAATAAATACCTTATTATCTTGATCTTTAAATACATCTAAGAGGTAAATGGCGCGCGCAACAAAATTTAGAAAATAAAAAATATGCAGTTGATGAGGATCGAATTCATGATCTTTTATATATAATATCAATTTTATTAAAACCGAAATGACAAATAATTGTTTTCAATATCGCTGTTCATTGTTGTATAGTCGAGATTAAATACATTTTACAATCGATATTAAATGTGTTATTTATAATACTGCTTGATTATGACTATTGGATTTTACTAAAATATGAATCTTCCCAATTAATGGAGATACTTGCAAGCACTCAAAGACTTATTTAAACTAATTGTGATTGGAGACTACGTGAGAGTAATGAGTTAATTTTTCTAAATGGTTAAATCCTTAGTTATAGAAACATTTTCTTAAATTTTCCAGAATTAGGCCTCCACCCAATCCAAAATTAAAATACATTTTTTCAAGTGATTTAAAATTAGTATGACACATCAGCATATTCCGTTAATCATGTATTCTAAAATACATTTTTTTTTTCGTTTTCTAAGAAAGTGGTATTCTATTTTGAGTTTGACTAAAAGATAGATAAAGTACAATAAATAGTTTCTTCAGTCAGAATTCAAATTCATATCTTCTGGCATTTATATTTATATATAATTAAATCTCATTATAGTAGTAGTAATTTTCTCTTGAATAAATCTCACAAAGTTTAAATTTAATTTACTACTTAGTCCCCCTTCTAGCCATGTGCCAATTTATGACAGTGATAAGGTTATAAGCCAGGCTAAAAAAATGAACAAACATAACTATGAATAGAAATTTATTAGTATTACTTTTAACGTTGTTATTAATTGCAACATGGCCTACATCTAGCTGTTGTGCTCATTTACTGACTTGTCTTGGCTGTCACTGTGTTACCATAGTTATTATTTTGTACTTTTTGATTGTCTCAGAATTTACATCCATAAGCTTTGCTGGTCCACTGCCATATGGTTTGAGCAGTTAGGTTTGCAAATAATGGGTGGCATGAACTGGCTGCCTCATATATATATATATATATATATATATATATATATATATATATATATATATATATATATATATATATATATATATATATATATATATATATATATATATATATATATATATATATATATATATATATATATATATATATATATATATATATATATATATATATATATATATATATATATATATATATATATATATATATATATATATATATATATATATATATATATATATATATATTGTTAGATAATCCTTCTATGTCGAATGGATCCAGACTGAATCGTGAACGAATCACTTTCCTTAAAAGTATTAACGCCGCGAATAGCCCGATTGCTCCGATGCGTCGTGCCCAAGTGCTCAAGTGCCGTCTACAAGCCGCCACTAGCGCCTCTACGCCCACGCCCCCGGATCCGGTTCCGGAGCCGGAGCCGGAGCCGGTGTCGCCGGTGGCGACACCGGCGAGGGGTGTTTTGTATGAGACAAGTGACATAAGTTTTGGCACCACCACATATGACTATGTGGCACTTTATCCTTTTTGGCTCTTTTGGAAATTACATTGTTCCAAATGCCTTATAAATGCTATTTAATTTTACTCCTCTTCCAATGTGGGACTAAGCATTTATTATAACACCCACTTTGTCATTTTGGAACAACATTAATGGAAATAAATTATTATTTCCAACAAGGTTATGAACCAGGATCTTGTCAAATTGGATCGCTTCGATGGAAACAACTTTACCAGATGGCAAGACAAGATGACATTCCTGCTTACTGCACTCAAGGTTCACTACGTCTTGAATCCTGATCTGCCACCAATTCCAGAACCAACCGAAGATGATTCTGACGAACTCAAGAAGAAGCGCATGCTGCGAAGGGAGGACGAATTACTATGCCGTGGGCATATTCTGAACACACTGTCTGACCGCCTATACGACCTATACACAGACAATCCGTCCGCTAGAGACATATGGAATTCACTGGAATTTAAATTCAAAGCCGAAGAAGAAGGTACGAAAAAGTTCTTAATTTCTAAATACTTTGATTTTAAATTTATAGATTCCAAGCCCATACTTCCTCAAGTGCACGAATTGCAAGTCCTGGTGAACAAAATCAAAGCGGTGAAAATAGACATTCCTGAAACCTTTCAAGTTGGTGCAATCATTGCGAAGTTACCAAGTTCGTGGAAAGGCTATAAAAAGAAACTGTTACACAGTTCTGATGACTTTTCCTTGGAGAAAATCCAGAAGCATCTTCGAATCGAGGAGGAATCGAAGGAGAGGGAAAAATCAGAATCTGCGGGTCTTTCCAAAGCCAATGCTGTGACCAGAAAGGAAAAGAAAAAACATGATGTCAAGAAAAGTCACATCACACCAAAAAAGGAACATACCAAGTTCAAGAACTTCGGTGGTCCGAAGGGTCCGAAAAATGGATGCTTTGTATGTGGAAAACCTGGACATTATGCTCGAGATTGCAGGCATAATAAATCAAAAAAGGAGATCAATGCGGTGAACGCTAATGATGATATAATTGCTACTGTGAGCGAAATTATGGCAATCAAGGGCAAAGTCCAAGGCTGGTGGTATGATACATGTGCCACGGTTCATGTCTCATATGACAGGGCTGCATTCAAAACATATTCTGAGGCAAATGATGGACAAGAAGTACAAATGGGAAATGAAGTGCGATCCAAAGTTGTTGGAACCGGAACGGTCGAACTCAACTTCACTTCTGGAAAGAAAGTTACTCTTGTTAATGTGCTTCATGTCCCAGACATGAATAGGAATCTTGTTAGTGGGGATTTATTGGGAAAACCGGGTATTAAATCTGTGTATGAATCGGGCAAACTTATTTTGACCCGTAATGGTGTGTTTGTTGGAAAAGGATATTCCGCTGAAGGAATGATCAAACTATGTATTACTGATAACATGATTAATGAAATTTCCAATTCTGCTTACATGCTTGATTCAGTTACTTTATGGCACAATAGATTAGCACATATTGGTATTAGTTCAATGAAGAGACTAATTAAACTTGGCTTGATATCATGTAATATCAAAGATTTCAATAAATGTGAATTATGTGTTAAATCAAAAATGATTAAGAAACCTTTCAAAAGTGTTGAAAGAAATACAAATCTGCTTGATCTTGTGCATTCAGATTTGTGCGAATTTAATGGCATGTTGACCCGTGGGGGAAATAGATATTTCATTACATTTATTGACGATTGTTCTAGATACACTTATGTATATCTCTTAAAGCATAAAGATGAGGCTTTTAATGCCTTTAAGAGTTACAAAGCAGAAGTGGAAAATCAATTAAGTAGAAGTATAAAAGTCCTTAGGAGTGATAGGGGCGGTGAATACTTCTCTACTGAATTTGATGCATTTTGTGAAGAACATGGTATAATACATGAATGTTCGGCACCTAGAACACCACAACAAAATGGCATAGCAGAAAGAAAGAATCGAACATATCAAGAAATGATGAATGCCATGTTATTGCATTCCGAACTACCTTTCAATTTGTGGGGCGAAGCTTTATTATCCGCTTGTCACATAATAAATAGAATTCCCTTAAAGAAAAGTGGAATTTCTCCATATGAGGTATGGAAAGGCATGACACCAAATATTGGCTATTTTAAGGTGTGGGGGTGTGTGGCATATTACAAAAACATGGATCCTAAGAGAACCAAGTTGGGTCCTCGAGGGATAAGATGTGCATTTGTAGGATATGCACAAAATAGCAAAGCATATAGACTGTTAAATTTAGAGTCTAATATTATTGTTGAATCCCGGGATGTAGAATTCTTTGAAAACCTTATAACTAAGGATAAAGAATCAGAGTCATCCATAAATAAAGAATCTTGTGAAAAAGACTCTTCTCAGATTGTAGAAATACAACCTGAAGACACATCTCGAATAAATGAACCACTACCCGAACCTAGGATAAGCAAAAGAGTCCGGAAAATAAAGAACCTAGGACCAGACGAAATTGATTCTCAATCCATTTCATTTTATCTGGTTGAAGGAAATAGTACAAATTTTATTAAAAGCATTCCGGTAATTCTTCAAGTAGGGGAAGATCCTAAAACTTATAAGGAAGCAATAGCTTCAAGAGACTCCTCTTTTTGGAAAGATGCTATCCGAGATGAAATGGATTCAATTATGTCCAACCACACTTGGGAACTTGTTGATTTACCAAAGGGATCAAGACCCATTGGATGCAAATGGGTGTTTAAAAAGAAATATCACAGTGATGGTACATTAAACACTTATAAAGCAAGATTAGTGGCAAAAGGATTTAGACAAAAGGAAGGTATAGATTATTTTGACACTTATGCACCCGTAGCGAGAACAACCACTATAAGGTTGTTATTTGCTTTAGCATCTTTAAATAATCTGATTGTTCATCAAATGGATGTTAAAACAGCATTCCTAAACGGAGACCTCGATGAGGAAATCTACATGGAACAACCAGAAGGACACGTCCTTCCTGGAAATGAACAGAAGGTGTGTAAACTTGTCAAATCTCTATATGGCTTAAAACAAGCACCAAAACAATGGCATCAAAAGTTTGACTCTACGATAATGTCAAATGGATTTATTCCTAATTCTTGTGACAAGTGTTTATATACAAAAGTGTATAATAACACTGTAATATTTTTGTGTCTTTATGTTGATGACATGCTAATAATTAGCAATAGACTTAATGGAATTCTAGAAACAAAAAGGTTTCTAACTTCCACTTTCAAGATGAAAGATCTTGGGCTTGTTGACACAATTTTAGGAATAAAAGTTAAGCAAAATAGTGGGGGTTATGAACTTAATCAAACACATTATATTGAGAAAATGCTTGATAAGTTCAAACACCTGAAATTCAAGGAAGTAACTACTCCATTTGATCATGTAATCAAACTTGAAAAGAATGATGGAAGAGCAGTGGCTCAATTAGAATATGCAAGTGCGATCGGATGTCTTATGTACTTAATGCAATGTACTAGACCCGATATATCATTTGCAGTTAGTAAAATGAGTAGATTTACTAGTAATCCAAGTAATGAACATTGGAAGGCAATCACGAGGATATTTGGTTATTTGTTGAAAACCAAAGATCTTGGCCTTCATTATGGTAGGTTTCCTGCTATATTAGAAGGATATACCGATGCCAGTTGGATCTCTGACGTAGGAAATCACAAATCTACAACTGGGTGGATATTTACACTAGCTGGAGGAGCAATCTCTTGGAAGAGCAAGAAACAAACATGCATTACTCTTTCGACCATGGAATCAGAATTCGTGGCTCTCGCTTCCGCTAGTCAAGAGGCAGAGTGGTTGAGGGATCTTCTTTTGGAAGTTCCATTGGCTAAAGACAATGTTTCAAAGGTAATGATACACTGCGATAGTCAGGCCACTTTGGCAAGAGCATTTAGCGAAGTGTATAATGGAAAGTCCAGACATATAGGACTTAGACATTCGTTCGTAAGAAAACTGATTAAGGATGGAATCATTTCACTTACGTATATACGAACAAGCTATAATTTGGCTGATCCGTTTACTAAGCCACTGGCCAGAGACTTAGTAAGAACAACCTCGAGAGGTATGGGGTTGAAACTCCTTGAGTAAGAGTTCCGACAATGACGGCAACCCAATCTTAAGTTAACAGAACATTAACGTTAAGATTTTCAATGGGTAACAACAAGTCGTTGATTTGGATAATTGTCTAACATTTCATAATTATGTTGACATTAGAAATGAGGGTTGAGTTTTATTTTAAACTCTTAATGAAGTTCAATACCGAGGGTAAGTATCTATTGGAAACAGATACTATATGAACTTCACCTATGTGAATTATGAGATGGTGCCGTCTCAAAGTGAGAGTTGGAGTTTCTCTCATGAAAAATTCATGAAACAGGATAGCACATGGCCATAAATAAGTGCTAAGCGAGTTATGCAGAGGAAGAATCTTTAAGGAGTGTGTGTAAGGTAACACCGGTCTATTCATATGGATTCATGGTTTAAAAGCATTGCTACCTAATATTCCGTTTAAACCTTGTGTTATTCTTACTAAGGTTAAGTTTAAAATCGAAAGATACTTAACTGTATTAATACTTCTTATGTCCCATTTCTGGAATTATTATTTTGTCATTATTAGAACAAGTGGGGGATTGTTGGAAATAATAATTTATTTCCATTAATGTTGTTCCAAAATGACAAAGTGGGTGTTATAATAAATGCTTAGTCCCACATTGGAAGAGGAGTAAAATTAAATAGCATTTATAAGGCATTTGGAACAATGTAATTTCCAAAAGAGCCAAAAAGGATAAAGTGCCACATAGTCATATGTGGTGGTGCCAAAACTTATGTCACTTGTCTCATACAAAACACCCCTCGCCGGTGTCGCCACCGGCGACACCGGCTCCGGCTCCGGCTCCGGAACCGGATCCGGGGGCGTGGGCGTAGAGGCGCTAGTGGCGGCTTGTAGACGGCACTTGAGCACTTAGGCACGACGCATCGGAGCAATCGGGCTATTCGCGGCGTTAATGAGGCGGCGCCGGTGGCGCTCCGGCCGCCTCCGGCGGGCGGACCGGCCTTCGGCCGGTATACTGCGAATTTTGTTTTAATTATCGCTCAGACTTTTTCGTTGCCTAGAGTTTGATTTCGAATTTGAATTTGAAATACATGACACTTGACGAAGTGGTGCATGATATTTTATTTGAACCATTGCAAATGCTCATTAGAAAGGGTGTTTATGAAGAATTGCAAACTTCTGAAAAGACACATGCATGGCTATAAATATATGCTTCATAATTCGAAATCATTCACTCCAAATTCTGAAATCCTCTTCCATATAATTCCAACATTTTCCTTGCATTCGAAACTTCATCAGTCTTGTGCAGTTTCGAGAAAAAGACTGACTTATCCTGGGTATTCAGGCCGTTCCAACTCTAAGACAAATTGAGAGTGTGCTTGAAATACTTTTAAGGAAAGTGATTCGTTCACGATTCAGTCTGGATCCATTCGACATAGAAGGATTATCTAACATATATATATATATATATATATATATATATATATATATATATATATATATATATATATATATATATATATATATATATATATATATATAATTTTAAAATCACGGACAAACTTTAATGAATAATAATTTATATCATATCCGTTTAAGAATCAGAAATAAGTATTATTGATGAATTGGATGTCTTGAAATGGTGGTGTTGATTTATGTTATGGCGGTGGAGGGTGGACGTACATGATTAACACTTTAACGTTCAAGTTAGTTTAAGATTTGAGATAAATATAATAAAAAGTGGAGATCATATAATGTACCTTGCTTTTCATGTGAACTGATTTTTATATTTTGGGTCAAGTAGAGTGAACTTGAGGCGAACTGAGCCTTTGCTACCGGTGCCTTTCGCCAACCCATAACAATTTCCGCCAAGGCTTTAGTGAGCATTGAGTAGCTAAAGAAACCATTAGTTGAAAGAGTAGTGTGAAACAAACACATTAAATGCGTTTTCATCATCGAGACGTTTTATTGTCTTCTTCTAGCATGCGTGTTCATGCGACAAGTTAGGGCATGATGCAACTTATAGTACATTCGAGTTTGCACGAGGATAAATCTAACAGTTTATTTTATAACTCCTTTCTATAGTTGATCTGAGTCGTCCAACCATTTCCGGCTATAAATAGGAGGATTCGAGCATTTTGGATTTTTTTGCAATCTTTGGCGTTCAAGTTCATTTACATACACTTTATTCACAAACATCTTTGCATCTTCCTTTTTGAGAGCATTAACTAGGACAATTGCAGATCTGTAATCAAAATCTCTACTTTCTCCATTCATTCTGCTTCACCAATTTCACGCCCCGGGTACCATCCTAAACTCAAGTTTTTTCTTCAGCATTTCATGTTTTCTAGTTAGGATAAGTGATAATTCAGTTAATTTAATGAGAGACTCTGAAAGCAAAACTTTGTCTGCCTCGAGAATGGGGAGGTCCCCTGATTTTTATCTCCCTTCTCTCGATCAAATCACTTTGAACCAGAAGTCATACCTTTATCCGATGATTCTAACTTAGAAAAGGCATCTGAAAATTCATTGGAGGAAAGAGTTTCTTCATCCAGCTCATTAGAAGACCTTTTATCAAATATTGACATAAAGGTTAATTGTAACACCCTAACATTAGTTATTTATTTTTAATTGAATTTATATTATTTTCCTTTATTTATTTGAGTGATATATGTATTTTATTTGAATTATTGTTATTTATTTAATTTAATTAATAACAGAAGTATTAGAAATATTTTAGAGTCGGGAGAAAATATAATTTTTATTAAAATTAAGAAGTGAGTCGTGAATTGAGTAAGAACCGAGAGTGTGGTGAGAGTTGAAGAAATAATTAAATTAGAGTATTATTTATTTAAATTAAATAATAGAGAATATAAAAATTAAAATAAAATAAAAATAGTGAGAATATGGTGTAAGGAGACTTGAATAGTGAGAGAAGCAATTGAGAATTAGGTTAATATAAATAGTTAAGTTAATGAGACTTTTGTATTCTACATGCAAAAGATGGAGAAGAGGAAAAAAAAAAGGCAGATCTAAAACAAAATATTTGAGAAAATATTTGAGAGAGAGATAAATAGATAGATATAGAGAGATAATCTCTTTTAAAGCCAAAAGATTTTTCATCGATCTTCAGTCATAAAAAATCAGAATCATGGACAAACCATGAAAAGATTTTGGCGTGTTGTTATAGAGAGAGAATATAAAGAAACATATTAGATAATAGAATCACTTTAAGTGATATATAGAATAAAATAATAGAATAAATATATGAAAATAAATATAAATAAAAAATAAAGATAAATTTCTATGACATCAAATAAAACGGATAATAATATTTTATTATTTTTACGATCATCTAATTTAATAATTTGATGTGAGAAATGGTGTCAAAACAAAAATGATATATTTTAGCAGTTGGATAATATAATCTGATTAACATATTTTTAATATAAAATAAATAAATAAATTATTTTCATATTTTAATACAATGAATATTTGTCAAAAAAGATAAATATTTATTGAAAATAAAAAGAGTGAAGCATTTACTATAAAATAAAAAGATGGATTAAGAAAATTGAGGGATAAATAATATATATTAAAATATATATAAATTTTTTAATAGTGGTTGAAATTTCGGCTGGTGATAGTTTGTGATCGATTTAGTGATTATAATAATTTTACTTATACATTATTATAATTTGGTGGTTGATTTAGTGGCTAAAGCGACTGATATATTTCGGTTTCTAAATCGGTCAATAAAAGTGAATTTTTTTAGTAACGAGTGAGGGATCTTTATCCTCCTATCTATTTCTTTTCAATTTTGTATCTTTGTTGTTTGTTTGTGGCCAAAGGATTTCCCTCAAACCTTTATGTTTGACTCTTGACTACTATTGTATTGTTTTACTTTTTGTCTTGTGATATCTTGTTATTGTATGATGCATTGTGATTACGCCTTGTGGCGAAATTATAATAATTGGATCGTAATATATAATTTATCTGTGATATTGATGTGTTGTTGATCCGTGTTGTTGGAAAAAAGTTATAAAAAAGTCAGAAGATCCCAAATGGCATTTTTTTTTTGAAAAAATCAAATAATTGAAAAAAGTCGAAAAAGTCTAAAAATTGGGTCGGCAGACAGCAGGTAGGCGTTTCGGGTTGGCTGTCAAATTCTATGAGTTTTTGAGTAATTTCGAGTTCGGTGACCTTTTGTTACCTTTTTATAAGTTTAAGAGTTTGATTTGTTACATTAGTGTTGTTATAGAGTTGCCTTTGAGTTATTTAAAGTTGGAGATTAGAATATAGGATACACTTGAGTTAAGTTTGAAGCCTTTTGATATTATAAGGTTGCTTTTTGAGTAATATTTTTATTTGTTTAAGGTTGTCGAGTCAAAAGAGTTAAAACTGAGTAGTTGAGTAGTTTATAATAATATTATTCAGTTGTTTGAGTTAAAATTTGAGTAATTTGACAGGTTCGGACTTGTTTTGATAAGGTTAGAGTATGCCTTGAGTATTTGTTGTCTTACCCTGTATGTAGTCTTACATGACTAATAATGTTTTACCCTGTTGATGAGTATGTGTGAATAGTATATATTTATATGATTGAGCTATAATTATATAACATATTTTGAGTTGAGTAGTTTAGAGAGGAACTATGGAGTTTGCCTCATATTGACAAGTTGAGTATGTGTGTTGAAAGTTCTTGTTGAGTCTCATGCCTTCATGTATATCGAAGATATGTAGGACTTCGGTCCGACGAGGTTATGGTTCAGAGAGAAACCAATGTCAGTCCTAAGTTTAGAGTGGAACACGGTTCAGAGAGGACCATAAACATGGATAACTTAGTAACATAACTCTGAAATCCAAACCTTGGTACCACATGCATATTGGAGGAGAATGACATAGAATTTCATTTTCATTGTAATTGATTGTGAGTGTGAATTAATATTTGTGTTGATGTTATTGTTATTTGCAAACTATCATTGTTGTTTAATACACCGATAACATATGTGAATTTGTTCTCACTTCCATTTTGTTGTTGTGTTGTCTGTTATGTTGGTATTGCAAATACTCAGGTAGAGGAGCACTAGATACAGCTTGTTGTGAATGATTGGCATAGATGATGACTTCTTCTTGTTTACTATTTTGAGCTTAGTTTCTGCGGTGTCACTCTGATAGTGTAACATCTGGACGAGTTTTGTTATTTGTTATTTCCTGAGATTTATGAATTAATTAATCATGTAGAGATGTTCTCAATCGAGATAAAATGACTTGAATTTTCGATGTGTTGTTATAATTTTTTTTTAGAAGCATGTTTATTTGAGGGAGATGTGTCACACCCTTGTTGTTTAAATATGATAATTGTATGAGTTCATTTAATTAAGAGTTTTCAGGGTTAGGGTGTTACAGAGTTGGTATCAGAGCAGGCCGGTCCATTCGCCAAAGGTTGTGTAATTGTTTTTGCATTCCTGACATACGACATGTGTGAACATTGTCGATGCTCGTTTTTTTTTTAACTTTTTACCAGTAGGAGCAAGATTTAATTAAGTGGGGGAGGAGCTTCTGCTTCTCTGAGATGTTTCAAATGTGGAGAATTGGTTCTTCGTGCTTCAAAATGTTCTACCGTGAAGTGTTTCAAGTGTGTTAAAGTGGGACATCGTGCTAATGAATGCAATAGTGGTGTTATGACATGTTTCAACTATGAAGAGCAATGTCATATCCAAACTCAGTGCCAGAAGCCGAAGCAAGATCAATCAAGTGGATAAGTTTTATCTTTGAGCAGAGCAAAGACTTCAGGGTCTGATAACTTGATTCATGGTATGTGTTACATTAATGGTGTGTCTTTAATTGCTATTATTGATACGTGTGTGACGCAATTATTCATAGCTCTTAACCATGTGGAATCGTTGAATCTTGTGGTGTCTTATATGAATGGTAGTATGGTGATTGATACTCTAGCTAATGGTTCAGTGATTACTATGATAGTTTGTTTGAATTGTTCGTTGACAATTTATGGTGAGGACTTTGGGGTTGATTTAATCATTTTTCCTTTGAGTCAACTTAACGTTATTTTGGGAATGAATTGGTTGGAGTTCAACCATGTTCATACCAATTATTTCAACAAGTTAGTGTTGTTTCCTGAGTTTTCTAAAGAGGAAGATTTTAGGTTTATATATGTTATCAAAGTGGAAGAGTTCTTGAAAGATGAGGCTCAAGTGTTTTCTATGTTCGCTTCTTTGAAAGTCGAGATTGAAGTTATGATTGTTGATCTGCCAATGGTGTTCAATTTTCATATGTGTTTCTAGATGACATTAGTGATTTTCTGCCAGAGAGAGAAGTTGAGTTTGCCATAGATCTAGTACCTAGTATTAGATCTGTGTCAATGACACCATATATGATTTATGCGTTAGATTTGGGTGAGCTGAAGAATCGGTTAAAAGAACTTTTGGGAAAGAACTTTATCTTACCAGGTGTATCTCTGTGGGGAGCATCAATGTTGTTAGTTGTGAAGAAAAATGGTGGCATGAGATTATGTGTTGATTATCGATAATTGAATAAGGTTACTATAGAGAATAAGTATCTTATTCCTAGAATTGACGAACTTATGCATCAATTGGTTGATGCTTGTGTGTTCAGCAAAATTGATTTGAGATCAGGCTATCATCAGATTTGAGTGAAGGCTGAAGATATTTTAAAGACTGCATTTAGAACTCAATACGGTCACTATGAGTACTCAGTAATGTCGTTTGGTATGTCTAATCCAGGTGCGTTCATGGAATACATGAATATAATCTTCCATCCTTACTTGAATCAGTTTGTCGTGGTGTTCATAGACGATATCTTGGTGTATTCTAAATCAGATGAAGAGCATGCGAGACATCTGTGAGTTGTGTTGTATTCCAAGTTTTCCAAGTGTTAGTTTTTGTTGCATGAAGTGAGTTTCCTTGGTCATGTAATCTCCAGTGGTGGTATAACAGTTGATCTGCCCAAGGTAGACATAATGTTGTAGTATGAGGCTCCTATGTCAGTTACAGAGATTAGAAGTTTTATGGGTTTGGCTGGTTACTATAGAAGATTTATCGAAGGCTTTTTGAAGTTTGTGTTGCCTTTCACTTAGTTTACTCGAAAGGATCAAGCTTACGAGTGGGATGTCTAGTGCGAGAAAAGTTTTCAAGAGCTAAAGAAGAGGTTAATAATGACATCAGTTTTGATCTCACCAGATGCAAAGGTATCTTTTGTTATGTATTGTGATGTGTTCAAGACGGGTTTAGGTGGTGTGCTTATGCATAATGGTCAGGTTGTAGCGTATGCTTCGAGATAACTCAAGATTCATGAAAGGAATTATCCTAACCATTACATAGAGTTAGCAATTATAGTTTTTGTAACACCTTTCTAAACCCTGCAGAATATATATAAATAATCAGAGTAAATTATCATGCATCTCAAATAAGGGTGTCACATATAATTCAAAACATCACACATATACTTGTCATGCTCAATAACACTTAAAAAAAATTTATGATTTTCATATACTTTTACATAGCATGTAGCAACCGAATTACTTCAATCATAAATTAACATAATGAAAGCCCCATGATCAACTCATTCATAATCACCACTTAGGCATAAAAGTCGATACTCCACATAATTCAAATAACAATAACAAATTAAAATTGAGCACATAAAGTATCTCTCAAAACATGAATCGAAACGTTTTCAGTGTTACATGATCAGAGCACGAATCAACCCAAAATAAATAGAGAAAGTAAAACAAGCTACTCCAATGGCTACCTCGCGCTAGAAGAAACTCTACTCCTCGGTACCTGAGCGATGGTCGTGCAAAACATCATTCCAACAGAAGGGTGAGAATTCACATAATTATAGAAATCATAAGATAATATATAATTTATGGCATACAAACATAATATAATTATTCTTACACTCCAAAAGCTTCATCAATATATTATCACTTAGTGACCATATTATTCACAAGTACATACTCATAATTCCATAATTCATCAATTCATCAATTTCACATATCTCGCATAATCTCATATTGCAAACATATACATGATGTGACTCAATGCAACTCATGCTTATGGTATCAATCACTTGTTATAATTTTTCGGTTTTTACATTAAATCGAGTCCGTTCCCTATACCAATATCATTTGTCATGAAAAGTTTGAAGACATTATAGGTCATTTTGAACTTAGAAATATTTTGACCTCTAATTATATACCATGGTGCCAACTTTACCAGCTCATAACTCTTTGCTCAAGCATCCAAATGGAACCTTTCTTTTTGAATTATACTCTAGTTATGATGTGATCCTTTTGCAAAAAGAATAAGCATCAAAGGTAAAATGTACACAGTTTCCCAATGGTTTGAATTTGACCCCATGGAACTGAATTTTGGTCATGACCAGTTTTGGAAACTCACTCAATTCTCTAAATTGAGCCAAGCATTGCATATGATTAGATCCTGGTGATGTTAAGCGATGTACAACGATAAAAAATGACCCAAAATCAGAAGGAATACACTGTGTTGTAGTGACTTTGCAAGCAAGAATAGTCTCACACTTGGTGCTCATGATTTCACACGATTTGCAACCAATTCTCACACGTATGAGCTCCATTCACTCCTCATATAAATAGAGCAACCTATTGCACTCAATCCCAAGCTTATAAATCTTCTGAAAACTCTGCCTAAGATCTCACTTTTCTCTGGAATTCTTCAAGTTAGTTTTCAAATTCTAAGCAAATTCAACTTTATTTCTTGATTCCATTAGAACCTTTGGCATCCTCTGAAGTTGTTGCAACAAAAACCAAGCTCTAAGACCTTCTGAAGTGCTCAAACCAAGTCCACTGTTCACCAACTTTTGATCGTATTTGGACAAGGTAGCTCTGAACATATTTTAAACTGAAACAAGTTACCAAGATGTAGCTCGATACTCTATTATTCTTTCCCCTAACTTATCTTGTTTTGGTTGATCGTATATGACAATTAATTTTACTTTTCGTGTTTTGGTTTTCACTGAGTTTTCTCAAAATTTTCACTGCTTAGTTCCAATAAATGGAAATGAAGTATGTGGTTGGATTCACATTGATGTTACAATTGTAATGGTGATGGTTTCATGCCTTGATCTAACTAAATGCAAACTCCGATGAGCAACTCACTGGAGAAGATGACCGGAGGTGTTTGGTGGTGGTCGAAGTTTAATTAATTCAAACTAGATCTGATGCTTTATTTTAGTTCATTTCCACTATGCGCTTGCACTGAGAGCCTTTGGATCTGCTTACCTAGCTTAAGTGGACTTGATCCAACGCTCCTTTTATTTCTGATTTAATTTCTTTTTATTAAATTTGTTTTAAATTATTTTTACTTTATAAAATATATTTTAAATCATATTTTATCTAAAAAAATCCCAAAAAAATCCCAAAATTCTTTTCTACTATTTTACACCTTTTGTAATTTGTTCACAATTTTATTTTATGATTTGCTATTTTTCTTTAATTTTCTTATATTTCATGCATTTTAATTAGTTTAAAAATACTTTCATGCATTTTAAAATTCTCAAAAAACTATTATATATCCTTTGAGTTGTTTACGACGTTACATAATTTTCTTGGGTATCTATTTGGTGTTTTGAAGCACTTTATGGATTTTCTCTTTTATTTTCAATTTAGAATCATCTTAAAAATCATTTAATGTATTTATATTGTTTATTTTTGCCATCTTAATATTGTTTGGCTTCTGTTGACTTGGATTAGAGCTTGATTGATCGAAATTTTCCTCAATATCAATGGACTTTGGGTGGTACTTAGGTTGTATTAATCTTCATCAATTGAAACTTATTATTAAATGATCATTTGGATTATTTTTAGTACTTTAAGTTGATGATACACCTTTCCCTTTGATGCACCAAGAGAGGTGATTGAAATTGATGATAGATGAATCTCAAGTCATGGTTAAATTTGGTTCATTTCTCTTCATCTCATTTTTTCTCTTTCTTTTTCTCTTGATCAAATGGATGATTAAGAGTCTATCATGTTTATGAAGTTTGGATTGATGCTTGATGAACTTTCATCATTTCAAATCTATCTTTCAATTGATCATGTATCATTTGAAGTACTTTGAATTGATGTATAAGTTTGTCCTAAGTTATCATCAAGAATGATTAATGTAATGGACCAATCTCCTTGCCTTAGTGTTTGATTCCTCCTTGATTTTTTACTTGTGCTACATATTTTAGGATTATGGTTTCTATCATATCTCTAACATGTATGGTACATAAGTTATTATTGACCGGCCTCTCATAGTATGATCTTCCAAATATATTGTCCTACGATTGTTTAACATAACGCTAAATTTGTCCCGAATCGGATCATTAACTCTAACATTAAACTAACATTACTATTGTGCTAACTTTACTTTATGCACTTTTATTTCTTGCCTTTAATTTCTTCCTCTTTATTTTTATGCCTTTATTTTGAGTATTATATTTCATATTGTTTATGTTTATGTTTCTTTTTCCTTTGTCCATTTGGGTATTTTCTTTTGCTTTTAAACACATTAATAAAGGAAAAACCCTAAAAACTCAGTTCTCTAATCTTTGGACTAATGGTCACTATCCTTAGCTTGACTTGGAGTTTGAATTTTAGACTTATGGACTTTAGTTACTTTTCCCAATGTGATTAGATTGTTCGGAGACGTTGGTTCATTCATCTGATACTTGAGACCTTTGGTTGAATTTTGAAGACTTGGCTCTGATACATAGCTTTGACCTTGTGGCTTAAGTTCTTCTTTCATCGGATAGTTGTCTTATTCTATGCTTACTTGTTCTTAAATAAATCCTAAGATATATTAAGCATATCAAAACAATTCAAAAAGACTTAAAAAACACAAAAACCCATTCAAATCTTTTGTGACTTTGTGCAGCTTTTTCTTTTAAACCTTTTTCTTAAGGATAGTCATTAGTTGTGTTCTTGTAGTGATACAACTCTTATACTCCCACAACAATGTAGACAAGTGATGACATTTTCCAATTAAATTTTGAGTGATAAACATGTTAATTTTAATTCAAGCAAAAATTATCCATATCAAGATGAAGCAAATACTCCTTCCTCCTTAATTGTGGATAGTAAGTTGAGTTTTCCACTCGAATACAACTAAATGTCTATTCATTTAAAATCAATAAAAAACACTTTTAATTTGTACCACAAACTACGAGGTTTTGATCCTTTATTTCACTTTGTTGGTACGTAGGCACGAGGTTCAGGAAGCCTTGTCAAACAAAAATCTTTAAAAAAATTTCTTTTTCTCATCTCTCCAATCTTTTGCAAACAACACCTTTTTTTAAGCCAAACACGGATTTTCAAGAGGTTCCTATAGAGTACTATAGATGTAGGGGGTGCTAACATCTTCCCTTTGCATAACCAACCCCTGTACCCTTATCTCTTTGTTTTATTAGTTTTGTTTTAAAACTTCTTTGGATTTTATTCGTTCTTTTCTCACTCCCTTTGGAAACAATAAAGTTCGATGGCGACTCTTGATTTTTTGAGTTAAGTTAATCAATAACTTAATCTCAAATTTTTTCCCCCGTGACAATATCTACGATGTCTCTCTGATAGTGTAACATCGGGACGAGTTTCATTATTTGTTGTTTTCTGAGATTTATGAATGATTTAATCATGTTAAGATGTTTTATGTTGAGATAAAATGACTTGAATTTTTGCTCTGTTGTTATAATTTATTTTGAGAAGAATGTTTATTTGGGGAAGATGTATGACACCCTTATTGTTGTAAGAGTTTTTAGGGGTTAGGGTGTTACATGAATCATGTCGAGGTCCCTATGCCTTTTCCCATTTTAATCGAGGAGAAAATTCAACTCAATCGACAAAGGAGAAAGTGTGCTAAAAGCTTTATCTAGCTTTTCATGAGGACCGATAACTGTGAATCCAAAGAAGCTGAAGTGAAGGCCAACTTGGATCTTTGAGATCGGCCAGACGCAGCAGACTACAACTCATGGAAGTAGAAATAATGAGTACTTTTTCTGTTCCGAGCATAAGGGCGGTAGTAGAGGTTGCCGATATCGTGGTCGATGATCCTCTAGAATGGCTGACTCTCCCACTAGGCTTGGATAAGAAGGTATGTAGTTCTTTTGACGATTGTGCGGTCCCTCTTTATGATTGCTTCCTCACAAGGACAACTTACAACTAACTTTATCTAACATCAAAGTTTCTATCCTGAAGCACATAAAAGTTTCTCCTTCCTAGCTTCATTCAAGGTCATGGGCATTCATAGGGGTATTCCAACTGTGTGTCGAGCATAAATACTATAAGACTTCCCTTGCATTGCTTCTTAATATGTTCAACTCGAATCCCTCTTCTCAAGGTAATTTTCATGACCAAGTGCTCGTTAGTTTTTATCTGGATAAACTTGGATTGGACCATTCACCCGAGACCGGGGTGATTTTATGGGGAACTTTTTGATGGCGAGGCCCCTTACGTTGAGTATCCATATCACCTTGTATTATTCCCTTACTGTGTCTTCACGCTTATGTAGGAGTTCATATATGAAGTATTCAATACTAAAAATAACACATTTATTCTCAGAAACAAAGTATATTTAATATCGGTTACAAAGACGAGGTAATGAAGGGCATCATGGAAACTCTCCATTATACACATTGGTTTTAGAATAACTTAGGGGATAGATGAAATGGTCATTGGTTCGATACCCAACAATAGATTATTAATATATTCAAAACTAGCACCACACACCTCGGTTTATAGCCAAAACTGAGGCGAAAGATAAATTATTTTAAAAAAATATTAATCATATTGTTTACACACAATATTAATAAATTAATTTTTTATAAACTATATTTTTTACACAGAATATTCCATTTTTTAGACAAAATATTAAATTAAAAATATATAACAAATTTTGAATCCGATTCAACGTCATCGTTGTCGGTGAAGAACAAATGTTGAATATCTTGAAAAAGAATAAGGGATGGATCCTCGTTTCATTGAATATTGGGGAATAGCAAATGTTGGATATTTCATGCATTTGTTTCTGATATAAAATAATAAAAAATTAGATATATAAAATAAATATTCAGTTATATGATTTTAAGAACATAAACCTTGAACCCAAATAATTTTGTGCTCTTTCAGTCCATCATAGAGAACTTTTCCAAATTTCTTTAAGTTTTAAAGTTTTCATGTCAAATGTTTCATTATCAATTTTTAATATTTAGAATGCTTTTATAACATCTTTTAGGTTTCACGCGGATCACTAATGGCAGTGTCTTGAGCGTTGATATTCATTAAATGGACGATAAATATTTGTTTAAGGACAACAAAGAAACTCAATAAAGATGCTTATATTTTCCCTCAATTATTATTGCTCAAAATTAAGGTAAATTGTGTTTCTTTTTAAATAAAAAATAAAATATGTTTTATCATAAGTGCCAATCACCTCAATTTTTGGAAGTACTTTTTTTTTTTTAAATTACATTATTTACACAGAATATTAAAATATATTGTTTAAACAAATACAGATTTTGACATTGTATTCTTTGAGAACAACAAATATTTTAAAGTTATTCTTAGAGAAAAACAAATCTTTGTTGTTATCCAGATTTTGTTGTATACTCTTTGTGCACATTCTTTTCAAGTTCAATAGATTGCATGCATTCAATTTCTGATAAGTTATTTGTTCCAACCATGAGATTTTTTTTATGCACTTGCAATCTACCTAGACATCTGTTCATAGATTTTATTATTTTGAAAAAAAAATTACATAAAAAATTGTTTCACAAGAAAGAGAACAAGATATATAGTGGAGGATGTAGAGAGTTTCTTGTGGATTGATGTGTTAGCAATATCTTGAGCGTTATTAAAATAAGGATTTTTTTCCTCGATTTTATAAAATAACCGAGGTAATATATTACTTGCAGAGAATGGTGAATCGTAAATAATGGAATGTAACATGTTTTTTTTCTTTTTCAATTTTTTACCATTCAACATTTTTGTGTACTACAATTGATTGCAATTTACAACATGTTTAGGAATAAATTTCTCAATGTTGTCGACCAAGGAAAACAATAAATTATGGAGTTTTTTAATTGACAACACAAGAAAGTTATTTCAAATAATACAACCACACCATCAACACCATTATGTTGGGATGGATTGCAAGAGCAGAAAAAATATTTTGTTCAAGATAGAAGAACATTGAAGATTTTTTTCTGTCTTGCAACCCATCCCAAAGAATGATGCGTACAAGTTTGGAACGACTACATATATAAGTTAGGTTTAGGGTAAAATCTGATTAACAAGTACTTTTATAGTAAAATTTGACTATCTAATCCGTCGGTTATCAAAGAAAACTGAAGGAATAGATCATTAATTAAAAAAAAAAAAAGGAAAGACACCACTTTTAAAGAAATAAAAACATAAATTGCATTTGTTGGAATTCAAAGCATGTCCTGAATTATTTTTCTCCTCGATTATATTTAGAAACCGAGAGAATATGTGGTATTTATTTTTAAAAAAATAAAACATGACGCACATGGCATTATACCTCAATTTTTTGTTAGGTGAGGTGAAAGTTTTGTCATGAAATATATTATTTGTAGTAATGATTGGTCCTCATCTCACTCCAACAGGGACATCTCTTCATTCTACAATAAATTAAAACATCTTTCCTCTGACTAGATGATGAAGAATGAGTGATTGTGCTTTTGGTTTCATGCCCTCGGCTATGATGAAATATTTGGCCCTTATGAGGTGTCTCCCGTTAAGGTGAGGAAGATGCAAATTAACACTTACGGCATTGTGAGTGCAGTCAACCCAGAGAAGAGGAAAAAGATATTTGGTGAGGACGAAGTCTATGAAATTTCATTTATTTTACACGTGTTATGCATTTTGCAGATACCATGGATAAGTTGTAGTTTCTCTTTGATCTTGTTGTTGCTTAAGTTCTCTAGGTTGGTCCATCTGGTCATGTAGTGATATTGTCTTCTAAGACCATAATTCTTGCCCCGTTTATTACTCTTGTCTCCACCACTAAGACTACTATTATTACCTCCAGAGTCGATCAGTTGGTTAGTGCCACAATATTTACTGATTTTTTTTAGTAAACAATCAGATGTTTTAATTCACTGAATGGATTAAAGTCGAAAAAATCCTAAGAAAAATTTGTGCAGAAAAAATATAACGAAAAGTATGTCTGATTGAAACTTAGATGTTTGAATGTTGAAAAATTGAACATAAACTCAAAGTGAGACAATATAAAATTGCTTTGAAAGAAGAAAATAGATAAAAATTATAATAAATGTCTTAAAATTAAATGCTTCAATTGAAAAGTCTTAAAGAAAGGACGCAAACATACATTTTCTCACATACTATTTCTCTGTGACTTGGATACTTTAGTTATATAAAGAATAAATGAAATTTGCGACCCTTGATCACAATAATGAAATCAACTTATATACTACTACAATGTTAACTGTCAACAACGGTTACCTCCATAAGATTTGACATGTATCCTTTTATGTGGGCTTCAACGTTCTAATTTGCTTTCACGTGTATTTAATTTTAAAATTGTTGCAAACCACCTATAATGCTGATAACTGACTTTGAAGCCCTATAACTTCCTATATCGGGAGCCCCTGGTTGACTCCTATAATGCTTTCTAAGCATCCCTAGTCTAGTTAACTTATAAACTAAAAATACACTATGTCTCCAACATCGAATGAATGTGTCAAACATGACCCTTAGTTGAAGAGTTGATATGTGCAAATCTCTTTAAGATTCTAGACATATTTTAAAGAGAGAGTGATCCTAATCTTGTGAGTTTGTTTCCAAGACTCTTCTAAACTAAGCTTTGTGGGCGTTAAAATACACGAGTCTCAGATTATCTGACAAGGTGATCGAACCATCTTTAATCGACATAGTTAATATGTCGAAGCTATGTTTGAGAGTCTTGACACATAACATTTTCATACGTGCATTCCTCGTCGAGTTCTTCAACTAAAATTTTTAGGCTAACACGACGCCACTTTTATTGTTGAGGACGTCTCTAATTTCGATGAAGAGGGTCATGGTGAAGACGAACACTTTGCCAGGGAAGAGGGTTCTCCAAAATCTCTCTAGAGATGATGCTTTAGGGGAAATGAGCACCTTCATGTGGATGCCTGTCGCATTTTTCTCCTATCTTTCCTATACTTTTGATAAAGCTATTGTTGTTATGTCAACAAAGGATCTGTCCTATGTCCAAAATCTATCTGCGAAGGAAATGATGGATCTTGTCTCTGAGATTACGTCTAGCATGTAGCAGGCTTCTTCCATACTTTCTATGGTCTCTGCGAAGGAAGTATATGGCTTTGATTAAGTGCAGGTACGTGTATGTTAGCACATAAGATATAGAAACTTATACCATAAGCAACTAACTTCTAACTACCTTTCTAACAAACTAACAGTTTTAACTAACTTATAATCCCCATGTTAGTTATGTTGTGGCTTCACACATCTTGCTATTACTTAAAATCCATCTTTTAACTGTTGTTAATTGTATCTTTAATTATATATTTAGAAAAACTTTAAAGAAGCAAATATTAGCATGTTGTGGCTCAATTATGTAAAATAAGTGTGTTACGTACTCTCCAATTTCAAGAATTCCAATTTAAGCAAAATAGGTTTGTTGGTAATCTTCCCTTACATAGAAGCATTAGAAACCATGGATAAAATTTGTTTTTCATCCTCTTCTTCAATATTCATTTTAACACTTTCTCAATTATTTTGTAAAGAATGAATGCACTAAAATTATGGAAATCTTATATAGATTTTGGTAACGTGGATGATTAGTGTTTGTAGAGTTGAGTTTCTTTGTTTCTCTATTATGATTCTTAATGTGTTTTGTTCATATTATATAAGTAGAAGAAGAAAAAATAAAATAATTAATTAAACATAAAGAGGCAAAAAGAAAAAGAGAAACAAAGGAATCACCTTGGAATTTGTAAATTGCTTATCTCATTAGTTAGTTCTTTAGGTTTTTTATTGTAATTATGATACAATCTCGAGAAAGGGGTGAGTTTGAATTAGTATTGCTGGATATTTATCGATTTTACATAATGTTTATTAACTTATGATTTTATCGAAATAATACTTTAAGATTAATGTAAAGTGTATAATTTTTATCGATTTTACATAATATTTATTAACTTATAATTTTATCGGAATCAAATGATTGAACGGTAAAGTGCATAATTTTGAGGGGATAAAATAAAGAACACAAGAAATTTATACTATTTATCCTTATCAATCAAGGGTATTTCTAGTCCCTCTACTCCTTAGAGAATTATCCACTGTGTTTTTAGATTCTTGTACAAGTCTTCACCAATACTTCTTTCTAACCTTCTAAAACATAAATAAACACTAAATTTAATGGTGGACTATGAATCTCCCCAACTAAAAGAACTTTTTTCACAATCACTAAACACTATGATGATCTTCATAAAAATAAAAAGTACACTACTTTCTATATACAAACATCTTTCAGCAACACACTAATGAAAGATACAAATAGTTAACCTTTGTTAAGAAATGAAGAATGCAATAGGCTATTTAATGTCAAATATAATTTATCGAACAAGTTTATAACAAAAAACTATGAGTTTCTGTAAAAGATAAATGTTTTAGCACATCTTCCATTGGGCATGCCAATTTGTTTACACTGAAAATTGATAAGGAACTGCTAGTCTCTTTAATTAAGGTTACTTGTAGGATCAACTAGTGAATCCTAGGACATAGTGCCAAAACCTTATTTTCATAGTTTTTTATTGAGAAAAACCTAAGTTCGACTTGGTCGAAATAGTGATATACAGGTTGCGAAAATGTAAATTACAACAATAGTGAAAGTGAGAAAAGTAATAAGAAACTGAAAGTAAAATAAGTAACACAATTGAGCGAAACTGAAATTAATTGGGCAAGAATTGTAAATTAAATTTTAAGACTTTGCATTGAAATAAAAGATGGTGTTTCAATGTTCATACATTCTCTCAGTGATAACTTTTTTCTCTAGACGCTGGTACTTCGAGTGTATGTGAGATTTTGTAATGAAATGAACACCCCTAAATCTACAAATGAACTTCCTATTTATACTAGAACGACATAACTGCTTCCACATGAAGGTGAGAAAAACACACAAGAAGGGGGGTTGAATTGTGTTATTCGTTTTCTTTAGTTTGCTTCTGAACAGAGTTTAGATTTTGAACCACTGTTCAAATTCTGATAATCAATTGCAGTAGAATAATAACAGAAGAAAATAAATAACAACAGAACACAAAAAGATTTATCCTGATTCCTTCAAAACTGAGAGTAGTTCAGTCTTCTTGCAGCATAAGTAATTTTTCACTATAATCAAATTATGATTACAACGTAACACACATGTTGAATATTTAGCTACTTATAGCAGTTTTAGAGGAATAGTTGTTAGAAGAGGTAGCTTGTACAAATGTCCTTGTTACTCCATAGTACAAGAGACGTTGAAGATAGATACACCAAAAGATCTTGATCCATTGCGTAATATGTTTAACCATTGTTTCTTACTTGTGATCTTGTACTCTAGATCAGTTAAGAGTAGATATCTGTAAAGCATGTCAAATCTTCTTGAGCCATGTGAACACAGACTCTAGCTGACAGCACATTTGACAATGTAGCTTGATTTCTGCAGTACGGATAACTTTAGCTTTATCATTGGTTCTAAATGATTACCAAAAGCTAATGCATTCAACACGCTTATAGACAATATATTTCTCTTCTGATGCTAAGGCCTTCAACTTTAGAGTCTACGCAAATCTATATTATCAGTCTTTACTAAAGAACGTTCTTCATATTTTGAACCACCAGAAGCCAATAACTTAACTTCTCTCAAGTGCGTCCTTATATCAGATTATGATTGTATTTTTCATTAAGCTTTAGAACCTGCACAGTTAGAATACACATTAGATAACACCATTGTTCTTCAATACTTTGTTATCATTAAAACCCAAAGAATATACGTCATAAACAAATCTTATTCTAGCAATCTCCCCCTTTTTGATGATGACGAACATAAGTATTTAAAGAACAATATTGGAATATTTTAATTTCCTTTGAAACATCAGAGTTTGAGGTTTATAAGCTCCTTCTAAGTATAATAGTCAAAGGTTGAGTTTTGTAAGATCCCCCTAAGTTCTATATTCAAGAAAACTAAAATATGTCAGTGTTGGGCTATTTTAATTTTCTTAGCAAAATCAGAGTTTGAGGTTTATAAGCTCCCTCTGAGTCTAATAGTCCAAAGTTAAGGTTTGTAAGCTTGACCTAAGTTCTACTATCAAGAAAACTAAAATATTTTTCTCGGGTAATAATCACAAAAAAACAGACATAACAGAAATTTAAATAATTAAAATAAACAACATTAAAATAAAATGGGTTCAGATTCTCTATTAAATACTTTTACAACTTTCTCCCCCTTTTTTTCACATCAAAAAGAAAAAAGGAACAAAGAGAATACATTCGTAAATGCAAATCAAATCATCATTATATGATCGGTTCACAAGGAAGAGAAAATGATTCAAGTAGTAGAGAGCATTAAAAGCTTGTACAGTGCATCTTTAATAGTTATTGATTGTAACAGTTCCAAGAATCAATAAAAAAGGATTTTATCCCATCGCTTGGGTTACCCAGACTCCACTATAAAAAGGAAACGAGGCATATGTCATTTTCATCATCATCCTTCAACACAACATGGAGTCCTCAGCTAAAAGTATCAATATTTCAACCATAAAAGAGATATCAGAAGGTGCTAAGAGTTTGGAGGTGCAAGGTCCTCAGAAGCCCGCAAGTTCTGAGACATTTGATTATGGTTCTTCGTCTTCTATACTGTTTTTTGAAGAAGGTTCGTCCTCAGCTGCAATGAGACCTTCAAAAACAGGTCCATCGGCTGCTGATTTGAAACCAAGGAAGAAATCAATGAAGAAGAAGAAGAAGATCAGAGACAAGATATTTTATCAACTGATTATCTTAGATGCAGAAGATGAGGATGTGGATGAGGATGAACCTAACATCGATTGGAGAAACTAGATGGGTCATAAGGCATTAGAGAAGTTAGATTGATTATAATATTTAGTGTTATCCAGTCCTTTTTATTATGTAGTTCTTGTTAGGAGATATTTTCACTAGGGAGCATTGAACATTGGGTCAAGAGCAACACAAGTGAGAGAGACACCACATATTTATCTAAATCTTTAATGTTTTGGGTGAATATGTGGTATCTCTTGCTCACTTTTGTTGCTCTTGACCGAATGTTCAATACTCCCTAGTGATAAACTCCTCCAATAAATGGTATTATGAGCCTTTGGTTCGAGTAAAGGGACCGACTTACTTGTATTGAAATTCCCAGGAAGTGGTGTCCCATTGAAATTGAAATTCCCATGAAAGAGGTGTATCGAAATGCCTAGTAAGAGGTACCTATTAATAGGTGTAAACGGTGGTACAAATATATGTGGACAAAAGAGTTTCCACATGAGGGGGGAGCATTATGGACTCGCACTTGAGGCGGAGTGCTAAGTATAACAAGTATGATTAGTATGTGTAATAGTCCCACATTGGCTAGAAATGTGGAGACTTGATCATTTTTAAGTAGGAGAACTCATACACCTATCACCTTAAGGTTTTGGGTGAATATGTGGTGTCTCTCTCTCACTTGTGTTGCTCTTGACCCAATGTTCAATGCTCCCTAATGATAAACTCCTCCAACAAATCTTTTTATGATTAATGAAAAATTGTTTTGCCCATATCAATTTGCATAAGTACAATGCTTTATTTTTTCCCTTTGACTATCTGACAAGTACATAAACAAAGTAAAAGATGAACAGAAGAAATAATAAAACAAATAGATAGTTGTTAAGGTGACATTTACAGTTGTCTTAAGAGAATATTTATTATGGTTATATACTAGACACCATTTCCCAAGAGTCAGACATTAAAATATTGATTTGACTAATCCATATTGAAACACTAAACACTCAAGATAACGAATGAATAGTTAGTATAAAACGTTCAACAAACTATCATTCTGAATCACTTAATCTCCAGAACACCAAAAATGTATAAGTAGAAGCAAATTTGGGTTCCAAAGAAAGATTTTAGAAAGACAACAATACTGAATGCAGCAACTCAAGCAAATGAGAAGAATGTACCATTTGAAGCATCTTCAAGTAAGAGGATTCCTTCAGAGGCACATACATCTCCAACAACCTTTGTTGAGACACAGAGAAGAAAGAGAACTTCTAGGTCAAAACACAGGAATGTTCTAAGGAAGGAAGCCATTGAATTTTCAAAAGAAGATTGGGAAGATTATTTAAACAATCTACATATGTCAGATGAGCCTAGAGAATTCCTTAGAACAGATCCAAATGTCTAGAAAGTTTTTCTTTTATAATTTAGATTAGCTTCCAATCTTTCAATGAGTATGTTGCAAATGTTTTTAAGTTATAGTCCTAATTTTTAATTCTTTAGACAACATGAAAAATGCACACATAACAGTTAAGACACACAAGAACTTGAACAAGAATAATTTTTAACAACAAGATTGCTTAATACAAGATATTTAACAATTACAAGGCATATATTTGCAAAAATCCAACATCAAAATCTCTCATAGATAACTTCAAGTTTTTCTCTCCATATTTTAGAAGAATCATCCTCAAAACTTATGACAACTCCTTGTTGGATCAGCAGTTTAGAAAGAAATCTTTCGTAAGGAATGAAGAATGTCTTTCCTTCATGAAAAGATGAAAGAGTCTTCTTCAGATATTTACTTAAACTGCTTTATCAGAAGTAAAGATTCATTTTCTGAATCTCAGAGAGTAACTATATCTCAAAAGCTATTTGTTATCAGACTCTAGTAGGATTATACTTTGAGTGAGACATCTTCTTCTCAATTATCAATCTTTAATAGTCTATTTAGAGTCAAACATTTTCTCACAAAACTAGACTCATGCTTGATTTATGAATATTGAATTGGTTTCCTTGACAACTAACTAGCAGTAGTATTATCACAAATTGTAAGAATAGTGTTTTCAAAAAAATGATCATCTTCTAGTTAATGACATATTCAGTTCAATCAAATACAACATAAAAATGATCATCTTCTAGTTAATGTTTACAGAAAATCCATATCACAACGGTTGAAAAAGGAATACCATCACACAGGTCCAACCATTGTAACGTAAGGTGAGATTGTATATATGATGGTTTCAACCACAGACGTACAACCGTGATTGTATCCATGTAGCGCGCTACCTACCACAACGTTTAATTTAAAAAACTATTATGGTATATTAAATGCAACATATTTAAAAACGGTTGTTCTAGACAACTGTTGTTAAATATAATCCTGAGTTTATTATAAATTATGTGGAATGCTTATTTCGTCAATGCTCACTAAACATATAACCTTCCAATCTCCACTAGAACATTATAATATGATAAATTAAGTTATATTAGAAGAATAAGTACATGTTCAATGCTTGACGAGGGTTCTTTAACTTCTTATCCGTATTCTGTTCTTTGACAGTAAGAATTTGGTTTAATGATCCTAGTTCTTCAACAACCCATGCCTTCACCTCTAATTCTTTTTGCAAAATATTATTTACTTTGCAAAAAAAATTATAGGTGGAGAGAGAGTTGGTTGAAGATATACAATCACTAAACCAAGTTCTAACAGTCAAAGAACAACATACAGTTAATAGTGTGAAGAATACTTGTCAAGAATTGAACGTGTACTTATTTTTTAATACAATTTTATCTATCATATCATAATTTTCTAATGCAATTTGTGAAGTTATATATTCAGTTAGGGATTGGAAAAACACTCAAACCACATAATATACAATAAATTCATATTTTAAATAGACAATAACAACAACATTCATCAAAAACATTCATCAACAACAAACACGATACAACAAACATGTCAAGGCATAAAATGCTTCAGAAACATACCATACATGTCAAGTCACATAATGGTGTGTCAACAATGAAATAAGGATGAAGATAAATTTAGACCAGCAAACTTGTGTATATTTTGAATGGATGTCATTCTGGACCTTTGACACAAGTTTGTCAAGCTAAATTTATCTATGTCCTCTTTATTGCAATAAGCATCCATACATACAAGACGATAAAAGAAGAAAGTTCAAACATCATGAAACAAGCTATTGAAACAGATTTTTTTAAAAAAAAACTACAGAGAAAACGAACCTGTAAATACCCATTGGCTAAAATTTGTCATTATGGTTTCGCTTTATGGTTTTTGTTGGAAATTCACCTCACACCCTATGAAGAATTCCCTTCAATCTTGATCTCAAGATTGATGAACAAATCCATAATATGATAGTAATGGTAATAACAAGTAATTATCAAGAACAACAAAAGAGAAGAAGAATAACAAACAAGAAAGAGAAGAATGAGAGAAGAAATATTTGGAGAGAATGTGTTACCCACAACTGTGGGATTTCTTATTGCTTATAGAACTTTCACTTGCTAAACACTGCAACTGTGAAATCTGTTCTATGTTGTGTTTGAATACAAAGCAAGGCACCCTATTTATAGTTTTAGGTTTACAAAAGCCCAAAACATAAAGGCCCAAAATATTCAAATCAAATCTAATCATATCAAATCAAATCAAAACAATGAATTACATTTAACACACCACCTAATTCATTGTGCGTAAACTGTCTACATTCATCATGGCTCTTAGTCTTCTGAAGGCTTCGACCTGCACTCCCTTCATCATGATATCTGCAATCTGATTCTCAGTTCTGCAGTGTTCCAACTTCATCTTCCCTTCTGCTACCTGCTCTCGAAGATAATGGAACCTCATTTCGATATGCTTGCTTCGACCATGAGCTATTGGATTCTTCGCCAAGTTGATAGCTGACATGCTGTCTATCCTCATGGTAATTGCTCCATGATTCTTCCCTGTGATTTCTTCGACCAAGTTCACCATCCAAGTTGCTTGACATGCACAAAGAGAAACAACTATATATTTTGCTTCGCATGATGACAATGCCACTACTGGTTCCTTTCTCGAATTCCAAGCAACTAGTGCACCACCTAACATAAACACATAACCGGCTGTGGATTTTCGATCCTTAGCATCACTACACCAACTGGAGTCTGTGTATCCCACCAACTTGTATTCTTTTCCTTCATCAGCTGCTGGAAATAAAATACCATAGTTGAGAGTTCCTTTCAGATACCTCAGTATCGTCTTCGTCGCTGCTAGGTGTGATACCTTTGGCTTCTGCATGAATCTACTTACCATACCAACACTGTATGCTAAGTCAGGCCTTGTGTGACAAAGGTATCTAAGTGACCCAATAAGTCTTCTGTATTGGGTTGGGTCGACATCATCTTCATCTGAATCCTTCGACAGTTGCAATTTGGGCTCAGCTGGAGTCGAAGTTTGGTTGCAATCTTGTATCTCAAATCTCTTGAGTATTTCGCCTGCATATCTTCTTTGATTCATCATCAAACCTCTACTTGTCTTGTAGAATTTGATGCCAAGGAAATATGAGAGATTTCCCAAGTCTGACATTTCAAACTCCTCACTCAGGTCATGTTTGAAATCTTCGATCTCCTTCTTGCAACTCCCTGTTATCAACAAATCATCAACATAGAGACATAGTATAAGCAATTCGCCATTGCTTCTTCTTACATATACTCCATGCTCAGTTGTACACTTCACAAATTCCTTCTCCCTTAAGAAGTTGTCGATTTTCTTATTTCAGGCTCTTGGAGCTTGCTTAAGTCCATACAGGGCTTTATGAAGCCTGTACACCTTTCTTTCTTCGCCTTGTTTCACAAACCCAGCTGGTTGTGCAACATAAACTTCTTCGTCTAAGGGGCCATTAAGGAATGCACACTTCACGTCCATCTGACATGTGTTCCAGTTGTTCATATTTGCTAGACCAACAACTAACCTAATTGTTTCGATTCTAGCAACATGTGCAAATACTTCATCGAAGTCGATTCCTTCCTTCTGAAGAAATCCTTTCGCGACAAGTCTCGCATTGTGTCGAGTTACTTCTCCTTTAGGATTTACCTTTACCTTGTAAACCCACTTCACATCAATTGCCTTCTTGCCTTGCGGCAATTCGACAAGTGACCAGGTATCACTGACTTCGATGGACTCCAATTCTTCAATCATTGCTTTCATCCACTTCGAATCTTTCAATGCCTCAGCTGCATTGACTGGTTCGACATCTGCATAGAAAGCATAATGTACCAGCTCACCCTCTTCATCGACTACATCATCTGATGTAACTACACATTCTTGCAACCTTGCAGGCATGTGTCTTGTTCGTCGAGGTCTGCTTGAACCTGCTTCATCTGCAACCGGTTCCTATCGAACTTCTGTTTCGACTTCAGTGGTTGGTTCTTCATAAGAGATTCTCACTGAATCCTTCTTGGCACTCTCAGTCCAATCCCATTCTTTAAGCTCATCAATGATCACGTCCCTGCTGATCACTACCTGCTTATTCACTGGGTCGAACAACTTGTAACCTCCTGTCGAATGATATCCTATCAAGATCATCTGATTCGACTTATCATCAAGTTTCCTTCTCAACTGATCTGGCACATGTCTATGTGCTATAGATCCAAACACCTTTAAGTGAATGAGACTAGGCTTGACACCAGATCAACATTCTTCTGGTGTGATTCCTTCAAGCTTCTTCGTCGGACATCTGTTTAATATATATGTTGCTGACGAAACTGCTTCTCCCCATAATTCTTTAGGTAGATGCTTTCCATTCAACATACTTCTCACCATATTCATGATGGTTCTGTTCTTGCATTCTGCAATCCCATTTTGCTGTGGAGTGTAAGGTGGCACCACCCCATGCACAATCCCTTCTTTTACACATAGTGTATCGAACTCGTTTGATACATACTCTCCACCACCATCAGTCCTCAGAATTTTCAGCTTTCGACCACTATGTCTTTCGACCATGGACTTGAGTCTGGAAAATACCTCAATCACATCACTTTTCTTCTTGATGAGGTAAGTCCACAGCTTTCTACTGTAATCATCTATAAACGTAACAAAGTATCTATTGCCACCAACCGAATCCACCTGGATTGGACCACATACATCAGAGTATATGACTTCAATTATTGCCTTCGACTTCCTTCCTGCATCCTTGCTGAAGCTATTTTTGTGTTGTTTCGACTGAACACACTCCTCACAGACTTCACTTGGAATGTCGATTTCTAGTAATCCTGAAACCATATTTCTTCTCTTCAGTTCTTTGATGTCATTAAAGTTGAGATGACCTAGTCGAAAATGTCATAACCATTCATCTCTGCTGGCTGCAGTTGCTAGACATCTGTGCTCCATCACATTGAGTCCAATCTTGAAGGTCCTATTCTGAGACATTGGAGCCTTCAAGATTAATCTACCACCTGCGTCGAGAACTCTCATCATCTTGTCTTCAACAACTACCTTGTAGTTCTTTTCGACAAGCTACCCTATACTGAGCAAATTACTCTTCATTCCTGGTATGTACAACACATTGGAAATTGTTGACCTTTTGCCATCTTTCCTCATAATTAGAACATCACCAACACCTTCGGCTGCTAGAGTGTTGTCATTTGCAAACTTCACTATGTTCTTCGACGAGGGCTTCATGTTGACAAACCAATCTTTCCTTCCGGTCATATGTGATGAGCATCCTGAGTCCAAGTACCACTGATCTTGGAATCTTTCTTCATCTTTTGTTGTGACCATTAGCAACGTTTCTTCTTCTTCATGTTTCGTCATCTTTGCATCAGTCTCTTGATTTCTCTTCCTTTCTGGACAATCACTAACATAATGACCATACTTCTGGCAATTGAAACATTGAATGTAGCTTTTGTCTGTCTTTCGACCACCACCTCTTCCTTTACCTGCAGCACCACCTCTTTGGTTGCCTTGGTTCCAAGGTTTCTTCTGATTTGACTGGTTTCCTCCTTTGTTGCCATTCCAGTTACCTTTGCCTTTTCTTTCCTTTTCTGACTGTGCCTGCAAAGCCATATCTTTCGACTTTCCTGCAACTCTCTCAGCCATCCTCTGTTCATGAGACTCAAGAGTCCCTTGAAGCTCTTCCTTTGTCAACACTGATAGATTTTTCGACTCTTCTATGGCAACTACCACGTGGTCAAATTTTGGAGCCAACGATCTCAAAATCTTTGAGACAACTGCTTTTGTTGTCAGCGCTTCTCCACATACTTTGATTTGATTCACCAACTTTGTAACTCTGGTGAAGAAATCTGTAATGCTTTTGTTGTCTTCCATCTGAAGCAACTCATAGGCTCTCTTGTGAGTTTGTAACCTCACCTCTTTCACCTTCTCTGCGCCTCCAAACGAATTTTCAAGAATCTCCCATGCTTCTTTTGCTGAATCAACATCACTAACCTTTTCAAAGTTATCAGGATCAACACACTGATGAATTATAAAGAGTGTTTTATAATCCTTCTTCTTCAATTCTTTATGCGCAACCTTTTCCGCCTCCGTTGCGTTCTCCCCAAGCGATGTTACTCCGTCCTTCACAAGATCCCAAAGATCTTGATAACAGAAAATCACCTTAATCTGCTTGCACCAATTCTCATAATTGTCTTTCTTGAGAATTGGCAAGGTCGCCGGAAAGTTGTCGTTAGGATAGTTCATCGCCATCACTATCTTCCTTCCTTGAATCTCTCAACCGGAGCTCTAGATACCAGATGTTAGAAATTCACCTCACACCCTATGAAGAATTCCCTTCAATCTTGATCTCAAGATTGATGAACAAACCCACAATATGATAGTAATGGTAATAACAAGTAATTATCAAGAACAACAAAAGAGAAGAAGAATAACAAACAAGAAAGAGAAGAATGAGAGAAGAAATATTTGGAGAAAATGTGTTACCCACAACAGTGGGATTTCTTATTGCTTATAGAACTTTCACTTGCTAAACACTGCAACTGTGAAATCTGTTCTATGTTGTGTTTGAATACAAAGCAAGACACCCTATTTATAGTTTTAAGTTTACAAAAGCCCAAAACATAAAGGTCCAAAATATTCAAATCAAATCCAATCATATCAAATCAAATCAAAACAATGAATTACATTTAACAGTTTTCATATGAGAGAGACGGGTGTCAGAGTTATTAGGGTTTCGTTTTAAGAGACGAGTGAAAGAGTTGTTAGGGTTTTGTTTTGAGAGAGACAATTGTTATGTACTGAAGCGATAAATAATTTCGCTTATATATAAATAAATATTACGTTTCATCACGGTTGGAAATAAAAACCGTAGTGATATACATGGTCAATAACATTTTTTATCACGAAAAATTGCTAACTGTTAGTGATGGAATTTAAACCATTTCACTCCGTGTACTTTTCACTACGGTTGTTACTACGGTTGTTATTTTTTACCGTTGTGACATGTCATCTAATAAATTTAAAAAAAAAAAATATGCGTCCATGATTAATTATTCCTACGATTAATCCTATGACCGTCGTAATATTACGAAAGACTTATTTTATTATAGTGGAATAGTCTTAGAGTATAATATCTCTTCCTGAAGTATTGAGGAGGATTAAGCTAAGATTAGGTAGCTAAAAATGTCTCAAGTGAATATGAAGGGGATTAGAAATTTACTAGAACATGTTATTTTTACAAACATTTTATAAAGGATTTTTCATATTATTAAACCTCCATATAATCTATTAGTCAAGGAAAATTATTTTAATTTTTATAATAATTGTCTAAACTCTTTTGTGCTTATAAAAAAATTGGTCGATCCATTTGAAATCATAGTCCTAAATTGAAAGTTATCCTTTGAATTGATGTGTGACTCACTCAATTAGATAGTCATGAGAAAAATTATAAGCATAGCATAATTTTAACTTTGGAGTTGCTTTGTAACAACAATATTTTAAGTATGAAATGGTGGTCTTAAAACTGAATGCCTTTGAAAGAGGTATTAGAATATTATTAATAATTCATATTTATTTAGTTGTACTATTTTCTTGGCCCCTAAGTTTGTTAGAGGGTATTTTAGTATTTTATCTTATTCTAGTAACCCTAGTTTTAGCTTATAAATAGGGTGACAATCATTGTAACAATCATCATGTTTTGTAGCCGTCATTCTCTTAATAGAATATTTCCCTATTTCATCATTTATTCTATCTTTGCACCAACAATTGGTATCTAGAGCTCCGGTTCAGATTCATTGGGAAACACGGGAAACACGAGTGAACGTGAGGTCTTGTGTGTTTGATTTTGTTTCTCAGATTCTTGTTGAATCTTGAACAAAATCTGATCAGAATTTTTAAATTTTGTGGGTTGGGAAACACTGTGTGAGAAAACTCTGAGTGTATTGTGCAAAGAAGAAGATGAACGGAAACGGCAACATGAACACCAAACTTCCAGTATTTGACGGTAAAAACTGGAATCGTTGGATGATCCAGATGCGTGTGCTGTTTGGTGCTCAAGATGTTCTAGATCTTGTCACTGATGGCTATGTTCCGGTAGCAGCAGATGCAACAGATGAACAGAAAAACGCGCAGAAGGAAGTGAGGAAGAAGGATCAGAAAGCATTGTTCTTCATTCATCAATGTGTGGATGTAAACGTGTTTGAGAAGATTGCAGACTCTACAACAGCAAAGGCTGCATGGGACACTCTGGTGAGATGTTATGGTGGTGACGCATCAGTGAAGAAGGTGAAGCTTCAGTCCTTGAGAAAGCAATATGAGAATCTCAACATGAAGAATAATGAGAAAGTTTCTGAATACATCTCCAGAGTGATTCTGATCACTAATGAGATGAAGGCGTGTGGAGAAACTCTTTCTGAAGAAACAATCATGGAGAAAGTGTTGAGATCCCTTACTCCTCAATTTGATTACATTGTGGTAGCAATAGAACATTCCAAAGATCTGAGCACAATGAGAATTGAAGAGCTGCAGAGCAGTCTAGAAGCGCAAGAGTTGCGTCTGACTGAGAGAAACTCTGAAAAGGAAGTAGAACAGCAGGCTCTGAAAACAACTTCTGATAGGAGGTATCAGAAGCAGTCAGAAGTCAGGAGAAGATCTGATGGTGGTCAGAGGTCAGAAAGCTCAACCTCTGATAGACAAAAGAATGCTCAGAGGGGAAAAGAGAAGTATGACAAAAGAAAAATACAATGTTACTGTTGTAAGAAGTTTGGCCATTTTGCTAGAGATTGTTGGTCAAACAAGGAGAAGAAATCAGAAGAAGCAAATATAGCCAGAGGCTCTGATGACGAATCTGTGCTGTTGATGGCCTCTGAATCTGATAATGTGGATCTGACAGACTGGTGGTATATGGACACTGGCTGTTCAAATCATCTTACTGGAAACAAGAAATGGCTGGTTGACTTTGACTCTGAAAAGAGAACAAAGATCAGATGTGCTGATGACAAATATCTTAATGCAGAAGGTATGGGAAATGTCAGAGTGACTCTGAACAATGGAAAAATAGCATTGATTCAGAATGTGTGGTATGTACCTGGCATCAGAAGCAATCTGATGAGTGTGGGACAATTAATTGAGAAAGGTTTCTCAGTTACCATGAAGGACAATCTTCTGAAGCTGTATGACTGTAATCAGAAGTTGATTATGGAGTCAGAACAGGGAAGGAATAGAACATTCAAGGTGAATGTCAGAACTGCAGACTCAGAATGTCTTAGTGCAACATGTGCTGAGAAGGAGAGTGAGCTGTGGCACAGAAGATTTGGTCATTTGAATTTCAGAAGCTTACAACATCTGAATTCAAAGAAATTGGTACATGGAATTCCTGCAATTAAGAAGCCTGAAAAGTCATGCAGAGTTTGCATGGAAGGAAAACAACCAAGATTGCCATTTGCATCAGAAGTTGCTCCAAGAGCAAAACATGCCTTGGGAGTTGTACACTCTGATGTGTGTGGTCCATTTCCAGTAGCATCAATTGGAGGGAATAAATACTTTGTGTTATTTGTTGATGAATTCACAAGAATGACATGGGTATCCCTTATTAAGTTCAAACACGAGGTGTTTGATGAATTCAAGAAGTTCAGAATGAAGGCTGAGAATCAGAGTGGTCAGAAGTTGAAGATTCTTAGAACTGATGGTGGAGGTGAGTATAACTCCAAAGAGTTCCAGAAGTTCTGTGAGGAGAATGGAATTGAGCATGAGGTTACTGCTCCTTATACCCCTCAACACAATGGTCTTGCTGAAAGAAGAAATCGTACTTTGCTTGATATGGTGAGAAGCATGCTAAAGGAGAAGAAGCTTCCTCAGAAGCTCTGGGGAGAAGCTGTTGCCACTGCAACGTATGTACTCAACAGATGTCCTACGAAGAAGTTGAAGGAAATAGTTCCTATGCAGAAGTGGACTGGAGACAAGCAAAGTGTTAGTCATCTGAAGGTATTTGGTTCTGTTTGCTATAAACATGTTCCAGAAGCCAGAAGACAGAAGCTGGATGATAGAAGCAAAGTGATGATTCTGATAGGGTACCACAGTACAGGTGCATACAAGCTCTATTGTCCAGAAACCAACAAAATTGAATTCAGCAGAGATGTGATTGTGAAGGAATCAGAAGTTTGGAATTGGGATAAGTCTCAATCTGATTCTGATGTTAGAACTTCTGAAGAAAGGTCAGAGTTAAGAATTTCTGAAGTTGAAGTAAACTCTGACGTTGATTCTGACTCTGATAGTGATTCTGACTCTGGAGAAGACTCAGAAGATGAAGGTGACTCTGATGATCCAGACTCTGATGGTAATCCAGATTCTGGTGGAAATTCAGACTCTGAAGATGGCCAAGGCTCTGGAGGAAGTCAAGCCTCTGAAGCTAGAAATTCTGAAGTTCAAGACTCTGGAAATATGCCAGATCCTGAAGTTGGTCAAAGCTCTGGAGAAAGTCAATCATCTGAAGCTCAAGACTCTGAACAAGTTCAGAGACCACAAAGAATCAGAAGCATTCCCAGAAGATTTGCAGAATTTGACATGCTGCAAGACACTGAAGTAGACTCTGAAGGAGAAATTATTCAGTGTGCCATGTTAGTAGACTCTGAACCCATAAGTACAGAAGAGGCTCTTAAGCAGAAGCTCTGGATGAAGGCCATGAAAGAAGAACTTGATGCTATAGAGAGAAACAAGACTTGGAAGCTGACAGAACTTCCAAAAGACAAGAAAGCCATCAGCGTCAGATGGGTTTTCAAGCAGAAGTTAAAGCCAGATGGCTCAATTGGCAAACATAAAGCAAGGTTGGTAGCCAGAGGATTTCTACAGAAACCTGGGCTGGATTATTCTGAAGTGTTTGCACCTGTAGCAAGACATGAAACAATCAGAATGGTGATTGCAATAGCTGCTAACAGGAATTGGCCTCTGATGCATTTAGATGTAAAATCTGCATTTCTGAATGGTCCATTAGAAGAAGAAGTTTACGTGTCACAACCTCCTGGATTTGTGAAAAAGAATCAGGAAGGGATGGTGTACAGATTATACAAAGCTCTATATGGATTGAAACAAGCGCCCAGAGCTTGGAATCAGAAGATTGATTCATTTTTCAAGAAGCAAGGCTTTCAGAAATGTGAGATGGAGTACGGTGTCTATGTTCAGCATACTTCTGAAGGCAATATGACTCTGGTATGTTTATATGTTGATGATATACTATTGACTGGAAGTTCTGAACAGGAGATAGCCAAGTTCAAGAAGGTTCTAATGAATGAATTTGAAATGATTGATCTAGGCAAAATGACATACTTTCTAGGGATGGAGTTCAGATATTCTGAGAAAGGTATCATTTTGCATCAGCTCAAGTATGAATTAGAACTTCTGAAGAGATTTGATCTGAAGAATTGTAAGATGGCTGTCACACCTTCTGATACAAATCAGAAACTGGATTCAGACTCTGAAGGAAAGGATGTGGATGCTACAACCTTCAAACAGTTGGTTGGTTCTCTGAGGTATCTGTGCAATACCAGACCTGATATTAGCTACTCAGTTGGGATGGTTAGTAGGTTCATGAGTAAACCTAAGTGGTCCCATTACCAAGCTGCTGTCAGGATTCTGAGGTATATCAAAGGAACTCTGAAGTATGGAGTGTTATTTCCCTCTGGAGGAAATAATAAGTCAGAACTTCTGAGTTATTCAGACTCTGATTGGTGTGGAGACAGAGTTGACAGAAGAAGTACATCTGGGTACTTGTTCAAATTTCTGGGAGGTCCCATTTCTTGGTGTTCCAAGAAGCAACCTGTTGTGGCGTTGTCAACCTGTGAAGCTGAATACATTGCAGGTGCTGTTACTGCATGCCAAGCTGTGTGGATTCTGAATCTGTTGCAGGATCTGAAGATTAAGGTAGACAAACCTCTGAAGTTGATGATTGACAACAAGTCTGCAATCAACCTTGCCAGAAACCCAGTGCTGCATGGGAGAAGCAAGCATATTGAGACCAAGTATCATTTTCTGAGACATCAAGTTCAGAGTGGAGTGTTAGAAGTTGTACACTGCAGCACTCAGAAGCAGTTGGCAGATGTTCTGACGAAAGCCATCAAGACTGATCAATTTCTCAGATTAAGGGATGGAATTGGTGTCACAAGTTTTGATGGAATATGAATTAAGGGATGGTATTAGAATATTATTAATAATTCATATTTATTTAGTTGTACTATTTTCTTGGCCCCTAAGTTTGTTAGAGGGTATTTTAGTATTTTATCTTATTCTAGTAACCCTAGTTTTAGCTTATAAATAGGGTGACAATCATTGTAACAATCATCATGTTTTGTAGCCGTCATTCTCTTAATAGAATATTTCCCTATTTCATCATTTATTCTATCTTTGCACCAACAAGAGGCTCGGAAAAATATTGTGGAAATTACAAACCCATCAAATAAAATAAAGAAATAAATATTAAAAATAATAATAATAATAATAATAATAATAATAATAATAATAAAAATGAAAATCATATGGATAGCAATAAAAGAAAAAAACTCAAATAGCTTAAGACCACTTTTTGAAGTGTTGATTACAGTAAAAGAAACAAATTTCTGAATTATGAATGAATAAAAGAACTTAGTATCTAACTCCAATATATATGAAGTTTAATGAAATGTTTAAAAAAAATGAAATAATAAGAAAAATGAAAACCATATGGGTGTCAATAAAAGACATAGTCTCGAATAGTTTGAAACTGTCACTTGGTAAACAAAACATGCATGAACAACATTGTGAGCTAATTGAAAATAATGTGATCCAATAACATAATTTAAAATAGTAGCCACCAATGAAACCGTGAGGATTATCAATGAGTTAAAATAAAAAGCTTAAATCCAATTATAAAGGAAAAAGGTTTTGGTTGTTTGAAATTCAATCATGAGATAAGACAAACACATAATTTATAAATCAAATTTATATACTCTTAATCAATAATTTAATTTTAAATTTAATCTAAAATTGATCATTTTACTTTTATTTTAGAAGTTTAAGTGTTGCACGTATTAATTAACGAAAGGATAAAAATAAAATGAATATATATCATTAATTTTAATTTGAAAAAATAAATATTCGACAAGTTCACAGAACTTATTTTCTCATATCCTCATAGATTAGATGAGTCTAGTCATGCATGTCAATCACAAACAAATATATATATATATATATATATATATATATATATATATATATATATATATATATATATATATATATATATATATATATATATATATATATATATATATATATATATATATATATATATATATATATATATATATATATATATATATATATATATATAACCACTCATGTATTTGCACAAGAATCATGCATCTTTCATTAATACTCATATATTAAATATGATTTTTGAAGTCATGAATGGCGTGTGAAAATGAATAATATATAAGTTAGAAATAGCCTGATGGTAAATTTTAACTGTTATTATATTTGGGTATTATGTAGCTATTAACTATTAAATAAGTAATTTTTTTAAATAAAATAATTACATAAAATTTGATAAAATTCTGTTATTTTATAAAAAAATTATAAATTACATTAATTAACAACTTGAATTTAGACGAGAAATGTTATCAATATTAATTACTTGTGTTATCTTTATTTTTTTTTCTTCAAAATAATTTTTATATTATGTTTTTTATTTCTTTCTTTTTATACCCATGTAGGGTTGTTAATGATTAATCAATTGTTCCAAACCAAACCACTTTGTGGGTTTTGATTTGAAAACCAAACAATATTTTATAAAATTAATTTAAAAATAGAAAATTGTTTCAATCTACTTAGAATTGTTTTAAATTATTTTTCTTTTAAAGCATTTTGCAAAAACATTAGTTACACATATATTATTTTTACTTTTTTAATATAAATCAATTTTGTAAACACAAAAATGTCAAAATTAAAGCTAAGAGAGAAACCTCAGTTTATTCCTAAAAAATAACCATGGAACACATTATTGTACCTAAAATCTATATTTTATATTTACAAATAAATTTCTTTAGTGCATTTACAAATAAATTATCAAAAATGACAATTTAATCTTAATAATAAAATAATATTAATTTTTCCATTTATTTGCCTCAAATTATATCAATTCAGAAAAGATATGTTTATTCTAAATTATATATGGTTTTACTCTATTAATAAAGAATCAATATTTCTTCTTATAATATATCAATTGATAATTTTATGTTTTTCTAATTTTTTAAATTTATCTTTATTATATTATTAATAAATTATATCATGTAAAGTAATTCATAATTTTTTTGTGTAATATTAGTTACATTTTTTTAAAATTTATGTAAAACTGTCATAGTTTAAAATTTAGAGTAATTAGTTAAAATTTTAGTTAAAAAAAAAAAAAACAAATAAACAAAGACCTATTATTATTTTATAGACATAAATTTAATATACATATTAAGAAAGAAACAAAGATCTAGCATTATTTCATAAACATAAATTTAATTCACATCTTAATAAAAAATCATGTTTTATTTTATATTTTAATTTTTCAATTAAAAAAGAAAACAGAAAAAATAGTTATCATTTTTCTTTGCTTCAGTGATAGAAAGGATTATTCAGAGAAATGGATAGTAACAGAATTGTTTTGGAATATGAAACATACAATTAGAAAAACTCTGCTTTTATGCTGATTTTGACAAAATTTCCGCAGAAAATGTATTATCTACGATTCTTTCTGCTGTTTTTGTTTTCAGCTAAAACCTAATTTATTTAGATGGTAAAATCGTAGAAAAAATGTTGCTGAAAATATAAATTTGCTAACAAACCCGTTGAAAATATAAATTCGCTGGTAAACTCGTAGGTATAAATTTCCAAAAAAAATCCGTAGATGATTCTTGTATTACTCCAGTATTACCAAAATTGACTACCTTTATGATAAAAGAAACATTAATATTTAGATAGAAAAGTCTTGTAACAAAACTTTAAGTCAATATTTACGGAATAAAAATTAAATTTAAATGTAATTTTGATCTTTTTTTTATTTTTATTTTTTTAGTTATGTTCTTTATTTTAAAAATTATATTTTTAGTTTTTTTTTTAAATTTTGTTTTAGGTTTTTGTTTTGAATCAATATAAAAATAATTTTTGATGAAATGGGACATATACTAATGACCTAGTTTCTTTCTAGGTCATATTAATTAATAAATTACATGCACAATATTGCAGTAAATAATATTAATTAAATTTTTTTAAAAATTATAATATTTATAATATTTAAAATATATCCAACTTTTGAACGGAGTCTAAGACCATTTTTTTTCAATAATATTTTAATGCACAGGATGACATTAAAGGCCCGTTTATTTTGTTTTTTTTAAATAATTTTTATAATGTAATATAATTTTGTGGAAAAAAATTTAGAAAAAAACTTTTTATAAAAGCTTCAAATGAAAATTTGATTTAAATAGTTATAAAATGTTATTTTAGATATTTCATTATTTTATAAAAAAAATTGGATATCAAAATTTCAAAAAAAATTATTTCATTTTGAAGCTATTTCAAATAGATTTTTATAAAAATCAATTTTGAAATACAATTTTTTTCAAAAATTATAATTTCGACTATACTTTGATCTTCACTAATGTATGTTTATGTTGTATGACATCAAAATCTTGCAATTTTTGAAAAAATGAATATAAAAAAACTTATAATGTTTTGAAAAACAATTTTACAAAATTCATTTTTAAAAATACACAGAAAATATTCATTTTTTTTAAAGATAAAACAAACAGGCCCTAACTTGTGTATGATTGAACCATGTTGGTGTGAATATGGAAGTAGAAAAAGAGGGGTGAATAGACCCAAATTAAAAAATTCAACCGTCAACCGTCGTTTTCCAAAATCAAAGTGATTTCCAAAATAAGTTGTGAGTAGAAGGTTTGATATGAAAATTAAAATTATACAGTTTGAATATTGATCAAGTCAACACAGATTCTTTCACAGCTATCAAAGATTATAATGATTAAATGCTTGGTATGGATTGATTCAATTACGTAATGCACGAGAAGTGTTTACAGAATGATTCAATTGATGAAGTTCTAAGTTCAATTCATTTTCAGATTATTAATCACATAACTAACTTAACTAATTATGCAATTCCAACAAAACTTAATGCTTACGTAATAAATCATTATTAATAACCAAAGCATTCAATTACTACGAAATTAAATGCAAGAGCGAGAGAGATGACACCGAGATTTATAGTGCTTCGGTGTTCATCCTTGCTTTCTCTACATGCACTCTTTAATGGTTTCTCATTGGAATCTGTGTAGTTCTTTGTTATTTGACAAATATTTCTAAGTGTTCATATAATCACCCATCCACAATACAACTGAGAAAATAAATCTCCTATTTGAATCTTGACTTGTGTATAGTTCACTTGCAAGATTCTTCTACGTAATCTTTACTCAAATTACGTTTCTTGAATCTTCCAACATCACTAACTTTGCTCCAAGCCTTCGTGTGTAGCTATCAACCCCTTGATCCTACCGATTCCTTGAGCGGTAAAATTCTCTGGAGATCTAAAAAGAACTTTATCTTATCCATAACCTTCCACATAGTTGTAACACCATGAACCCCGACTTTAAATATAAAAGAGAAAATCCACCTCTTATGATACTACTCAAAAACACGACTTACAACTTCATGAATATTTTTTGAAATCATGTAGCGGAACTCAAAATATCTCAAAACATCAAATAATTAATTAAAGGAAAATACTCAAAAGCAAATAAACTCCAAACACCAACTCAAACAAACAATGCGCCATGTTCTCGATGTTACAGATCAGAGCATATGGACCACTAAAAGCGATAAATATAAAGATAAATGAAGACAAGCTCCAAGGTCATTTTCCAACTCACTTGAAACTAGTCATGTCGAGTATATGTATAACAATTGCACGAATGCCAACAAAACAAACAAGAAAGAGGTGAGAATACACCTTACAAATGTTAATGGTGAAAATCAACAACAAGATGATAAAAAACTCCTTTATCAATATGCAAGTTGTTGTGAATCGGATACCTTAAACTAAATATAAACAGTTTCTTAATGATCAAGAAACACACAAGGGTTAGGGTTAATAAAGAAGAAAACAACAAGGATTGGTTATTAAACTGCTATTCTTTCCTTTCTCTTAGAACAAGATTACAAGTATACAAGAATAACAAATAACCTCTCTCTCTTGAAATTAGGATTTTATCTTCCTATTTTTCCTTTTGCCAAGATTGAGAAACTAGTATCCTATTTATAAGAAAAATAGCACACTAACCTAATGGGCTTTTTAACAATTACCCATTACAAGCTAATTTAGGGTACAAACTAACTTAAACAATTTGGACTTACAAGTAAGGCCCAATTCAACATGCTAACAACCCTAGCAATATTAACTAATGCATGTTAGAACAAACTTCGACTACAACACGCATTACTCACGAATAGACTTCGACCATACTAGAGTTCGATCCAACATCTCACAAATCTCCATCTTGGATCTAACTCTATAACATCAAGAAACTAGCTTTCTTCATGCAGCTTTATTAACTGCATACAGTGGAAAAACTTGCAACTGGGCAACGTCTTGGTGATCATATCAGCAGTATTATGATCTGTCAAAACCTTCAGCACTTGGACTTCTCCACGCTCGATTACCCCTCTGATGAAATGCAGCCTCACATCAATGTGTTTGGTTCGCTCATGATAGGCTAAATTCTTCGACAGGTGTATTGCACTTTGACTATCACATTTAACAGTGATAACTCGACCTTGAAGTTTTAGCTCCTTTGCAAAAAACTTCAAGCCACAATGCTTCCTTCACAGCTTCAGTTAAGGCAATATACTCTGCTTCAGTGGTTGATAAGGCAACGACTTTCTAAAGTGTTGCTTTCCAACTGATTGTTGTCCCAAACATAGTGAACATATATCCAGAGATAGATTTTCTGGAATCCATACAACCTGCGTAATCAGAGTCGACATATCCTTCCATTGCGGATTTACTATCTTCACCCAAGGCTCCACCATAAATTAGAACTCTATTCAGAGACCCATTTATGTACCTTAAAATCCACTTCAATACTTGCCAGTGAGCCTTTCCAGGATTCGCCATGTACCTGCTTACAAGACTTACTGCATATGCTATGTTGGGTCTAGTACAGACCATAGCATACATCAAAGAACCTACTATGTTAGCATATGGAATGTTATCCATATAAGTTCTTTCAACATCAGTGTTGGGACACTGATCTATACTCAGCTTGAATTGAGGGTTTGTCGGAGTCACAACAGGCTTTGAATTCGACATACCAAACTTTTCGAGAACCTTTTGTAGGTATGCCTCTTGAGATAAGCATAATTTCGACTGCTTTCTATCTCTCTGGATGTCAATCCCAAGAATCCTGGACGCAGCTCCTAGATCCTTCATGTCGAACTCTTTATTGAGTTCAGCCTTCACCCTCATTAGCTCTTCGACATTGTTGCTTTCTATTAGAATGTCATCCACATAGAGCAACAAAATAACAAATGAATTACCCGGTTGAAATCTGAAGTAAACATAGTGGTCGAACTGACTTCTGATGAAACTTATGTGAGCCATGAACTTGTCGAATCTCCTATTCCACTGTCAAGGAGATTGTTTCAGTCCATATAAAGATCTATTTAGTTTGCACACATAATCTTCCTTCCCCCTTTCGACATACCCTTCAGGTTGCCTCATCAGTATTGTTTCATCTAGATCACCATACAAGAATGCAGTCTTCACATCCATCTTTTCTAATTCAAGGTCAAACTGGGCCACCATGGCAAGCAACATTCGAATGGATATGTGCTTCACAACAGGAGAAAACACATCATTGAAGTCGATACCTTCTTTCTGAGTGAACCCCCTAGCAACCAATCTTGCCTTGTATCTCTTCGACGTCACTCCTTCGATTCCTTCCTTAACTTTTAAAATCCATTTACAGCTGACTAACCTGGCTCCAGCAGGTTTCTTGATCAATTCCCAGGTGTTGTTATCATGAAGAGATTTCATCTCATCATCCATGGCCTTCAGCCATTCAGTCTTCTTTTGATTCCTCATAACTTCCTTATAGTCTCTAGGTTCTTTGTCTAAAACCTCACTTGCAGAGATTAAGGCATAAGCTATAAGATCTGCAAACCCAAGTCTCTGAGGTGGCTTGATGACTCTCCTCAACCTGTCTCTTGCTAGCAGGTAGTCATTATCAGTCTCCTCATCTTCGACAACATCTTCTGCGTCTTCTTCGACTTCATCTGGGGTAAGCAATTCAGCATCAACATGCTCCACCTCAACAGGAATCTCTCGCTGTTCCAACTCTTTGTCAGCATCATCAGTTTTCTTGAAAGCCATTTCTGCTTCATTGAAAACTACATCTCGACTGGTGATGCACCTTCTGTGACCTGGCTCTAGGCACCATAGCCTATAAGCTTTTACTCCTTCAGGGTATCCCATGAACATGCATTTCAGAGCTCTAGGTTCGACCTTGTCTTGCCTAATATGAGCATAGGCCACACAACCAAATACTCTCAGTCTGTCGAGACTAGGTAGATGTCCCGACCAAACTTCTTCAGGTGTCTTCATTCCCAAGATAGTCGAGGGACATCTATTTATCAGGTAAGCTGCTGTCGAAACAGCTTCCGCCCAAAACACCTTCTTCAATCCAGCACTAACCAACATGCATCTAACCCTTTCAAGGATTGTTCGATTGAATCTCTCAGCTAAGCCATTTTGTTGAGGAGTACCTGCTACAGTCTTATGCCTTGCAATCCCAGACTCAACACAGTACCTGTTGAACGCTTCATTGCAGAACTCAAGACCATTGTTGGTTTTCAACCTCTTAACCTTTCTGCCAGTTTGAGTTTCGACCAGAATCTTCCAACTTTTGAAATTCTCAAAAGTTTCATCCTTCATCTTCTGAATAAATACCCAAAGCTTTCTAGAATAGTCATCAACGATGAATAGAAAATACCTTGCACCTGAGTGTGAAGGATTCCTTGCAGGTCCCCAAAGATCAGCATGAAGGTAATCCAGGGAACCATGTGTTCTTTACTTGCCTTTGTTAAACTTCGCCCTACAGGATTTACCAAATACACAAGATTCACAAAATTCCAACTTTTCAACTTTGTCACCTCCTAGTAGGTTCTGCTTCCCCAATTCGATCAGGCCTCTTTCGCTGACATGACCCAATCTCATGTGCCATAATTCTGTCTTCGACATAGATTTCGTGGATGCAACATTTGTCGAACCACTTACAACCTCAGCCTCAAGGGTATACAAGCCTTGTTTCTTCACGCCTCTTAAGACTTCCTTCGACCCCTTCATGACTCTTAGGATACTTTTCTCTCCTTGAAAAACGTATCCTTTTCTGTCGAATTCACCAAGAGAAATCATATTTCTCTTCAAGTCAGGTACGTAACTGACTTCAGTCAATAACCTTATTGACTCATCATGGAGCTTGAATCTCACAGATCCAATACCTGCAATTTTGCAAGATTTGTTGTTTCCCAGCAGTACAGATCCACCATCTTGATCACATATCTCCTCGAACAATTCTCTATTTGGGGTCATGTGCCAAGTGCAACCTGAATCCATAATCCACTCTTTTCTCGAGTCGCCACTTGTAACCACAAGAACATCAGATGAGTCGAAGTCATCTTGAACAATGGCTGCATTGCCATTACCTCCATGATCTTTCAGGCATTCAGGGCACACCTTTCTTATGTGACCCTCCTTCTTACAGTGATAACATCAAATACTAGATGTTTCGCCACTATAAGACTTCTATTGACTTTTACCTTTCTTCTTATCGAACTTACCATCCTTTTGCAAGAATTTTCCCTTAACAGCCAAACCTTCGCCCACTGTCGAAGGTTTATGCTCTTTTCGTTCATTCAAGTCCTTAGAATATAAAGCTGATTGAACTTCTTCAAAGGTCAGTGACTCCCTTCCATACAAGAGAGTTTCTTTGAAGTGAGCATGTGTTCTAGGCAAAGCACACAGCAGCAACAGTACTTGATCTTCATCATCGATCTTCACATCAATATTTTCAAGATCAAGAATTAGCTTGTTGAACATATCCAACTGCTCAGCCAACACTTTGTCTTCACTCATCTTGAATGAATATAAAGCTTGCTTCAGGTAGAGTCGATTCACCAGACATTTGATCATGTACAAACTTTTAAGTTTCACCCATAATCCCGATGTTATAGTCTCCTTTGATACCTGTCGAAGAACCTTATCACCAAGGCTCCACAATATTGCGCTGTGGGCTTTCTCGATCATGCTCGTCTTTTCTTTTGCCGTTAATGCAGCGTCCATGGCTGCCTCACCCTTCAACGCTTCCAAACAACCCTGATGAACCAATAGGCCTTTCATCTTCAAGCGCCACATACCGAATTCGTTCACTCCGGTGAACTTTTCAATCTCATACTTTGTTGAAGGCATCTTCTCCATGCTCACGACACCATTTTGTTGTTAATCGGATACCTTAAACTAAATATAAACAGTTTCTTAATGATCAAGAAACACACAAGGGTTAGGGTTAATAAAGAAGAAAACAACAAGGATTGGTTATTAAACTGCTATTCTTTCCTTTCTCTTAGAACAAGATTACAAGTATACAAGAATAACAAATAACCTCTCTCTCTTGAAATTAGGATTTTATCTTCTTATTTTTCCTTTTGCCAAGATTGAGAAACTAGTATCCTATTTATAAGAAAAATAGCACACTAACCTAATGAGCTTTTTAACAATTACCCATTACAAGCTAATTTAGGGTACAAACTAACTTAAACAATTTGGACTTACAAGTAAGGCCCAATTCAACATGCTAACAACCCTAGCAATATTAACTAATGCATGTTAGAACAAACTTCGACTACAACACGCATTACTCACGAACAGACTTCGACCATACTAGAGTTCGATCCAACATCTCACAAATCTCCACCTTGGATCTAACTCTATAACATCAAGAAACTAGCTTTCTTCATGCAGCTTTATTAACTGCATACAGTGGAAAAACTTGCAACTGGGCAACATCTTGGTGATCATATCAGCAGCATTATGATCTGTCGAAACCTTCAGCACTTGGACTTCTCCATGCTCGATTATCCCTCTGATGAAATGCAGCCTCACATCAATGTGCTTGGTTCGCTCATGATAGGCTGAATTCTTCGACAGGTGTATTGCACTTTGACTATCACATTTAACAGTGATAACTCGACATTGAAGTTTTAGCTCCTTTGCAAAACCTTCAAGCCACAATGCTTCCTTCACAGCTTCAGTTAAGGCAATATACTCCGCTTCAGTGGTTGATAAGGCAAAGACTTTCTGAAGTGTTGCTTTCCAACTGATTGTTGTCCCAAACATAGTGAACACATACCCAGAGATAGATTTTCTGGATTCCATACAACCTGCGTAATCAGAGTCGACATATCCTTCCATTGCGGACTTACTATCTTCACCCAAGGCTCCACCATAAATTAGAACTCAATTCAGAGACCCATTTATGTACCTTAAAATCCACTTCAATGCTTGCTAGTGAGCCTTTGCAAGATTCGTCATGTACCTGCTTACAAGACTTACTGCATATGCTATGTCGGGTCTAGTACAAACCATAACATACATCAAAGAACCTACTATGTTAGCATATGGAATGTTATTCATATAAGTTCTTTCAACATCAGTGTTGGGACACTAATCTATACCCAGCTTGAATTGAGGGTTTGTCGGAGTCACAACAGGCTTTGAATTCGACATACCAAACTTTTCGAGAACCTTTTGTAGGTATGCCTCTTGAGATAAGTATAATTTCGACTGCTTTCTATCTCTCCGGATGTCAATCCCAATAATCCTGGACGCAGCTCCCAGATCCTTCATGTCGAACTCTTTATTGAGTTCAGCCTTCACCCTCATTACCTCTTCAACATTGTTGCTTGCTATTAGAATGTCATCCACATAGAGCAACAAAATAACAAATGAATTACCCGGTTGAAATCTGAAGTAAACACAGTGGTCGAACTGACTTCTGATGAAACTTATGTGAGCCATGAACTTGTCGAATCTCCTATTCCACTGTCGAGGAGATTGTTTCAGTCCACATAAAGATCTATTTAGTTTGCACACATAATCTTCCTTCCCCCTTTCAACATACCCTTTAGGTTGCCTCATCAGTATTATTTCATCCTCTCTGAATCAGACCTCACTAGACCGAAGTCCCACCTAACTCCAAAATATATGCATGCATCATCATGTATAAAAGATAATCATGTAACTCAAACAATCTTCATCAAAAGATCACCATCATCAGAATATCATCATCGGAACATCATCATCAAAATGTCATCATCAATATATGGGTCCATGATTGAACCATAAGATTGACAATCACATACCTCGCTATAATCCTGCCAGACTACTAATCTCAAAAATATAATTTTAAAATGATTATTATTCACCTCAAAGGAGTAAAGTTATGTATTACTCGACAACTCTAACTCATAAAAATTACTCCAAAATTCTGAAATTTCTTATTATATTAGTTATAACTCAATAGAGTTCTCAAACACCTCAAAAAAAGCTTGTAACTCTCATTATGACTCTAGGGTACTCAAAAGTACTCTAAAGTGTTCAAAAGTGCTATAAGGAAACTATCCAAGGATAATTCATATATCAAACATATCCAGTCCACACAATATATAGCATAAAAATTATTATGCAATGTGTATTTCCTTTACTCCCATGCATGTGGTGCCATCCTACAACCCTAGACTGAAGTCCTACAACGCTGGATATCAGAGTTATGTTACTAAGGGATCCTCAACATTGGACTAAAGTTCTATAACACTGGACCGAAGTTCTAAGCTATTCTCTTATATACATGATCCATGATTCTAAAAACAAATGCAAACAATCACCATCCGAACCTTCTACTCCCATTATTAATTACCATTCATAACACTTGACTGAAGTCCTTCAACACTGGACCGAAGTCCTACAACACTGGATCAAAATCCTACAACATTGGTTCCTCCTTGAACCTAAAACTCAACATATCTCAACACTTTTCAGCATAACTCAGCATAATAATCAAAATTTATTATTCTTTCTTCAATACTCATCAATAGTAGCAAAATTGCATCGAAAATCATGTTTTCCTGCTAATCATACCTCAAATTCAAATAATTATTTAAAATATTAACCGGAGTCTGAATCAAGAAAATGAATATGTTTCGAAAATCTTAAAGAGTCTATTTTAAGAATATGATTTTTATTTCAAGACTTAATACACGAATTGGTTCAGTTCAATCAAATAACAAGAACAGACACTCGCATCAGGCATTATGTTTTGCCTAACTTCAAAATGGCGCCAAAAATTATACACTTATGAGAAAATTATGAAAATTTTCAGTTGAAAATATCATTAAACCCTCTTTTTAACACACTTAACGAAATCTCAAAAGAAGTTACAAAACTCTAGTTCTATTTGTTTCACTTAAGCCATGTCGCAAATATTTGTTGCATAAACTCTAAAATAAAATGTATGATTTCAAAATAGCACGAAAAACTATATACTCAAGTTAAAATCTTAAAACTCTCCAGTTTTGAAAATCATTGAACTCTCTTTCTAATGCAACTGATGGTACCCCAAAAGGAGTTATGAAACTCAAGTTATGTCTGAAACATGATGACCAGTGCATTACCGAAATTGGTTACGCATCTGGTATAAAAACCAGCAAACTACTGCTGTTGTAGCGCCTCTAGACCCTGTTTTTTATACTTCAAAAGAAATTTTATTGCATTAGCTTTCCAACACAACATCTCAAACCGACTTATGAAACTCAAATTATGCGTGAAATAAGGCAGCCAACCTCCTTTTATGGCTACCTGCGATTTTCTGCGTTTTTCTTCCCCATTAAACAAATTCAAAACTCATTTGTTTCGCCTATTTGAGTTCTCACATTTCCAAAAACATATAAGTAAACATTAGTTTGTGTCACTCTTGAATATCAACCAATCACTACTCAATCCTACCTAATCACAAGGCGAGTGATAACTCAACTAAGCTAATTCGCCTAACTCTAAAAAATAGATCAGAGTCATCAAAACTAAACTCTAAGGTTATATACCTTCAACTCCAAATCTGAGTATGTCAAAGGACTCTAAATAAATAAAAATATGACACTAAACTCAATTCATTAACAACTTCAGAGTCAATTTAAAATATGTTAACAACTCTAAACATATTAATTAATTCAAGGTTCACATGTGACAACTCTACTAAGGTATTTCCCTACATATGGTAGGGGTTTTCATAACTCTCAACTTAACTCTAGAATTTCCTCACTGTAGAAGGCAAGAGTTTTCTCCAAAACCCTCACTTTAACTCTAATGTAATGACTCCACAAAACCATCACCCGTAATTTACACAATAATAAACACATCAATTGCACACAATTGGACATTTATTTCACCAATTATCACCAAATCAACATTAAGTTCATCAAGTCAAGGCTTATAATCATGGACATCAAAAATCAACATTATATATATAAATTAATATAAAAATCAACGATCAACCAAACACGAAAAATTCATTCTATCACCACAATCTTGAGAGGCTTGCACAACCATCTCAAGATCCAAAATCTTCATCAATGGAAGAAACAAGAAAAGGGGAAAAAGAAAGAGGATATAGAATTATTTATACCCTTCATGCTTAAACGTCCATAGTATGAACTATAACACACTGTGTAATATATATCTAGAATAATACCATACAAGAGTTATTATCTGGTACTGACACCATCATAAATGCCTATTGATATAATTTACATACTTGACCATTTTTAAAAGATAAAAGACAACATATGGTACAAGATATGGAAAGTTCCAAGACAATAAAACTAAGATCTAAGTACAATATCCTTCATTATACAAGACACGCAATACAGAATGAACATTGGAATAAGTATAATCTAAGCTTCTCTTGGAACATCCGAGAAATCTCCACATGCAACCTAAACCTGCAAACAATACCTGAAAAACAACAATAATAATGGGGTGAGATGATAATCTCATTGTGTTCCCCTATCTTATGGGTTCACTTAGATCTACAAGGTTCTAGCCAATTTCTATCTCAAGTCAAAGGGAAAGGGATAAGACTTGAGTTCACACATTTTGCAATATACAGAAACATGTCGCTTGAGCCCATTAACTCAAACAATCACTATCCGGAAATTATACCAAGGTATCCCCTTTTTCCGTCCTCTCATATGTCTAGGACTTTCGGCTGGGTCATAGATCCTTGTAATTTACTTTAACATACAAAATGGATTCGGATTCAAGGTGCTTTACACATGAATCATCACTTTCCATGGTTCATCCTATCACAAGCCTTTACCTGTAGGTTCCATTTATACTAACACATGGGAATCAAACATGTTAAAGTAATAGTGCCTACATTCTGGAGGAGCGCTCTACATAAGCTTCAACTCTAGGAATGACACATTTCAAGGGATTTTTTCTGACTACATGATAAAGCATAACATAATGTTGAATGAATTCGAGTTCTAAGGGATAACATCAACCTTTTGAATCAGCACATCCATTCGCTTATGTAACCATTAAGGATAGCATGATTGTATTCAACAATCACAAGGCATCACATTCTTCTTAACCATAACAACACAACCATACATGTTCCATACAAAGCTCTCCTCACAACTAGACAACTACTTGCCAATGATACAGACTTAGGTATCCTTGCACAAGCATTGCCATCTATGTTATTCATCACAACCTAATCATCTTACTAATTCATTTAATTAGTTAATATCAAGGGTTTCCTCATCATTCTTGTAGTCTTTTAAGCATGTTATTACACAATCAAATTCATATATATCATGCATAAACACATAAGGCAAAATAGTATAATACATCAAGAATAAACATCTCACATAAGGCATAAAATCATCCTTATTTCTCTACCAACATTCTCGTTTAATTTACGATCACATAATAGATAGTTTTTTCGGAGCCAAGCCCCTCACCAAAGATCAAACCAACCACATAGTGCTCAACACAACACTAGGTGTTCATCTTCACCTATTCACATAATATTCCAAATTCTTTAAATTCAAGGCCATCCTATTAAACCAATTCATATTCCACATTCTTTTTATAATGTAGAGCATTGGAATAGCTTTCCAACGCTTCCGACAGTGCCCCGATCTGAGTTACTGTTCAAAAGTTATAAAGAAAAAAATAGAAAAAAACTGCAGAATTCGCAGTGCAAAGGCTAGGCGAGGTCCTTCGCCTTGAGTTCGTTGTGCAAACTTAAGGCAAACCAAGAAAAATGATGGCAACAACAAAAGGCCTCAGTGTGAGATCTGGGCGAATGTTCGCTTTCACTTCGTTGCCAGCTCGCAGTGCGAACCTAGAAGGCTGAGATGTTCGCCTACAGTTCGCGAAGTCTGTGAAATGGGGATTTCCAACAGCGTGAGAATATTGTATTCCATGGGAAAACCCTCAAAATCCCAACATCCAATACTCATAATACACATTCAAACATTCATAGGAACATAAATTAGCATGAACATCACCAAATCATCATATAATCCACATTTCAATTCCATTTAGCATGCTTTTACACAAAACCCTAATCCACCATATTCTCATATTCCCCCCCCCCCCCCAATGTAAGCTATCTAATGGAACTTACCTCTTTGGTAAAGAAGATGAATTTATGATGAAGATGATGAATCCAAGAACTCTTCCCTCTTCTTCCTCTAGGTTTTCTTCTTCTTTCGTTTCTCTCTATTCTTCCTTTCTATATATATATATATATATATATATATATATATATATATATATATATATATATATATATATATATATATATATATATATATATATATATATATATATATATATATATATATATATATATATATATATATATATATATATATATATATATATATATATATATATATATATATATATATATATATATATATATATATATATATATATATATATATATATATATATATATTATTACCCAATGGTATAAAATATTCTCAATTGATATTTTGTCATCTAACACCAATTGACCAAATATTAGAGTTACCAAAATATTCTCTCTTCTGCTTATTAATATTGGTCTGTCTCTTTTAATAATAATTGACCTCTTCAGAGTCTGCTAGCTACTTTATTGGTCCTAACTTAAGAGCTTCAATAAATCCAACTGGTACTCAATTGGGCATTTAAAGAAATATGGGGTATTACATGAACAGTTCTCCCCCTTACCTTGAATTCACATAAAGGTAGAAACTACGGTAATGGATTTCCTCTTCGTCTTCAAAATATCTCCTAGGGATTTATCTTTCTCTCCTTAGCCTTTTTTCTCACAAAAACACGTACTGACAACTCCCTCCCTTAAATTATTTAAAATATAATAAAATTCTAATTTAATATTAAACTATTTTTTCTCACTTATACACTAATTTAAATAGTTCGACCCACACTCATATATCAAATTAAATTAAATTAATAAATCAAAATACTCCCAAAACTCAATTAAAAGTAAAATAATCAAAATACTCCAAAAACTCAATTAAAAGTAAAATAATCAAAATTCGGGTGTTACAGGTGGAGACACTATGTCGGCCCTGTAATCATGTATTGCGGCAACATTTTTCAATAAAGTCTTCTTTTTCTAGCGTAATCACTCCCGACGATGTAGGTATATATTGCCTCAACTCGAACATTAGAACTGCATCGCCTCTTTACATGGATTTCGCCTGCAGGGCTTGAAATTACGATAGACCAAACTCTGTCCTCCGATTGAATATTGATTTGGAGAGCAGAATGATAAACAATTCAAAGCCATACCACCTTTGGTGTTCTCCAGTAACGTAAGCATGGGATATCCAGATATCCATAATTTCCTTCGTCCTCAGAGCTTATCATCCTGCAACTTCTACGTCTCTCTAATGCAATAGCATTCTTCGTTGCGGGGATCTCAATTTCTTTGGTCGATGACTGCTATTGAAACGGAAAAGGTCGACCATAGAAACATTGCTACAAGGATCAATGATTTAAATGAAATATTTGAAAAAGAGGATAAGATCAAGAAATGGATTTTGGAAAGATTATCGTCTAGTATGATTGTGTGGCCCGGGAATGTTTTACCGATCCCCATGGTGGGCGCCAAATGTTTTTTTCTAAACATTAATTGGATAAACCTCCCTGAAGCTAGCCAAGTAAGATCACAATCGTCCTGCTTGGCAAGAGGTATGTTAGGAAGGGATCGTGGCCACCATTGTTAGTGGTCCAAGGTTTTCACTTGTTTCTCCTTTTTGTGTTATTCATTAGTCAGAATGCCTCCCTTTCTTTGGTATCAAGGGTCTTTTTATATAACCTGGCTTACCCTTCCCTTGGATACTAAAAAGGTGTGGTTAATAGGTTTTAGTCACCATTAACCATTTGTAACTGCTTTAACCCTTTAACCTTTCTATAACGATTTCTTCTATTGTAATTCCATAACAGTTCCAACTTGGATGGTACTTTAGAGTTTGGTAAATTGAGTCTAGGATGAGTATGGAACTCACTGCCCGGCTTTATAATAATTCCCCAGCCTCATAAAATTATAGTGATATACATCGGCCATATCAAAATCCGAGAAGCATACTCGGCTTTAAGAATTTCAGGGTGTACACTCTCTTTTTCATATTTTGAGGGAGAAAGTACGGCTAGACCACATAATTATATATGGGAAACTTGTTTAGCTCAGAGATTAGCCATGCCCTTCTCCATTTTTTTTAATCTTTTTTGTTCCAGGCGATGTGAATGTAATACCTTGCATTGAGAAACGTGAGTATATGAACTTGAAACTAAAATATTGTTATTACTTGATAAAGGCGTGTGTGTTAGAACTTGAGTTAATTACTTTGGGCTTTTTCTAACATAGGAGATTTTCACTCGAAATTTATTGTACATCTTTGGTGTCGTGCCCGACCAAGGGTCGGTACACCTTCTTCTACCTAGGTGAAAATTTGCTATGTGGTTGATGTGTTCCTGACCCATCACGACCTCTAGAGTGGCTGGTTACTAAGAGAGGAACGGACTAGTTGTTGCTAATTTAGTGATTTTTCCAATTTCTTTATGTGTGGGTTTTGCGTCGTGTGGTTTTGATTGCTTTAGTCATACATTTGTGGTGTTTATGTTAACACCTCCTGCTTCTGTGTCGGAGCCTTGATCTCTTCAATTATCCTCAGACTCATTATTACCTTTCATTATAACAATGAAAAAAGATATTTCATAAGGGTGTTATTGTTCATTAGCATGAAAATACGATAATACACCATGGTGACATAATTAATTATACACAGAATCAATAAGTTGTAAATATAACCAGGTGGGCATGGCATTTCTTATTCGCCCCAATTTTGAAGTTTTTCGAGTCATCCATTCTTTCTTATTCAACTGGCATGACTTCTTCATACTATGGGAGGTTAAATGTTTATGTTCCTTAGTTGTCCGGTGAGGGAAGCTACATTGATCTCTATGGCATTGCATTCTCCTTCCTCTTGATCTTGTTGCAATGCCTAGTAGATCCTCTTGGCCTCTACGAAGTTAACATTGACTCTAAATGGTTCACCTGAAGAAATTGGAATTTAAACTTAAGGTGAAATGGGGATGTTACATCATATAGGGTCATCACGAAGGGTCTATTGAGTATGAAATTATAGACGTTCTTTTAAGGGACTAAGAGGAACTACGATTCAACCATCTTGACATCTTTATTTCCCCCCATAGAAACCATTAGTTTGATGTATCCCCAAGGACAAGTCGTTATGCCAATGAATGCATGTAATTTGGTTCCCTAGTACAGCCACAAGTTATCCTTCTTTAGGGCGATCTTTTTGAAAAACTTTGAGAAAATTATGTCACAAGAGTTACCACTGTCAATCAATATTCAACACACTTCGAAGTTGCAGATAGTGGCAGTTATGACTTAAGGGAAGAAATCATTTGGGATTCCCCTGACTTTTTTGCTATCTTAGAATCGAAGCTTCAATTATCCAGGCTCTAGTTTGAGGTGTTTTCTCCTTTCTTATTGACGGCCATTAACTGTGTATTATTCCTTTTCAATGTCCCTTTGGATAGAGAATTTACCCATGGTACACCTCCTATAATGATTGCAATTTGTTGGCACTTACCCTTAGGCATGTGCCCTCTCTTTTTCATTACTTGCCTCTTTACCATTGGTCATGACATCAACCGTCTTGGATGAAGACTTGATATTCTGCGACTCTTCTAGATCCCTTTTCTCGCCTTTGGTATATTTAGATAAGAAGTCTCTATATTATCAAACCTTTGATTGTATCCATTAGTTGGATGCAATTGTTGGTGGTATGCCTGTGACTTTTGTGAAAGTGATAATACTTTGTTTTGTCGGTCCCGAAGATTTCTATAACCAGAAAAAGGCTTTTGATCCTGACCTTTCGAAAGTCGATGTTAGCACACTCTTGGTATTTATTCTCCCAGAAAGTACTTAGGTAAATATACTTGTCATACCGACCATGCGTCATATGTCAGATTCTTCCTTTTGGTGATTGGATTTCTTCCCAGATGGTCGGTTAGACCTTGCATCTGTAAAGGCCATATGTCTCCCCATGCAATACGTTTTTCTTCAAGATTAATAAAGGGATGTACCCTATTCAACAACTCTTTCACACTATGGGCTTCCTTTTTCCTTAATTTCTCCCTAAAGGAGTTGTCTTACTTCAAACCATTCTAAAAAATCCAGCATTTGAGGCCCTCGTCGGAGCTTCCCACTTCCACACCCATTTGTGTAAATGATCGATGTATGATTGCAAGTTCTTTGTATTACCCTGTAAAATCTTATTGAGTGTGACTATCATCATAGGTACCTTTTTTTGAGCCGTGAAGCGAGTGGTGAAATTCTCTAACAAATCGATCCATAAATCGATGCTCCTGTCATGAAAATATTTGAACCAGGACCTTACTGATATGGTCATCCTTTGTGCAAATATCTTGTAATTTTCTGCTTCATCGCCATGGTAGTAACTTAGGAAACCAATAACATGTTGCACAAGTATGTGGGGATCTCCCTCTCCTTCATAATCATTCATCTTCTGAGGTTTTTCTAATGATTTTGGTGTCCAACTCTCAAGAATGCGAGCATCAAGAGGATGTTTTTGTTAGTTTTTGAACAAAGGTTTCTTCACTTGTTCCTCAGGAGGAACATGACTACATTGGCCTCCTTCAAGAATCTGAGGAGGGATTTGATTCATCTGGCTTCTTTAATGATTAAAAGATCTCAGAGTCGCATCCTGACCGGACACAGATGGCTCAATGACAATGATGTGACTCCTTCAAGAGGTAGCTTATTGGGCCATATTTCCTCTTGGAGTCACATTGTGTGGTATTTATTTGAGACGAAGCAACTTAATCCACTGTCGCACACGAGTCAAAATGAGTTTAAAATATATAGTATAACAGAAGCGATACTCGAGTCATATTGCAAGGACTCTTGAAATGATTTAACCAACCAAATGAAATACGGGGGTTTTTAAGGTTAAAAAATTAAATTAAAGATGATTAAGGTAAAAGAGAAATTGATAAATAAGTTAATATACTATATTGATTTCCGACTTATCATCGATTCTTATAATTCCAATTCCCTAAGCGGAATCGATCCTATTCGATTACAATACACACTAACAAGCATAATTGGTATTATATGATGTATGTTCCTAATTTCCTAATTAAGCAAACAAATTTAAGTAGTCGTGAATTAAGCAAACGTGATAACAATAAAGCTACGCTGTTGTGATTATAGTTAAGGATCATACAAACGATCGAATTTAATCAACTTTATCCTATAATTAAATCGAATTAAGAAAACATAAGCAATAGAATTAAGCAAACAAGTTTATATGAACAATTGAAATGAAATTGAAATTAAAATGAAATTTATAAAAACCTCAAAGTGGAATCCAAATACATCAGATCGGCTCTTTGGGAATTAGCTCTACATAGAATTTTTAATCCCTATTTCTTATTTTTCGAATGCTTAATAATAATTCTAAAACTACTAATTTGTTTAAATAGAGCAAGGGAATTCGGGCCTAATAGAATCTGTCCCGAAAAAAAATACAAAATCGGCCCCAAAACTAAGTATTTTCTTAAGTTTGAATTGAAAACGAATTATGTGACTCTTCTGCACTTTGAATTTGCTTCTCAATTCAACACAAAACTTGTAGTTTATCCTCTCGAATTTCTAACTCATATTGGATCGCGTCAACCTCATTCTCGTAGCTTAAGTTATGTTCTGCACAACAATAAGCAGAACTCAACTTAACTTTCACAACTCTATTAAAAGCAATTATAATAGTGTGAGAAGTCATATAAAAGTTTTAGAATTTAGTACAAGATAGTGTATTAAAATACATTGATCATAATTTTTCCCTACTACTTACAAGTTTTATTGCTAAACCTTGTTGTACACATTATTTAATGATTCATTTGCGCCTTGCACATCGAGGTTTACTTGTAATAACTAGAATCCATATAGTTTCTTTGGCCTTGCTCCCACTGGCGGTGTTGGAGGCATGAATAATGGTCCGCCTTGTTGGATTTGTAGCGCTAACCCTTTAAATGGGGAAGGTTGAATGAGATTTGGATGTCAAAGAGTGTTTCATGATGACTTAATCACCACTATTTTGAGAAGAAGCTGGTGCATCTCTTGCGGGTTGAGCAACTACAACTGTCTCACGTAGAGCAGTAGAGCGAGTGACTCTAGAACCTACCATTGTTGGAAGATCTGGATGTTGGAGAGTTGAAAAGTTGAGAATCATATTTAATATATGATCGAAGTAGATCAAGAATTGAGTATCTATGGTTCGATTTCAATAAATATGAATTTCTAGGTTGAGAAAGCAACAATTTGATGAATCGAGAATTAAGTAGTAAAATGTGGAAAACATGAGAATAAAATGTCAATTCCCACAATCGCCGCCATTGTTCTGCGGGGGAACAAGAAATTATTAGAAATTAGAGGTTGGGGATTGTAACATGGACTTGAGCTTCCATTATGGTGGGAGAGTGGCTAATTTGCAAGGTTGGCACTCCAACGCTCAAGTCACTTTGAAAGTAAGATGAGTGAGTGAATTTTGAATGTTAGTTGTACTAGGAAAATGAAGAACTTCATCTTTATATAGTAGAGCAATTATAACAACTTACTAATCTTCAGGGGTATGATGTAAGGAACCGTTGGATGGATCCTGGATTCAGATAACCTGGGCTCTAACCCGAGGTAGCACTCCTGCTCAACGAGTGACTTTGTGAATCGACGCATTCTCTAGGTTGTGGTTTTTAAGCCACTTGACTGCTCCAAAAAATATATATTTCTATACAAGAAGATTTAAATCAACTTTAAATATACTATTTGAGAACTTGTTCCCAAACCTAGTATTAATATAGTCATTGAAACCAAATGGGTCTTTTGTAGCAAACCATATAATAGTCAGCAAGAAGGGATGTATTTCAATAAAAATCATTCCCTTAAAGCTAGATTAGAATCCATAATAATGTTTATTGCTTTCTCTTGTATCTTGAATTTAAAAATCTTCTAAATGGATGTGTAAAACGTGTTACTAAACAACTACTTCTAAGAGGCTCTTTACGGTTTAAAACATTTCTCTTCTCAATCATGTCTACAAGTTTAAAAGGGCTCTTTATAGTTTGAAACAAGCCCTTTCTGTTTGGTATAACCACTTGAGCAAGTTTCTACTTTAAAACAATTTTCAAAGAGGGAAGGTTGATACAACTCTTTTTATTAAAAAAACATGACATTCTTGTTCAAATTTACGTCAATGATATTATATTTGGTTCTACTAATAAATATATGTTTAATTAATTCTCTAATATAATAAAAAGTGAGTTTGAAATGTCAATTATGGATGAACTTTGTTATTTCCTTAGATTTCAAATACATCAAACAAAAGAAGGAACATTTATAAATCAAGAAAAATATTGAAAAGAACTTCTAAAAATATTTGGAACGGAAAATTCCAAAACAATCTTGTCATACCCCAAATTTTACCCCTAGATCCGTTGATCATTCGCATACCGCACAATTTCATCACTCCTGTTTTAACTAACCGTTTTACCAATTTCTGTTTTATTTTATGCACTTAGGTGTGCTACAGGAGATTCAAAGACTATCAAAGTTTTGTGTACATTGAAGGAGAGACCCCCCTCATTTCTGATGTTTGGTCAACAGGGTTATTGGAGAGCCAGGCAGAGTTCTGTGATTTATTGTACTACAAGCTCAAGGTTTTTTTCTCAGAGTATACTTTAATTCGGGGAATTTGTAGCTTACACCTTTTGAAATGGAAAATTTGAAATTGGGCCTGAACAAATAATTTTCAAATTAGAATTCAAGATTTCATTGTCAAGTTGTAATTTCAAAGAGGTGTGGACATCATTACAAGATAGTATCCAAAATGAGATGGCGCCTTAAGCTACTAAGAGGATCGATTAAAATAAGTGTTGACATGATTTAATTTAAGGAACGGAATTATCATGAATAATCAAGGTTTTGAAGCTCAAAATTTAAAGGACCTATGCAGACGGGGGCAAACTCAAGGTTATCACGAAGGGTGTTTATTGACAAACAGAAGAAACAAATTGAAAGAAAGATCGCCAGAATTAGCTTGTATCGACTCAGCAATAACCTGTTATTGTTGTGGATTTTTCCCCTCCCAAAACGCAATCTTTCCCTTTATTCTGGTTACAAAGTATTACGAGCAAATCTGTCAGTTGAAAGGCTACTAAATTACTACTTTGAAACAACTTCATAGATGCAACAAGTATATCATCAACTGGAGGTTTCTTCATTAGTCCCTCTTCGGTTGTCACATCATCAGTCTTCCCGGCACTATTAACTTTAGTAGTTTCAGAACTATCTCCAAAGGATAGAGCAAGAGCCCGATACTCTATCAACTGAAAAACCGCAAGCCATTAGTTCCATAAGGTGAAAACGGAGTAGAAGCCGCTGGCCGTGTTGTTGCGGTACTAGAGCCTTCAAAAGGTGATTCGAAGACGAGAATTCAAGTGCCCTTTCAAGCACACGTCTGAGTCGTTGTTCTTTCACGTAACGCTGGACGGTGCCCTTCGAGAATTCCGCTCGGGAGCCCCTAAACCAAAACTGCAGGATGTTAACAGTTAGCAATTTGTTGCCATTTAATTTGAGTCCCTCAATTCGGACGGTTCAATAAAAAGAGATTGTGTTAAAGCTAAACAGAACGCGATCATACCGTAGCATATCACTTCCAACCTACTTTCCTGACATCCTAAATGTTAAATCAATCCTTGGATTTTGATCTTGAAAGCTGCAAAACACAAGAGCATCGTTAGTTAATACCCAAAACAACTATCATTTACACGCATGAGAGGCTGATTGAATCAGGATACCTTTGTGATAAGGATTCTGGCGCGCTACCAAATGCTTGCAGAAGAAAACCTTCGCATTATATGCTTAAAACGGATTACATACTACACCACATGTGGTTTCCTTTCATAGCCGTAAAATGGAAACGTATCAAAGTTGTTGAGCTTGCTTTTGGAACACTGTCGGTACACTTATGGATGTACTGGTAGCTGTTGTCGCTTCGACTCAGACGTATTTGTTTGCTAACTCTCCTTTTAAGTGGACAACTTATCACCTGCAAAACATATAGGAACATCATTCTCTTGAAATTTTTCATAGGAAGAGTGCGGTAGGTCACTGCTAGCTCCATCCAAGCAGATCCTAAAGGCAAAGACCGTGAAGTCCTCACCAATGTAGTGTCGTATCCATGGCTTCGATATCACAGTCTCAAAAGCAAGTTGATATCATCATCAGCCGATAGAGTCTCGTATGCACAGGCAGTTGGGCAGTCGAAAATCGGTTGCAGGCTGAGGAAATGACTTAAGAATTAAGCCTCCAAGCACTACCAGTTCATCTTCATCTCAAGTCCTGCGTGAATATCAAGCTGACACATTCAATTCTAGCTTCTCCTATTTTAATTTAGGGGGAAATAGAATATCATGAACTGTCGAAGAGGATAAAGTTGGTTTACCTGTTTAGAAAATCGGGATAATTGCAGTAGATGTTCGTTCGAACCCTATAACCCAACAACAAGCATGTATTGTCTTCAACCGTAGAAGTTTTTCATAGCCACACAAATGGACGATTAAGATCCCAAAGCAATCCTACACAAAACCATCATGTTAATTGCTTTCCAAATTTCTTTTCAAACACAATCAAACAAAATAAACCGAATACGGAAAGTTTCATTTAACAAAGGTTAGCAGACATACTTTATGAAAAAGTTAAACATGTCTTGAACATGTTTACCTCAAGATGGAAAGTTCATCACCACGTTTGATTGCCTGATTTCCTCAATTAATCCCTTGAACCTATAAAAGAGAAGAAAAATCAGTCATTAAAAAGGGGGGGTACACACAAATTCATGGATCCACAGAAGTTCCAAATCCAGAATTCCACACACACAAAAAAATACTTTCACAAATAAAGAAGAAAATTTGAGACTCATCTTTCGTGAACCTCCATCCGCCACAAGCTCGCTAACAACCGCCAACCGGAATTCGTGAATCACCATTCTCTCCACCTTCAGAACCGCGAGCCACCACCATTCACGTTTCAGACGCAAACCACCTTTTAAAATGTTGCGAAGCCACCGTCGAAACCTACAAAATACTCACCTTTTTCGTAAGTTGTTGTTGATTTTGAATGTGATTAATTTTGTTCACTGTTTGTTTTAAGAAAAGGAGCGGAGAAGAGGAAACAGAAGAGGAACAAAGGAGAAACGAAGAAGGACGGAGGAAGAAGAGAGGAGAAACGAAGAAAGGGGGAAAGAAAGAAGAATGAGGAGAAAGGGATCAAACGACTAGGGTTTTCCACCCCAACCCCCGTCCGTTTGCGTGTGCGAGAGTGGGTCGGGTCCTGGGAAGTGGATACCCAGGCCCAGTCCATTTTCTTTGGTTTTTTTTTTGTTGTTTTTATTATCTCTTGTATTTGTTTTTGATTATTAATATTAAACAAACTAACAACTAACTACTAACATTAACATAAATCTTAAAAATTTGAATTAAATAAAATCCAAAATTAATTTTCAATCTGAAAACAAAAAAATATATAATTTAGTTTAATTTAGATTTTAATTTCAAATTTTCATTTCAATATCAAAATAATAAAAAAAACATGATTTAGATTTAGGTTTTTAATTTTTAAAAATATAACAAAAATGTTTTAATCCTTTTCTCTTATAATTATAAAATAAAAATGGTTTAACTTATTATTTCAAATCTTAAAAAATGAATAAGCACTTTTCTAATTAATTTAATGCATTCTTTTTCAAACATGATTCAATTTCTAACACTCTATTTATTCTCAAAAATACAAACACCGACAGTTAACTTCTCAACAATACACCCTTACCACCTTTTCCTAGCCTTAGGATCCGAGTCGCCGTACTCATGCTTAGGCGTCCCGCCATGGACATCCAACCCTTCATCCTAGCCTTAGGATTAGGAGTCGCCGCACTCCATACAAGTTTCCCGCCGTGAAATACTTACTCCTCACCCTTCTAATTCAAGCTTCAACGTAGAAATAGGAGTTGACGTACTCCAAAGTAAGCGCTTCCTTATGAACACTTACTTTCCCCCAGGAATCTTGACCACAGTCAAGAAGTTCCTCTTCCTCCCTCCGTGAGGGGAACTACGAATACTCTGATTCCATCCCCTACTCAGGATACGTAGGCACAAGATGCGAGTCTTGGCGAGTATACTTAGGACTAACCCCTTAGGTCCTTCTCTTCACTTTTAACCCTTAGCATAACCTTTAATCAGATAACATAGCAATAACAAACATTTAAAATAAGAGGTTCCTGTAGAGTACTACAGAGGTTTAGGATGCTAATACCTTCCCTAAACTTAACCAACCCCCGAACCTTAGATCTCTCCCCGCGTTGTGTTTACAATGCAAAATAGGTTTTCCCCTTTCTTTAACCTTTCCTTCGGATAAATCAAAGACCGGTTATAAATGAATTAAGATTCAAGTTAATCAATAACTTGACTCAAAATTTCACCGCAACATCAAATGGCGGCTTCACTGGGGACTCTCAGTGGGTTCCCCTAACTTGTTTATTATATTTGTTATATACTTGCTTATCTGCTTATCTGTTTATTGCTTTTCGGGATGATCCTTGAGTGGTGAGACAAAGTTCTACACCCGTAATTGAGTGAACTTAAGATAGGATGGTGATATATTCGACGAGGCTTATAAGGAGTGAGTCCTGACCAAGTTGACTCGAGAATCACCGCTCAGTTGAGACCCTTTCAAAAATGGTTCGGTTGAACGAATGTAGTCGTGAAAACGTTTACTATTTTTGATTGGTGTCCATGATATTGAGGACCACAGTTACCTTTAACCCCACCTTGGCCTTATCTAGGATGTAGTGCGAGACTATGAAGGAGTAGTCCCGAAATAGTGCTACACGATACTACACTCAAAAGAGGTTCTCTTGAGAATATTATTAACCACCGAGTCAGTCGGAAATTGATAATATCCAAAAGATGAACTGATGACTTTGGGCACCTTTTTAGAACCCTTGTTCTGCAGGTACAATTAACCCATAGTACTTACCATTCGGATTGGGTAGGCCTTGGCTCCGCTCATGTTCCTCTAACCTAGGACCTTTGTGTGCTTTGTGTGTTTGTGCATTGCATCCAACATCATGTCATTCCTGGTTTCAAGGAATTCAATTTGTCCTTTGCAAATTCAAAAAAAAAATTCCTACATTTCAAAGTCTAAAACTTTTTCAAGATTTCCTCGAAAATATTTGTAATCAATGATAACACGAAATCATATAGATATTTTTATGCATAATTCAACTGAAGTTTAACCGTTTTCGATCCGATTTCGGGTTATTTCCGTGCTATTTGTCTGATGTTTTGCAGGTTTTCAACGATCACGTCTAAACAAGGCAACATGAAGAAAAGAAGCAATCTCAGATGAAATATGGACGAAAAAGGAGTGAAAACACAATGAAAAGCGCAGGAAGCTGTTTTTGCTGATGTGACGACCGTCACAGCTACATGACGAGCGTCACACGGGTGACGACCGTCACACCTTGTGACGACCGTCATGCAGGCAAAAACGCCCCACTTCAATTACACGTTAAAGAATCAGTTCCAATTCCCACATAGTGGACCATGACTCCCTAAATTATCTGCCTCAAAGTCCATCATCTCCAGGGATAACCGTTGGAATTCCACTTCTATAAAAAAGGCAAGAAAGGGACCTCAGAAGGTGTGCTGCATTCATACAACGAAGTGCTGCCAAAATTATTTTCCAGAGCATATTTTCCAGCAATATTCTTATTTGTTTCTCTTTACCTTTCCTGTATTCCATTTTTCATTCTTCTGTAATTTCTACTTGTACTGTACGATCAATTTGGCATTAGAGATCAGAATCCTGCCAACATCTGTGGAGGATCTGCCCAAAGGCCAATTGGAATATTTACAGGTTTCTCATTTTAATCGATTCCAGTTTTATTATAATGCAAATCATTATTTATTGTTTTTATTTATATTTTATCTTTCCCAAATCCATGTCTAGCTAAACTTAGGTAATCGATATGTAGTAATAATTCGAATGGGATTTGATAACAACTGGTTGAAAAAACTTTCTTTTCAAAAAGTAACTTATGGTCTGAGTGTTTAAAATTGATTTACTAAATAAACTTCGTCGCGAAAGCGAGAACTTATTTAAAAGTAGTTTTGCCACGAAAGTGGGAAATTAATTAAGATACGAACCAACAAGCGAAATCTACGGTAAGGTCAGATAGTAAACACTAGTCATTCATTTTAATAACAGCGAAAGCACTTTAAAATGAATTAGAACTTAGAGATTTCCAAAAAGTAATTTTAACCCCGAACGGGATACGAAAGTGTACGTTTGGCCCTTAGGATTATGATTAGCGTCAATAACCATCGTGAGGCGAGAGTCTTCAAATCACCATTTTCTGCTTAAATAAACTTTGAAAATTATTTCATACACCAGTAACTTATCATATCCCTGAAGAACACAATTACTACGTATCGATTTAATCATTTATAATCTAAATAGTATTCTTAGTTCCCTTTTAGTGACAATCTCATTCCCTTAAACATATTCTACCTAGCTAAACATAGTAACTCCCGAGAACACTAGTTTGATTACGAGTCCCTGTGGGATTGATATCTATTATTACTACGCGATAGACTGTGCACTTGCAGTTAGGTTGTATTAGACATAGAAAGTCGCGATCAAGTTTTTGGCGCCGTTGTCGGGGACCCGTTTAGTCAATAGTGTAACCTTCTGTTACGCCGTATAGACTAGGTTAACAATTTTCATTTTTCCTTTACTAGTTCTGTCGATTGTATGCCAAGAAATCGCCCGCAAGGCGATATCGTAAAACCTTCCGTCGCAGAACTAGAACGCTTCTTACATTTAAGAAGTAGAATCATTGAGTACCAACTCAAACAACTCAAACATAACACTCCCGAACCTCTCACTCCCATTCCCAAATCAGAAGAAGAGGAACCAGAGATGGCTGAAGGACCTCCTAACAAACCGCTGAAGGCATACGCTACACCATCTCAGATGGAGCCTAGAAGTAGCATTGCTGCCCCAGCTATTACCCGAAATGATTTTGAGCTGAAACCATCATTGCTGTCGGCTGTACAACAAAACCAATTCTCAGGAAACACAACTGAGGATCCAAACGAACATCTAACGAAGTTTGTACAATACGCAGACACAGTGAAAGCAAATGGAGTAACTCCAGACGCGATAAGACTTCGTCTTTTCCCATTCTCTCTTAGAGACAGAGCGTGGACATGGTTACAATCGTTACCATCCAACTCCGTTATGACGTGGGAGCAGTTGAAGAACGTCTTTTTAGCGAGATATTTCCCGCCAAGCAAAACTGCCATGCTTAGAGCTCAAATCAACGGATTTCGACAGAAAGATACTGAATCTCTTTACGAAGCATGGGAACGATTCAAAGATATGATGAGAACATGTCCTCACCACGGTCTAGAAGACTGGGTGATAATCCATACTTTCTATAATGGGCTTCTATACAATACTAGATTGACAATAGACGCTGCCGCGGGCGGTGCACTTATGGATAAGCCATACGATGAAGCCTATCAACTGATAGAAAACATGTCACAAAACCATTGCCAATGGGGAGGTGAACGCACTCCAACTGAGAAAACCACAGCGAAAGGTGGGATGTACGAGATCAGCAGCCTTGAAAAGTTCAACGCTAAAGTAGATGCTCTAGCACAGAAGATCGATAGCCTGACCGTTAACCCCACTGCAACTGTCGCTGCAGTAACTCCAAATTGCGAGTTATGCGGAAGCACCACTCATAATGCACCCGAATGCCCATTGCTAGCCGGAATCCCACCAGACCAGGTAAATTATGCTCAAGGAAATCCCTACGCAAATACCTACAACCCAGGTTGGCGAAATCATCCAAACTTTTCTTACAAAAGCGAAAATGCATTGCAAATGCCTACTGCTCCGCCAGGATATCAGAAACCAACTGCTCAGAATGCACCTAGGAAATCGAACCTCGAATTGATGATGGAAAAGTTCATAGCTACTCAAGCTCAAACAAACAAAGAATTCCTGAATCAAAACATACACACTAGCGAGCAAATTAAACAGTTGACAGGAAAAGTAGACGCTTTAGCCACCCACAACAAAATGTTAGAAACTCAGATATCACAAATGGCTCAACAGCAAGCCTCTGCTGCCGCACCTGCTGGCACATTTCCTGGACAACCCGAACAGAATCCAAAAGGCCAAGCAAATGTTGTGATACTAAGAAGTGGAAAAGAATTGGACGAACCGATCGATCCGAGGACCGAAAACTCAGCCATGCAACAAAAACCAACTGAACAAGCAGAAAAGGAATCCGAGTTAGAGAAAAAGGAGGACAACGAGAAGGAGGATACCGCAAGTGAAAAAACTCAAGCACCTCCAGTGCCATATAAACCACCTATCCCTTATCCGCAAAGACTAATAAACTCCAAAACTTCAGGACAGTTTAAGAAATTTGTAGAGCTCCTTAAACAGTTGAATATTACTATTCCTTTTACAGAAGCGATAACTCAAATGCCGTCATACGCTAAATTTCTCAAAGAAATCCTGTCGAATAAGAGAAAGATTGAGGATAATGAAACAGTTACACTTACTGCAGAGTGTAGCGCTATTATTCAAAACCGTGTGCCTCCTAAATTAAAAGACCCAGGTAGTTTCTCCATACCCTGCGTCATAGGAAAGTTCGTGATAGACAAAGCTCTATGCGATTTAGGAGCCAGTATCAGTGTTATGCCCTTATCTATATGCAAAAAGCTGAATATGGGAGATCTCAGACCAACCAAAATGTCCGTACAATTAGCTGACAGATCAGTAAAATACCCAGTCGAAATACTGGAAAACGTTCCAGTACGCATAGGACAATTCTACATTCCAACCGACTTCATAATCATGGACATCAAGGAGGACACTGTAACCCCAATTATCCTAGGAAGACCATTCCTAGCTACAGCTGGAGCAATTATAGACGTGAAGAAAGGAAGGCTAACATTCGAAGTAGGAGAAGAAAAGATAGAGTTCATTCTCACCAAGTTCTTACAAGCACCAGCAATAGACGATACCTGTTATTTAGTGGACGAAATTGACGAATGCATAAGAGAACTTGAAAATGAAGAGACCACGTATTTAGAAATAATAAAGATTCAAATACCAGATATTTCTGAAGACGATAATTGGCGTAAATCGTACAAAGACGACAGCCTAAGCAAAAGCTTAACGCTGACCCCAAACCATATGCCAGGTCCGAAGAACCCATCTTTAGAACTTAAAACACTACCCAAAAACCTTAGATATGAATTCCTAGACGATGAACTAAAAAGACCAGTGATAGTCAACGCCGACTTAGGACAACCAGAAACCGAAAAGCTATTAGAAGTCCTAAAGAAGTACCCCACCGCGTTAGGCTATAACATAAGCGATCTAAAAGGTATAAGCCCTTCGATCTGTATGCATCGAATTACAATAGAGGAAGACTCTAAAACCTCTCGAGAGCATCAGAGGAGACTGAACCCCATCCTGAGCACTGTAGTCAGAGATGAATTAAAGAAATTGCTAGATGCAGGAATCATCTATCCAATCTCCGATAGTGAATGGGTCAGCCCAGTTCATGTCGTACCCAAGAAAGGAGGAGTCGCAGTAGTTAAAAACGAAAAAGGCGAATCAATAACAAAAAGAGTCATAACTGGAAGCAGGATGTGCATCGACTATAGAAAGCTCAACAAGGCTACACGCAAAGATCACTTCCCGTTACCCTTCATAGACCAAATGTTGGAAAGATTAGCCAAACATTCGTATTTCTGCTATCTAGATGGTTACTCAGGATTCTTCCAAATTCCCATCCATCCTGATGACCAAGAAAAGACTACATTCACCTGTCCTTATGGTACTTTTGCTTACCGCCGAATGCCATTCGGACTCTGTAATGCTCCAGCAACCTTCCAAAGATGCATGATGGCAATCTTTGCAGATTTCATAGACGACATCATGGAAGTGTTTATGGACGATTTCTCGGTATGTGGACAAAGTTTTGAAGGATTCTTACAAAACCTAGAAATGGTATTAGAACGTTGTGTAAAAGTGAACCTCGTCCTAAATTGGGAGAAATGCCATTTTATGGTCCGACAAGGAATAGTTCTAGGACACGTCATATCAGATAGAGGGATTGAGGTAGACAAAGCTAAAATAGAGATTATAAAAGATCTCCAACCTCCAAAATCCATACAAGAAATACGGAGTTTTCTAGGACATGCCGGTTTCTACAGAAGATTTATAAAAGATTTTTCGAAAATCACAAAACCTCTGACCGGCCTGTTGATGAAAGATGTTGAGTTCGTCTTCGACGACGACTGTTTAAAAGCATTCGAAACATTGAAATCAGCCCTGATCACCGCACCAATCATGCAACCACCCGATTGGCGACTACCGTTCGAAATCATGTGCGATGCGAGTGATTATGCTGTAGGCGCAGTTCTAGGACAAAGGAAGGACAAGAAACTCCATGCTATCTACTATGCCAGTAGAACCTTAGATCCTGTCCAAATGAACTACGCTACCACAGAAAAGGAACTTCTAGCAGTTATATTTGCGCTTGACAAATTCCGTTCTTACTTAGTAGGAGCAAAAATTATCATATACACAGACCACGCTGCCATAAGGTACCTAATAAGCAAAAAGGATGTCAAACCAAGACTATTGAGATGGATCCTGTTATTACAAGAGTTTGACTTAGAAATCAAAGATAAGAAAGGAACCGAGAACGTTGTTGCAGATCATTTATCCCGAATAGAAGGCATCAAATATGAACCAGTACCGATAAATGACGATTTCCCGTACGAACGTCTGATAGCCAAATTAGAAAGTGAACACCCAATTCAATCTCGGAAGATCCAGAATTCGAAAAAGCCGTAGAAGTCGTCTATGCCCAAGTCACATTACCTTGGTATGCTGACATCGTTAATTACCTCGCTGTGGGCGTGCTTCCACCGGATCTTACTTATCAGCAAAAGAAGAAATTCTTTCACGATCTAAAACACTATTATTGGGACGAACCTCTACTCTTCAAGAGAGGGGCCGACAACATATATCGTCGCTGCGTCCCAGAGGAAGAAATAGAAAATATTATTTCCCAATGCCACTCAGCACCATACGGTGGTCATGCTAGTACATCCAAGACGTGCGCTAAGATTCTCCAAGCCGGCTTATTCTGGCCTAATCTCTGGAAAGACGTTCACATCGCTGTGCAAAAGTGCGATCGATGCCAACAAACTGGCAACATCTCACGACGCGATGAAATGCCTCAGAAAGGAATCTTAGAGATAGAAATCTTCGACGTATGGGGAATAGATTTCATGGGACCCTTTCCACCTTCTTTTGGTAATAACTACATACTCGTCGCTGTCGATTACGTGTCTAAATGGATAGAAGCCATAGCTGCCCCAACAAACGACGCACGAGTAGTAATCAAACTCTTCAAAAACACAATCTTTCCTAGATTCGGTGTACCGAGACTCGTCATTAGTGACGACGGATCTCACTTCATATCGCGAATATTCGATAAACTTCTCTCTAAATATGGAGTCCGACACCGAGTAGCTACGCCTTATCATCCGCAAACTAGCGGACAAGTAGAGGTCTCGAACAGAGAAATAAAACAGATCTTGGAAAAGACCGTCGCTACCTCAAGGAAAGATTGGTCATCAAAGCTACAAGAAGCTTTATGGGCTTATAGGACCGCATTTAAGACACCAATAGGTACTACCCCCTATAAATTGGTTTACGGTAAATCCTGCCATCTCCCTGTAGAATTAGAGCATAAGGCCTTCTGGGCCATTAAGACACTCAACTTCAACTACACCGAGGCAGGAGAAAAGAGAATCTTGAACCTACACGAGTTGGAAGAACTTCGATTAGACGCTTACGAAAACGCCCGTATCTACAAAGAACAAACTAAAAAGTGGCATGATAAACGTTCAATCAGGAAATAATTCAGTGTGGGAGACATTGTATTGCTATTTAACTCAAGATTAAAACTCTTCCCAGGTAAACTAAAATCTAGGTGGTCTGGACCTTATGAAGTGACTAAAGCACTTCAGAGTGGAGCTGTTGAAATTACCGATAAGATGAATGCGCCATTCATCGTAAACGGGCAACATCTAAAACACTATAATAAGAACGAAAACAATCCCCAAGTCAGCAGCATAGCATTGCTTGAGCTTCCAGCTCAAACACCCGAATAGCTTCTTACCAAGCTATCGTCTGGCTTTAGACGTTAAAAACAGCGCTTACTGGGAGGCAACCCAATTTCCCTCGTTATTGTATTTTTCTTTAAAATTTTACTTTGAAAATCCATCGAAAATTCTAAACTCATAATTACTACCACTTTCTACTTTCGTTCATTTTCATACTTTTATTTTTTATTTTATTTTCTCTCTTTTGTCTTTTGTTTCTACCGCCTTTCATTTCTAAAAATCTTGACTTCAATTTCCTGTTTCAAACTTTTCAGGATTTTTAAACGCCTTCAAAATATTCCTTATGTTTTCTCTGAATTACCTGCGAGTATGGCCGAATACGACTTCACAAAGGTTCACTTCCGAGGACTCGCTCAAAAGGCAAGATTTGCAGCACTGATCGAAAAAGAATTCGCCTTAACGATGTATTATGATAAGGCTACTATGGATAAACTAGGGATCACAGATAGCATTCAATACCTGTTCAATCAACTGGGTTGGGAGAACACTGCTCTGAAAACACGTTTCGCTACCTACAAGGATCTTACCTATGAATTCCTTAGTTCTTTCAGATACATACCTGTAACCCGGTGAACTGACTTTAAACAATGTTGCGGATAGCAAGAGTCGCCACCGACTTTTATTTTATCCATAAGGAAAGGTTATAAAAGAACAGGAAAGACCTTAGAGAATATTTTGGGTCCGGGGGGTAGGTTATGAAAAGGGAAGGTATTAGCATCCTTTTCATCCATGGTTATCCATGGGCTCTTAGGTACTTAAGCTCACTTTTGAATTGTTTTGAAATTGTAGTGTGTGAATAGAAAATTTTCAGAATAGTTAATAAATAATCCATGTAAGGATGTGTTAAGAACTTGTTTGAAAACTTGTTGAAAATTTGTTTAAGTGCGAAACAATGTTGAAGTGAGCAAGCACCTAGGAGTAACCTACCCTAATGTTTAGAGGTCTTTCTTATTCTTCATTCTTTCCTTTAGTAAGACTATCCCTACTATAATGGAGTAGGTAGTCCTTACTTTGGATGTTAAGGGATATGTGAGGGACAATTTGACTTTGAAGGCCATTGTGGGATGTAATAAGCACATATAAGGGACCATCATCATTTTTCGAAAGGGACTCGATTCGTAAAGGCAACCATAAGGGACTTTGATGATTTTTCTATTTGAGGGACTTGCTTTATACACCCCACTTAACCATTATTCGTAGGCAACTTGAGGGATATCCTTAGGAAGTGAGACGGCGATTAAAATCGACTTACGTGTGTGACGTGTTTATTTTAATTATCTTTATTTAAAAGTGATCTAAATTTATTTTAATATTACATACAGGTTGTTACACTCCCTAATTACTAACCATAATAATAATTAAATAATTAAACACCTTTACATCCAAGAAACAATTACAAAATAATAAGCAAAATAATTAAATAGCAAAGATAAATAAAATATAAATAAGCAATAATAAATAATAAAGGGGGTTAATTCTAAGTTTACTCGGCAAGACATCGCATCTTGTGCCTACATATCCTTACGGGAATGGAATCAGAGTAATCGTAGTTCCCCTCAAAAGGGAGGTTAGAGACTTCTTGACTGTGGTCAAGGTCTCAAGGGGAATAAACGCATCTTAAGGACACGCTTACGCGGAGTGTAGAAACTCCAAATCTCTACGCTGAATTGTTAAGTTGTAATTAGGGTTAAATTAGGTTAGGGATTCCGCGGCGGGAAACCCTAAAATGAGCGCGGCGGCTCTTTGACCTAATGCTAGGGGTAAAGTTGTAATTTTGCCTGCGGCGAGGCATTTGTGAAAATTTAGGGTTGAAAAGGTGTAAGGGTTGAAGGTGAGGACTATTGACACGGCGGTCAAAAGCTAGACCTAATTCCTTCGGCAGTGCGTAGTGTGACAGAAATAATGGTAAACGCGTGAGATAATTGAATTGCAAACAGAGAGATAATGTCATAATTTAAACCATGCAAGCAGAAATTTAAAGGCAGAATTTAAAGAGCGATTGTTAAGTTCGCGAGGTTACATGAGAGGAGCAGATACAATATGATAATGAAATTTGAATTGAACAATAATAAAATAAAATAAATAACGGTTCTAGTTATTATAAAAAAAAGATTTTAGTTATTATTTTAAATTTATCTAAAAAAAGTTTTTCTTAAAAATAATAGGTTTTCATATTAATTTGGAAAAGATGTTAATGTTATTTATTTTAAAAAAACAGATTTTTATATTATAACAAGTTTTAATAAATTAATGATAACAATAATAATAATAATGGTAATAATAATGATAATAATGATAATAATAATAAATAATGATAATAATAATACTAATGATAATAATAATAATAATAATAATAATAATAATAATAATAATAATAATAATAAAGCAATAATGAATTTTAAATGTGCCAAATAACCCAACAATGTTGCTAACGCAGAAATGCGCTCATCGCAACCAGATCTAAATTGGACGAAACAAAATTTATCGCAAAGAAAAAGAAATTAAGCAAAAAATAGTATTATTGCTCCCACAAAAATGCGATCATCGCAACCAGATCGAACTAACACAAATGTCACGCGTCATGCACACAAATGTGCAAACATCGTATCGACATAATTCGATTAAAAATTAATCTTATATATATAAACTCTAACAATTTAAAAATTATATATATATAAACATAACAGTAATAGATAAAGAAAAAGAAATAACGGTAATAGATGAAGAAAAAGAAATAACGGTAAAAGATGAAGAAAAAGAAATAACGGTAAAAGATGAAGAAAAAGAAACAACAGTAATAGATGAAGGAAAAGAAATAACGGTAAACGATGAAGAAAAAGAAACAATAGTAATGGATGAAGAAGAAAACTAAATAACGGCAAACGGCACTCACTCCTCTTAGGTTTTTTTCATTCCCCCCCCCCCTTTTCCAACAAGGCAACACATGTATATATAGGGAACAAATTAGGGTTAACACCAAATTGTCAATAATGTCCCTAAAGCCCATTTTAAAGCCCAAACTAAATAATTAGTTAAGAAAAAATAAAATTTAAATAATTTAAAATAATTAAAATAAACTTAAAATAAAAACTAATAATCCTATTGATTCCTAAAATAAAAAATATTATAAAAAGAACAAAATTTTTTTCAATATTTTTTATTTTATGATTTTTTGGATATTTTTATGAATAATTTAGAAAAAAGTGAAAAAAATAATATTTTAAAAAATGATTTAATTAAAATACGAAAATAATAATTAAATAATAATAAAAAACTATTTTTGTTATTTTTTTAATGAAAGATAGAAAAATTTAGAGTAAAAATAATAAAAAACAAAAAAAAGTGACAAAGGTGAGATTCAAACTCTCAACCTCTCACACTCATAACTCCTTACACATGTCCTCTTGCCAATTGTGCCATTTTTACTTTTTAGAAAAAAAATGCATGCCATATGATATTTACCTGCAAAAAGTCAAACGACTACACAAATTTGTTAGTAATTGATTAAATGCAATAAAAATGCAATGAAATGCGACGACAAATCTTAGGGCAAAATTTGGGGTATTACAGTTATTATGATAATATTTCTCACCCAACCTCTCTTTGATGTTGGCAAAAAAAATCATGAAGTTTGACTTTGGTTTGACCACAGTTGACCTCAGTTTGACTTTTTAACTGCATTGACTGCTTTTGACTTATCTGATCATCTGACTGAGCAAACTTTTGAGAAAAGTCTTGAAACTTGACATGGGGGTTCTTATACACATATAAGATGTTATGAAGCTCACTTGAAGTCTTGGAAGTCCATTTAGCCTGATTAAAGTCAAAACCCTAGTTTTGGATGCACTGCTTAGGAGGTGCATTGTCTGAGGGAATTGTCAACTCTTCTGACCAATTGTGAACTTTGTGAACCTTGTGAATCTTCATAAGATATCTTGTGATACTCATGGGAGGTATTGTGAAGCTTGTGAACCTTGTGAACATCATGAAGTGGCTTTGTAGGCCCCATGACCCTTAGAAAAGCTTTGTAAACATTGTGAATCTTGTGAACCTTGTGAACCTTCATAAAGTAGCTTGTGGACTTTATGAACTTCATGAAAGGTTATGCAAGTTGTTGGAGAACTTATGAACCTTGTGAACCTTCTTAGAACACAAAGTCTTGTATTGTGAGGGCAAATTTTGGGGTGCAACAATACCCAACTATGGTTTTGGATCCAGCACAGAGCTGATTACCTTCCGATTGTTTGGAATGGACCAAACCCATAGCCGGATGTCACTAGCCAACCTCCTAGGATTTCCTAGCGGACCGCATGTGTTCATCAGTGCAGAAGATGACGATATTGATTTTCAACTCGATCAATTCTGGGGTAGAATCACAGGCGACTATCACCCTGAACCAGACAGAATGTATAATGATGACATTCATAACCCAGCCTTCAGATACTTCCATAAGATACTAGCTCACACCTTGTTTGGAAAAGAAGAAAATATTACTGCAGTATCTAAAGAGGAGTTATTCATCATGTTCTGTGCTTCTTAGGGACGGACAGTAAATGCAGTGCCTTTCATGATGAGATCTTTCAAACGCCTCACGCTGGAACCTCAGACACCTATTCTTATAGGAGGCCTAGTAACAATGATTGCCCACGAGCTTGGCCTTAGATTCCACTTAAATGCCAGCACTCGTTTTGGCACCATCCGACCCATGAACATACAATTCTGCTTTAACAGGCGCATCTTAGGAACTATGGGACCTGGACCGTATGAGTACCTCATTAACGAAAAACCAGTACAGCTATTCACACTGCTTGATCATCTGATGACAAGTATCCACAACAAGGACAACTGGCTCTATGAATTGGATGAGCCTATGAGACCTCCTTCACCACAGTCAACACCACAGAACTATATGTATGACAGTGACCACATCTCCGAGGCACACGACTATATGTACTATGAGGATGCTGTCTCTGAAACTGAAGTAGACCCTACAACTCCTCCGCACTACAACACTTATCCCGAGCCTATCCCTAAGGAGACCACCGACAGAATGGATGCCGTGTTACTCAGATTGGACGACGTCGATACAGCTCTGACTAATGTAAAAGCTGACATCGCAAGCATGCACAGCGAACTGGTAGGCTTCATGGATCTAGTCTGCGACCAACTCGACTACTATTCACGGAAATTCGATGAGTTGAAGGCACGAAAAGATTAGTTACTAGCTCTTAGCAGTAGTTTCAGTTTAGTCTAGTCTAGTTAGTTCATTTAATCATTTGGATTTTTCGCATTGTTAGTTCTCTTTGTGTACTACATACAATCGTTTCAATTTTATGTTATTTCAATTCTAGTTTTTATGCAATTATTCTATTTTCGCATTATCCGTTGTTTGTTGGCTATTCAATTATATTGTAGTATCATTACTAAGCCTTAAATTCACTACGAGGACGCCCTCAGAGCAAATTTCTGCGTTCTGCAGATTTTGCTGCTGTGACGACCGTCATAGGACCCTGACGAGCGTCACGCGGGTGACGACCGTCACACCTACGTGACGACCGTCATGCAGTCAAAAACTGATATCTGATAAAACAGGGTTCGTGTTCTCTTCCACTTCCCCCCATTATCACTTTCAATCATCCTAACTCCTACCCCACTACGAATTTTCGTCCTCCCCACATTGAACTATAAATTTCAACTCCAAATTCAACCTCCAAACCACACTTCTGTCAGTTCTTCCCTCTCTGCAGAAAAACCCCAATCTTCAGAAACCTCTCCATCTTCCAACAATGGCAAGGAATGCAGAAACCCCAGATGTCAGTAACATTACCTTCAGTGAAGGAGACTTAGGCGAAAGACAACGAGCAAACTACATCGCATTTCATCAGAGGTCGCTCCAGCCGACTCACTACCCGCACCTTCCATCGCTTACGGAGCTCGGACTCCTTGAAGGCGTAACCTGGATGCTTCAAAGGGCAGGCATCTGGAACCTCTGCACCAACCCACAGCCAACATATGAACAACTCACTCTTGAGTTCTTGAGTTCGTTCACTTACGCCACATCCAGCGGCGAACTTAACCAGCACTCAGGCGCCGCATGCTTCCGGATGTTTGGCACCAACTATCAGGTGAACCAAAATCAGATTGCCAGCATCCTACAACTACCTCGCGGCGACAACGCTCATCGTCGCATCACCGATCAGTTCTAGCACGAAGCTTTCGCGCTGTGGTATCAGTTGACCGGCCTCAATGCCGATGGTTGGGACCTATCGCTCGCGCGAAAATGAGGTGTCGGCACAACAGAAGAGTCGCCACCTTTCGTTATTTATCCCTCAGAGCGGGAAAGGAAACGATCAGAAAAACCTGACGAAAAAAAGGGTAAGACAAGGTCGTCGCAACCATTATCTGGGTTCGGGGAGTCGGTTACGCAAGGGGAAGGTATTAGCACCCCTCACGTCCGTCGTACTCGACGGGATCCACGCTTGGTGTTTATAAGGAAAAGGGTGTGTTTTATTCTATCTACCTATCAAGGCTGGCTGAAAAAGAAAAGAAAAATGACTCGGCAAAGCGTCGCACTTTATGCCTACGTATTCTTATCAGAGAATGAGAAATCAGAGTCAACGTAGTTCGGCCTACGAAGGGTTATGGGGGAAGGTAGCTCGCTAAGACTTCGTCATCTTGTGCCTACGTACTCTCAACAGGTATGAGAGATCAGAGCTCACGTAGTTCGGGAAACTACGGTTTATTTCCTGTTTTGAGAGAAGTGTTTTTTTATTGTGTTTGCGATTTCAACCGCACTAGAGACTATGACATGAGAGTGAATGCGTCGCATGTCACCCAAAGAGTACCATACTAAACATCCAGACTGTGGAAAAGAAACTCTCCCACAATCCTTTCTCAGATAGCTTAAGGCTCGTAACGTATGAAAGAAATCATTCATGATTACTGTATCTTAAACTGTTTTGAGATGAGAAGAGAACAGGCCCAACTAGGAGGGAGACTATCAAGTCCTACTGTTGTCATGCCATGGATTCATCCTATGGTTGAGGTTTGAACAGGGAACTCCTAGAAGTTGTCATGCATAGGTTTCAACCTAAAAGTCTATCATCAAATCCTTATCAAAGGAAATGAGAGTCCTAAGGGATCATGTCAATGATACACCAAAATAGACAAAGCATCAGCTTAACGGTAAAATGCATGCAATGCAAGTGAGGGAGGAAATGTGTGTGGGGCTTCAGCCTCCACAAGCTCATCTCAACCTCAAGCCAGTCATGAAATAACAGTAATCATACTGAAAAATAAACAACATGCTATCAAGCAATAAACAGTAAACTGCAGTCATACAGATAAAAGAAATGAAATACCATCCATGCTTGAGAAAGAAATTATCTACATCTAAGCTCTCCCTAATCCTAACCCTAAAAACAAAACCCTAATCAGATCTCTAAGCAAATCCCTAAAGCAAAACCCTATACAAGAGAAATCAATCCCAGTCTTCAAGCTTCAAAACAAGCTTACCAAAGAAAGGGAGCTAAGTAGGCAGACTCATAGTGCCCTCCTCAGGAAAGCACTAGGAGGCTTATACTTAGGACTCATATCCCATGTGGCTCAACAAATGTGATCAGTTTACATTCCTCCTCAGGAGAAACTAAACTCACATGAAGGCTCCAACATCATTGGATACTTGGGAAATCCTACATGAACTAAGGGAACTAAGTGAACAGACCCATAGTGCCTTCCTCAGGAAAGTACTAGGGGGCTTCCACTTAGGAATCATATCCCATGTGGCTCAACAACTGTGATCGGTTTACATTCCTCCTCAGGAGAAACTAAACTCACATGAAGGCTCCAACATCATTGGATACTTGAGAAATCCTACATGAACTAAGGGAACTAAGTGAACGGACCCATAGTGCCTTCCTCAGGAAAGTACTAGAGGGCTTCCACTTAGGAATCATATCCCATGTGGCTCAACAACTGTGATCAGTTTACATTCCTCCTCAGGAGAAACTTAACTCACATGAAGGCTCCAACATCATTGGATACTTGGGAAAGAGGTGAGAAGAAAGAATGAAAGACATCCATAGTACCTTCCTCAGGAAAGTACCATGAACTTCCCTAAGACTCCAGGGTCTCAAACCTCACAGAAAGAGAGCAAGCTCCTAAACCAGGCCTTCAATCCATGCCTCCTCCAATCCTCTAGTATGCTCCACTAAGCTCCACAATGAGATGCCAAGCTCCTCCAATCAAAGGAATACCCTAAAGCAAAGCAAACTAACAAAACTTGCCCTAAAGGCCACACAAACAATCATTCAATTCAAAAATCAACTAAAAATAGCATATTATTCTATTAATTCCTAATATAAGTTCTAGGGGACCCTACATAACTACCCTTAAGTCCCATATATTCCCCATAGACTAAATTGCCCTATAAAGCCTAAAACAAAATTGTTCAAATTCAACTATGCTTCATAAAACCCTAATTTTGTTATGCTAATGCTATTTAATCAAACTAACTAAAATCTAATCCTAAAAATCATGGTATAAAAACCAGAGGGAACTAAGATCAACATCTAATTATACTAAAAAGAATGGATTAAAAAACTTAAGGGAAGATCCTAAACCAAATTCTACAAAATCCAACATTAACCTAAATCATTAAAAAGCTATTTAAAAGAAAAATATGCTAAAAATATAAAAATAAAAAGAAAATGGGATTTTATTATTTGCTAATTTTCTAGACAGAAGTATGAACCTAATGCAAAAACAAGAAATTAAAAATATTGATTTTTCAATTATTTATGAATTTTTAAAATGCTAGAGAATAAAAGAAATTAAAATCAAGAAAATTAAGAGAAATGGGAGGGGGGGTGCTAAAAGCTGAGGCGCCTAGTTCATTTATTGGATGGGCTGAAAAGGGGTGGTGCAAATAACAAATGCGCTAAGCCCAATTGCATTTCATAAATTCAATTAAAAAACCAAAGAAAAAGACTAAAAGCTCGGTGCGAATAGCATCAGAAAACAGTTTATTTTTCTTTGGGCTTCACATGGGGGTGGGATTAGTACGTTTGGTCCAGGCCCAGGGTTTCACATTAAGTGAAACGCAGCGTATTGCTGCGTTCATCTTTCCCTCCGTTTCCAAATTAAATTCCAGCCGTTGGATTGGTTTAACAAGTCAAAGTCTCCCCACGATCTAACGGACATCAACCCGTCTTCAACCTTGGAACCCTAGGGTTTCAGGAATCACAACTCCATGCAGGGATCTTCCTCTCCCTCGTTCTCACTCAATTCTCCATGAATTTCTAAACTTCAAGAACCAAAAATGATCTACAATCTCCCAGGAATACAACCATACTCTTGGTTTTAATTGAAACCCCCTAGAACTCCAAACCCGATAGCATGAAATCCTTGGTTCACCAACTTTACACTGTGATCAACCCTCCTAATTCTCGATTCTTTCTACACTAACATGTTCTTTGCATTACACTGATCTTAACATGCTATGGTGTATGCATTAAAACTCATTAACCTAATCAATCTTGATCATTAAAGTTTCAACACCATATATGCAAACTCCATGGATGGCCCTCAAACTCACTGAACTTAATCCTCTAATCATCCCTAACAGTTCTAACCTAAAATTCTAACCTATTCATGCATAATTAAAGAGGTAGAAGAGAAAATGCCAACCTGCTTCTTGGCTATGGCAGAGGTAGAAACATCCTGATTCAATGCTTGTAAACCTTCACAAATGGTCTTTGCTTGGTATAATGGCTTCTGTTTGCAACAACTTTGATGGAGAGAGCTTGTAGAAGAAGATTCGAAGCTTGCTTGCAATGGAATCCACCCTTGAATATCTCTCTCTCCTCTCACTCTCTTCACCAACCTTGCTAACCCTCTATCTCAGCATACTCTTCCCAATATATAGAATCATTTAGAAGGCCCTAGAATCTTCTGGAATGAACTAGAAATGTATGGAATTTCTCATGTAGTGACATTATGCATTCATCTCATACCATGCTTCAATTGCCCTTACAGCCCTTTAATTCCATTTGAAAATCTCCTCATATGAGTTATTGGAGGTGTATGAGTGCTTAACCAGCTGATTCCTTGCCTTTTGTTGAGCTTCACATTGATGCCTTATAATGCAAGTAATGGAATTCCAAAGCAACTCCCAATTTTAGGCCTCAACTCAAAAATGTGTCTAAACCATTGTTTCCAAAATGTTGTTTAGACTCAAAATCATATATCATATGACCTATTTTGGATTTGTAGATTGCTCATTCCATTTTCCAATTTGAATCCATTTAACTTATGTCTCTTTTTTTAGGTCATTTTCACTAACTTTTGTCAATTCTTGCTACAAGCTTTTCCAACATGTCATTACCACTCTTTTAGACTCAAAATGTCATTTTGAGCAACTTTTATGTTGAAAGTTTTTCCATTTGAAGCTTGGAAGTAGGGGATATGACCATACGCTTGAAATGACCTATAAGTTCAAAATGACCAAAATACCCTTGGCTTGTCAAAGCCATAAGTTGAGTTCTACAAATCCTGTCAAGGACTTCTAGTACTCTCTAGAAAGCTAAGAAGATGATATTCAACATTCATGTTGACCAAGAGATCATAGGAATCATCCTACTAGGGCAAAAGTTGTCTGCAAGTTGGGTGACTTTCAAGGACCCAGATTCACATACCTCAGATGACATGCAATTTGTCAAAACCATAACTTGAGCTCTGCAAATCCTATCAAGGACTTCTACCACTCAAATTAAAGCTAAGAACAAGCTCTACAACATTCATGTTGTGGGGAAGATGAGATGACAATCACATCTTGAGCTAAAACTACCTGGAAGATAGGGATCAAACTAGGGGATTTTACACTGTCCATCCTTAGAAACCCTAGCTTAAAACTTCTCAAACTCCTCAATCATGATGAGTTAGTCTAGGAATCATCCTTATAACATCTCCATACATCATTACATGATCTCATGTCTCTTGGATTAGGTCTCAACCTTCTCCAAATCTGCAGTTGACCTAGGGTTGACCCAGTCAAAACCCTAATTCTACCATTCATGGTTGAATCTTCTGAATTCTTGCATAATGATCTCTCTGGGCTTCATGATGGCTTTCAAGACATCTCATAAACTTTCTCAAAGCATCAAGTTCACTCTCATAGTCTCATAATCATCTGGGGAGGACCCACAACTCTCAAGTTATGAGACACACAACCTTGGTGTCAACCAATTTCTCTGAGGATCTCTTGAACTTTCTGATGAAGGTATCAACCTTTAAACACTTGATGGATAAATAAATGTTGGTCAAATTTTGGGGTGCAACAGCTGCCCCTATTCAAACGGCTTGAACCTGACTGGGTGAGAAGCGAACGGCTCTCAGCCAATCAAGGTGCGAGACGGTTGAATACCGGTAAACCCGAAAATTTGCCAACTGCACGAGCACACGATACTCTGCGGGGAACAAATCTTCGAATACTGCAATACTAGCTGCACGGTAACTGTAACACCCCACTTCCCGTATTAAATAAAATATAAATATTATAGTAATAATCAGAGTTTTCACCAAAAAGTGGGATATCACATCTCCAAATTTTATAAAAATACTTTATTCATTCTTTTCAAAATAATACAGCGGAATTTGTTTCATAAAGTAAAATACATCAAAACATGATACGTCACAGGATTTCAACACGTTCGACATAAAACAGTTACAACACCCATATCCCGTGTTACGTATCAGAGCATCCTAGACTCGACAGTCACACCAATATCCAAGCTAGCTAAACACCTGGATTATCTGTACTTCCGAAGAAGCACAGACCACAACAACAACAAAGGGGTGAGAAATCATGATCAAAAATATAATGGTAATGTAATACATGTAATAAGGCAGTAAAACACACCAACACATCAATTATTCACCCCAACAACACCATATAACGAACCTACTGTTCAAATTATAATATAACATATTATAATGCAAAATGCAACTCAACACCATGCATGCGGTACCGACTCATTGGTTCATTCAATCGAACCCACCATTCTCCACAAAGGAGTACGGGTGAATCACTTACGCTCCATCTGAGACATGATTCAACCCCACCATTCTCCACAAAGGAGTACGGGTGAATCACTTACGCTCCATCCGAGACATGATTCAACCCCACCATTCTCCATAAAGGAGTACGGACAGATCACTTACGCTCCATCCGAGACATGATCCATCCCACCAATGCACCATGATATGCACACACCAATGCATAACTATTATGTTCAGGCACACTAAGTGCACACGATCCACCTGATCGTATCATTATACATCACATATATATGCATAGATATAACATGCACCAACACCATATAAATCAACCAGATAGTAAACAAGTTCATATTCTATCACCAAGATACAAACACATCTCACTACTCGGGGATACACGATCCTACTGATCACTACACACACATACATCAACTAATTGTCCACCAGTCATTATTACGGGAAACATGCACTATCACCAAGTACACAAGTTAGTTCCCTCACTCATCATTCTTACAGTGCATCAAGGCCAAAGGGATCACACAAGCCCAAGCTTAAGGCCAAAACATCACAAAATCACATTCTGGTTCTGCTACGTTCACTGGCATTCGCCAGGCGAAGCCCCGTAGCGAACCTTCGCTAGCATTCGCCAGGCGAACCTGCTGGCGAAGCCCTCATTTCATTATCGTGCACTCGCCAGGCGAACCTTCATTCGCCAGGCGAACCTTCGCTGGCCACACTCGCTAGGCGAAGTTCCTACCCTTTTGGTCTGGGACTTAATTCTGAATTATTCGCTGCCACTCGCCTCAGCTCGCCAGGCGAACTCTCGCCTCCCTTCGCTAGGCGAATCTTCGCCAACACTCGCCAGGCGAAGCCCAGCGAATGCTGCGATTCACCAAGTTCTCTCACAGTTCTGCAGAGTGCTTTCTAAGCCAAATTGTACCTATCATCTCAACTCAGACCCTCAGTCTATTCTAGTACCAATCTTGCACATTACCGTAACAATAGGTTTCTAATTCCTATTCCCAAAATCATCACCTACACACTTTATCGATACCTCAAAAGCCATACAGAATTTTCCCTAAAGACCGTAAAACACCCTATATGCCCTATATGCCAAATCAACCCAAATCACCAATTCATTAACGATTACTATATAATTAACAACAATCATCATCAATCATAATATAACAACTCACAATATCATATATAGATGATCTTTCTACGGGGTTAGGGAATCCCCAACTACCCTATACATGTATAAGCCATTTCCCAATCAAGTTTCTCCCCCTTACCTTGGCTAATTACTCAGATCGAGAAATTCCCATGAATATGTTGGTCCTTCCTTGTCAATTGGTTGATGGATGAAAGAATCCTCCAAGGTTTTGCCAATTCTGATTTTCCCCCGTTCCTTCGTTCTTCGCTCCCTTTTCCGTTCCCTTTTCCGTTCTTCTCACTTCTCTCTTTTCTATCGTCACTTCTCACACTTCTCTCTAACTTCCCACAATGTATCGTAAAACTAATGACCCCTCAAATTCCCTATTTTAATTCTCTAATCCCAATAATAATAATAATAACTAATAAAATAATATAATAATATTACTAATATTAATAATACTAATCATAATAATACTATTAATAATAATAACAATAATAATAATAATAATGTTATTATCTCACCAAAATAATAATAATAATAATAATGAATATAATAAATATAATAATAATAATAATACCCCCACCAATATTACTATTAGTTATTATATTATTATATCTACACCAATTCACCATCAATAATCCTCCCATATCAGGGACACCCACCAATAATAATATTCATACTGATGATAATAATCATAATAATAATAATAATAATAATAATAATAATAATACCACCAATATTACTATTAACTATTATATTATTATCTCCACACCACCAATGATCCTTATATATCAAGGATACTCACCAATCACATGCCAACACACCCCACCTAAGGGCACACCAACATAAAATAATTAAATTAACACCAAAATGACTAAATAAATAAAATGGATGTTACAACTCTCCTCCACTTTAAGTATTTTCGTCCTCGAAAATTACCTGATGGAACACTTCCGGATACGCTTCCCGCATCCTTCATTCCAACTAACAGGTCACACTGCCTTCTGCAGCACCTCCCCAAGTTACTTTCACCAAAGATATCTCCTCCCTTCGGAGTTGTTTCTCGCTCGTCCAAACGAAATAGCAATGCCTCAACAATCAAATTATTTTCACTTGTACATCATCCACCTGGTTCAATGTACTTTCTCAACTAAGACACCTGAAGCATATCATGCTAATTCATAGCGACAGCGGGAAAAACGGTCTAACATGTTACTCCTCCCATACCTCTGCTGCGCCACTCTGATACAAACCACAGAACACGGTGCGAACTTCTGAGACTTCGAAGCTCGACCAACATCAGTCACCGGCGTGACTCTCCAAACACATCTTTCCTTGGATCCTTTTGATCTTTTCAGCCCTCTCAACATAATTTTCAGGTCTGAGCACAACACTCTCACTCGACCCATTCCAACACAGTAGAGTCCTACACTCCCTATTTCACCGAGCCATATATAGTGCCATTCCGACACTAGGATGGTAACCGTTATTATAGGTAACTCAATCAACGGTAATTAATCATCCCACAATCCCCCTCGATCCAACACCCAAGCTCTCACCAATTCTCTACAGACTTAATAGTCCTCTCTGACTGACCATCAATTTGCGGATGGTAAGTCGAACTCAACTTCAACTTAGTACCCGATGCTTCCTGTAAGCCCCTCCAAAATCTCAATATAAACCTCAAATTCTAATCTGACACAATATTCGTCAGTATCTCATCTAACTTCACCACTTACTCAATATGCATCTCATATATCCTCAACGTAGAATAGTTAATCCACTCTTAACAATTCAAATTAAAATTATGTCTTTACAAATTCTTTGGAAATCTCAACACCAATTTCGTGAAAATACTACCTGATTTCCACTCTGGAATATTTAACGACTGCATCAGACTCAATAGTCTCTGATGTTCATTCTTCGAATTCCTACAATTCTAACCAGCATATTCCACCTCAACTACTCCTCCCCTTATCCATGGTCTCCCAAAACAATCTACTCAAATTCGGTTACTTCTTCATAGCACCGGGATGGATACTCCATCTACCTCAATGTGTTTCTTCACGAGTACTCCTACTCCCCTCAACAACATCTGGTACACATGCCCTATCATAACACATCATGGTACTATTTCCACAAACCCGACAATCCACTCTTCGACTCTAATTTATCAATTTCAACTAATTCACTACTCAACCCAGGTTTCTGACTTTCTCGATTCTGCTCAAGGATATCACTAGTCAGATCTTAATAATAAAAGCTTAACTCCATAAGAAGTCTCCTTACTCACAAAACTCATATTATGAAATTGCTCAATTAGTTCTAACTCTTTTCACCATCATCTTCGGTATATGCAAATATTTCTAACTCACTGCATCATCTACCATGTCCGCTTTACCCGAATGGTAATTCAACTCGAAGTCGTACTCTTTTCGAAGTCCCAATTATTTCCTATGCCTCATATTCGTCTTATTCAAATTAAACAAACATCTTAAACTCTTAAGATCAGCAAACACCTCCGATCTCAGTCTGAACTTTTGAAGACTCCGACTCCGGTACAATCACAATAGTAACCAACTCTAAATCACTGGTCGGATGATTTCTCTTATACACTTCAAGTTGCCTTTTGCATAATTGAAACTCGCTGAAGTTGTCTTTAGCAAATCCCCTAATTATATCAACAAGCATCACAAACACCACAATTAGTTCTATCGGATTCGGCAGAACTTTCCTTACGGAAGTATATCACCGCTCTTTTTCTAACACTGATAACTCCAGTTCCTTATGCTCAACATAATCCTCTATACTCTTCGAATACCTTAAAATATCATTTATTAACACAACCATTGCCTTATATAAATAATTAAAGAAGATCCCATGCCAAATGGACAAACAAGTTGTGAGTTATGGCGGGAACACGTACCGTACTGCCAGCCCTTACTGCAACATTCAAACACACTTAATCAATGAATAGCTTAATTCCATGTCAATACTTCACCATCTCATAGATAATTTCAATAGCTTTCCAACGCTTCGAACCGGGCGTCATTCCGAGTTACGGTTCTCCCGTTACGACAAAAATACCACAACAACATTTTTCTGCTCAGGGCACTTCGCCAGGCGAATCTCGGCGAACATGACAGTCCCGAAATTCTATTTTCGACCGTTACCTGACTTCCGAGTGTCCAATTTCGATTCCGTAAAAAGATGCGATCTCGGAATTCAACGTATAACCACAATTTCATACTTAGGAGGCCGTCCAACACACTTTCAATCTTTAAATATTTTAAAACCCGATTACTTCCAATCTCAACAGCAGATCGTGGAGCCTCCTATTACGATACCACTTCGACCTTCGACACCACAACACAATAATTCTACTCGCGATATCACGAACACGGAAACGCACGTCCTCCAATCAATTGATCCATCAAATCATTAACTCTTGGAAGCGAACACTTATCCTTGACAGTCACCTTGTTCACTTGTCTATAGTTCACCCAAAGCTTCACAAAACCTTCTGTCTGTCTAACCAACAAAAATTGGTGCACCTTACGGTAACACACTCAAACAAAAGAAACTCTCCCCCAGCGGGTCTTCAAGTTGACTCTTCAACTTCTCCAACCCCAACGTAAACATACAATATGGAGTCATCAATATCAGACTCGTCCCAAAAACAAAATAAACATGTAAGCTTTACTTCACACTCCGATAGTAAATCGCTTACTTCCTCAGGGAACCTCTGGCAATTTCAACTAATTGACAAATCCCAATTTTCTCACTTTCCTTCTCATTCAAAGTTTCCGTCAAAATAAACGTCTCAACACCATATTACGCCAACTCCTCAAAATAATCCTTTAAGCACTTAGCTTAACTCAGGACAATTCATTGCTCACGCCACACAAGCTTGCAAGACACGTCTATCCCATCCAACACAATCCCGTCTACTATTAACAAGAGATTAAGGGTGATCAGTTCCTCAATTTGTTAATAGACAGCCGGAATCATGATGGGGTACAAACCATCTTTACCAAACTATGATAGCATTCCTCAACACACTAAGCCACCACACCGTAGCATTCCGGAGAAATACAAACTTCTCCCCCACTGGAATCATTCCTCTCCTGCCAACGAAGTTAGTCAACAACATGTACCGACAGTGTTTTCACACACATGCCGCAAACTAGGGATTTAAACCACAACACCAGGTTAAACAACACACAGTCTCCATCCCAAAGGACAGACTCAACTCAACTCAACAACACTGGCCGGACGGACCGACCTGCTCTGATACCAATTGTAACACCCCACTTCCCGTATTAAATAAAATATAAATATTATAGTAATAATCAGAGTTTTCACCAAAAAGTGGGATATCACATCTCCAAATTTTATAAAAATACTTTATTCATTCTTTTCAAAATAATACAGCGGAATTTGTTTCATAAAGTAAAATACATCAAAACATGATACGTCACAGGATTTCAACACGTTTGACATAAAACAATTACAACACCCATATCCCGTGTTACGTATTAGAGCATCCTAGACTCGACGGTCACATCAATATCCAAGCTAGCTAAACACCTGGATTATCTGTACTTCCGAAGAAGCACAGACCACAACAACAACAAAGGGGTGAGAAATCATGATCAAAAATATAATGGTAATGTAATACATGTAATAAGGCAGTAAAACACACCAACACATCAATTATTCACCCCAACAACACCATATAACGAACCTACTGTTCAAATTACAATATAACATATTATAATGCAAAATGCAACTCAACACCATGCATGCGGTACCGACTCATTGGTTCATTCAATCGAACCCACAATTCTCCACAAAGGAGTACGGGTGAATCACTTACGCTCCATCCAAGACATGATTCAACCCCACCATTCTCCACAAAGGAGTACGGGTGAATCACTTACGCTCCATCCGAGACATGATTCAACCCCACCATTCTCCACAAAGGAGTACGGACAGATCACTTACGCTCCATCCGAGACATGATCCATCCCACCAATGCACCATGATATGCACACACCAATGCATAACTATTATGTTCAGGCACACTAAGTGCACACGATCCACCTGATCGTATCATTATACATCACATATATATGCATAGATATAACATGCACCAACACCATATAAATCAACCAGATAGTAAACAAGTTCATATTCTATCACCAAGATACAAACACATCCCACTACTCGGGGATACACGATCCTACTGATCACTACACACACATACATCAACTAATTGTCCACCAGTCATTATTACGGTAAACATGCACTATCACCAAGTACACAAGTTAGTTCCCTCACTCATCATTCTTACAGTGCATCAAGGCCAAAGGGATCACACAAGCCCAAGCTCAAGGCCAAAACATCACAAAATCACATTCTGGTTCTGCTACGTTCGCTGGCATTCGCCAGGCGAAGCCCCGTAGCGAACCTTCGCTAGCATTCGCCAGGCGAACCTGCTGGCGAAGCCCTCATTTCACTATCGTGCACTCGCCAGGAGAACCTTCATTCGCCAGGCGAACCTTCGCTGGCCACACTCGTCAGGCGAAGTTCCTACCCTTTTGGTCTGGGACTTAATTCTGAATTATTCGCTGCCACTCGCCTCAGCTCGCCAGGCTAACTCTCGCCTCCCTTCGCTAGGCGAATCTTCGCCAACACTCGCCAGGCGAAGCCCAGCGAATGCTGCGATTCACCAAGTTCTCTCACAGTTCTGCAGAGTGCTTTCTAAGCCAAATTGTACCTATCATCTCAACTCAGACCCTCAGTCTATTCTAGTACCAATCTTGCACATTACCGTAACAATAGGTTTCTAATTCCTATTCCCAAAATCATCACCTACACACTTTATCGATACCTCAAAAGCCATACAGAATTTTCCCTAAAGACCGTACAACACCCTATATGCCCTATATGCCAAATCAACCCAAATCACCAATTCATTAACGATTACTATATAATTAACAACAATCATCATCAATCATAATATAACAACTCACAATATCATATATAGATGATCTTTCTACGGGGTTAGGGAATCCCCAACTACCCTATACATGTATAAGCCATTTCCCAATCAAGTTTCTCCCCCCTTACCTTGGCTAATTACTCAGATCGAGAAATTCCCATGAATATGTTGGTCCTTCCTTGTCAATTGGTTGATGGATGAAAGAATCCTCCAAGGTTTTGCCAATTCTGATTTTCCCCCGTTCCTTCGTTCTTCGCTCCCTTTTCCGTTCCCTTTTCCGTTCTTCTCACTTCTCTCTTTTCTATCGTCACTTCTCACACTTCTCTCTAACTTCCCACAATGTATCGTAAAACTAATGACCCCTCAAATTCCCTATTTTAATTCTCTAATCCCAATAATAATAATAACTAATAAAATAATATAATAATATTACTAATATTAATAATACTAATCATAATAATACTATTAATAATAATAACAATAATAATAATAATGTTATTATCTCACCAAAATAATAATAATAATAATAATAATAATAATAATGAATATAATAAATATAATAATAATAATAATACCCCCACCAATATTACTATTAGTTATTATATTATTATATCTACACCAATTCACCACCAATAATCCTCTCATATCAGGGACACCCACCAATAATAATATTCATACTGATGATAATAATCATAATAATAATAATAATAATAATAATAATAATAATAATAATAATAATAATAATAATAATAATAATAATAATAATAATAATAATACCACCAATATTACTATTAACTATTATATTATTATCTCCACACCACCAATGATCCTTATATAACAAGGATACTCACCAATCACATGCCAACACACCCCAAGGGCACACCAACATAAAATAATTAAATTAACACCAAAATGACTAAATAAATAAAATGGGTGTTACAGTAACTAGCTGGAGAAATACTGATCTGACATCGCCGTCAGTTATCCACATTGACTTCTTCTGACATTGTCATCTGACAACCAAAACACCCAACATCGCCGCTGGAAGACTAAACCACCTGACATCACCGTCAGAAGCAGACAAAATTCTGAGGAACACCCAACATCGCCGCTGGAACACCAAATCACTTGACGTCGCCGTCATAAACAACCATAACTCGGGGAAACAAACATCCAACATCGCCGCGGGAGAACTAAATCTGACATCGCCGTCGATCAACCAAAATACCCAACCTCACCGCTGGAGAACTAAATCTGACATCGCCGTCGGACAATCAACATCCCCAACATCACCGCTGGAGAACTAAATCTGACATTGCCGTCGGACAATCAAAATACCCCGCATCGCCGCTAGAGAACTAAATCTGACATCGCCGTCGGACAATCAAGGTACCCAACATCACCGCTGGAGAACTAAGTCATCTGGCATACCCAACATCGCCGCTGGAAAACTGAGTCTGACATCGCCGCCGGAAACAAACATCACTCTGAGAGACACTCGACATCGCCGTCGTACAAACATCATCTCTGCTGGGGATTTAAAGAGTCTGACATCGCCGTCGAACATAATCTTCTGACATCGCCGCCAAAACAGACATAATCTGACCTCGCCGTCGAAGCAAACATCCAACATCACCGCCGGAAACAAACATAATCTGACCTCGCCGTCAAAACAAACATCCAACCTCACCGCCGGAAACAAACATAATCTGACCTCGCCGTCAAAACAAACATCCAACCTCACCGCTAGAAATAAACATAATCTGACCTCGCCGTCAAAGCAAACATCCAACCTCACCGCTGGAAACAAACATAATCTGACCTCGCCGTCGAAGCAAACATCCAACCTCACCGCTAGAAATAAACATAATCTGACCTTGCCGTCAAAGCAAACATCCAACCTCACCGCTGGAAACAAACATCTGACCTCGCCGTCAAAGCAAACATCCAACCTCATCGCTGGAAACAAACATCTGACCTCGCCGTCAAAGTGGAGAAACTTCATTGGGGAATTGGTCACACGGTAACCGGTAATACGTAGCCGATCATACCGCTTCATTAACACGGTCAGACCTCAATCATGGAGTCTTCAGGAGAGATTCTAACTTCGCCGTCGGAAAAAACCTGTTGAGGAGGATGCTTCGCCGCTGGGGAGTTTGGAGAACTATCACGTAACTCCGCTCCGGGGGTCCAAAACTCATTCTGGATAAATCAACTCTGCTGAGGACTTCAAGAATCATCTTGAGCCAACAGCTCCGTCGGGGACTTCACGAATCACCTTGAACCGAGAACCATTCTGAGCAAATATTCTGTTGGGGATTCCAGGAATCATCCTGGACAACTCTTGCCGGGGACAAACCAATCACGGCTTGAGCAGCTTCCAAGGATTCGGCTCTCTTGGAGTTTCAGGAATCGTCCTGGGCGATCTTCGCTGGGGACTCTAGGTATCAATCTGAGCAACCAACTCTGGAGACTGCACTGGGGTCTTAAGGATTATCTTAAACAAACGGCCCTGCTGAGGATTTCAAGAATCATCTTGAACTGAAGACTTCGCTGGGATCTCGAGAATCATCTTGAGTACGCGACTTTGTTGGGGGAGAATGTCAGGAATTATCCTGAGCAACTGATCCTTCGGCGGAACGCCTGTAAAACAAGAATGGTAACAACCTAGATCATGTTTATGATGCATATGCTTTGGCGCCATGCTCCACGAGGTGGAAATGCTATGCGTTTATGCTAAATGCCATGCAATCATGCACAATGATGCAATCCCGTCAGCAAAATAAATGTCGAGGGGGAAATCCTCCTGTCAAGGAGAAAGAACTACTCAGATAGAGGAATCATCCTACTGAGGAGAACGTGGACATGCCAATAATCAATTGGACTCCGTATGGGGAATTGATCTTCGGTTGACTGCTGCAGGGGAAACAACTTCAGTTGATTACTGCAGGGAACGAAGCTTTACGAGAACCTGGACCTGCTGAGAGAAAGTGATATCAATCGCGAGAATAAACTGCGTGGCCGTCTCGGCTACTCTTCTGGGGATGATAACTCTGTGGGGAAACAACTTCAGCTGCTCAACACTCCACTGGGGAAAAATCAATCATGATCTGATCACCTTCCAAGGATTCGGCTCTCTTGGACATCTGCAAACTCGGCTGAGGAAGGAGAAGCCATTCTGCTTCGCTGGAGAGAGTGCGACTCTGGGGGAAATACAGCATCAGCTGTTCAATGCTCTGCTAGGGAAAATCCACTCATGGTCCCAACTGCTTCCAAGGATTCGGCTCTCTTGGGGGTTTGCGGACTCAGCCGGGGAGAGAGAAATCATTCTACTTCACTGGAGAGTACGACTCTGATGAGGAATTTCAATTCCGCCGGGGAAGAAGGAAACATCCACCTTCGGGGGAGAGTACAACTCTGCAGGGGAATACAGCGTCAGCTATTCCAACACTCTACTGGGGAAGAGGGAATCATCCGACTTCGGGAGAGAATACGGCTCTGGCGGGGAATCTCAATTCCGCTGGAGGCTTCAGTCTGGCACTATCAGTTACTGCATACTTCGGCGTACGAACAGTTTCCTACGAATCCTGCACTTGTGACCCGGTGCTGGGGGAGACACCTGCTTCGGCGACTTTACTGGGGAAAACACGAGCTTCGGCAGCCAAACATTTCTACGAAATATGCACTTGTGACCCGGTGCTGGGGGAGACACCTGCTTCGGCGACTTTACTGGGACAACACGAGCTTCGACACCCGAACATTTCTATGAAATCTGCACTTGTGACCCGGTGCTGGGGGAGAATACGAGCTTCGGCGCTTGAACACTTCTACGAAATCTGCACTTATGACCCAGTGCTAGGGACGAATACGAGCTTCGGCGCGCGACTCAGCTGATGAGGTGACGTTCCTTCAGGATGCGTCTGCTTGGGGAAGAGAATCATCTCTGCCTGGGGAAAAGGTAACCACCTGGTTCATGTTTCAATATGCGCATGCTGGGAAATGCATGGATGAGTGTAATGCTCCGTGTGAAACGGAAATGCTACACTTTTGTTATGCAATGGTGCAAGGAAATGCCCCAACAAAATAAATGCTGGGAAGAGGAACCATCCTCTCGGGGATATCAATCCTGGTCTGCTGAGGGTAATCTTGCATACGCCTTACGGAGACTGACCCTTCTGGGTACCACTTGCCGGGTAAATAAGCCTGATGAGGAATATCTGTGTATCAACACTGCTGGGGATATCAATCCTTAGCTACCCGTGGTACAACTCTGTTAGAGATGTACTGACCCTATCAAGGAAACACCTCTGACATCTGCGGAAGATAACAATCGATCACTGAACTGGAATCTCACTTCACCGAGGAAGACAACCCTGAACGGTCTTTTTGAACACCTTAAGTCCTTATAGGGTACGACGCAATCTGCTGAGAAATAACTCTTCTCTGGCTGACATCAAAATCTACCCGTCTAGAGATTACTCAATGAGGGAATCACCGTCGACTGCTGCTTGAGGAGTGAGTCAATGACCTAGACTCGGAGGGGACGGGAGTCACACTTGGACTCTGTGGGGATACAACGTTGCATCAGTCCCACTGCTTGGGAAATAAACCCAAATCTGCTGGTCAGGGAAGGCTTCAGTCTCAACCCACTTGGGAAAATAGCACATCAGGCTAATCTACGTTCAATGCTTGGGAGGGCCATACTCTGCCGGGGATATCAATCCCGCCCTACCGAGGCTAATCTTGACCCTACTCTGATAAGGGATAAATGCCATTTCAATTTGCCGCAGTCTCAAACTGCATAGGGGAAACCATCTCAAACTGTACATCTTTGCTGAGAAACAATCCTGATTCAACAATGTCAACACAGGGAATACAGACTACCAATCATGGAGCCGAGTAACAGGTTAGGCTGTAGGATAACAATCCAATGACAGCAAGGCTTCTTCAGAAGGCTCAGGTCGTGGCAGGGTAATGACACGATTCCCCGATACTCGATTCTTGCTAGGGTGAACAAACTCATTTGAACAACTTGCCCCAGTACAATTCAACTGATGCTCTGGGACTTGTCCTCGGACAAACTGATTCCAAACTCACAGGAAGTCATTGCCCCAAATTCACCGGGCTTCGCAGCATACCGTTCTGATCCAGACCTCTGACGATTCAGTCCTGATTGACTATTCCCTGTTGAAGTTCCTCCGTATCAGCGACTGACCTGCAATTAAAATTGTTTATTCACGAATGGTAATTTTAATGCAGTGTTCATGCAAATTTCGAAAAAATGTACTGTCACTCATTTACGTGTCATGCTAGTGAGTGACGAATGAACCAAAGAGTTCAAACGTAGTGCTGATGTGATCAGTGAAAAATACAATAAGGATATGATTAGCAAATCATGAAGGAGTCAGGTTACTCAACCTTATCGTAATGCGCTTTCAGAATAAACCCTGCCTCAATTAGGTCTTTTAAGGGTTGTATCGTGGTCGGGTTCACGGTTCGTGAAACAAAGGATATTTGGCTCAAATTATGATTTGTACCCACCCCTTCTATGAGATGATCTTCGATCCTAAAGTCCAGTTAACTTAGCTCGAGTGCTCGCCTCTTCGAGAGGTATGTTGAACATTGGGAACAACTGGTTAAAGAATTCACAAGGTTTTCAGAGTGACAGTTACTCCTTTTTTCGTTTTCGGCGTCTGTGTCTACACGACTTCGTCCTTGTTCGAGGATTTCTCTTTTTTATAATCCTTTCTTTTTCATTCTTTTGATTCCCTAACTTTTTCCTGGGCTGACTCTTCAGAGTTCTTTTCGATTTTTCTTTTGAAGTCCAGCGGGATGCCCTGATTTTTGCTTAAGTATTTGCTTTCTAGCTTTTCTTTTTTACTTAGCGGGCTTTCTTATTCCTTTTTCTTTTCTTTGGAACAAGTCGTGCGACACTGGCTGTCTGGATTTATCCGAGAGGCTTATAACTGTCTCACTCCTTATTGGTGAGGTTTAACCATTGTGGTTGATGAGGTACGACCTCTGGAGAGGAATACGATGTGATTGGTCCTCGAAGGACAACACTCCTCTATAAGACTTGAACGCTCGATCAAGCTAACTGACAACTACCCTGCCCCGGGTTACGATATGAGGGTTTAAAAATCCGAAAGAAACTCCTACTTCTCGGCTCGAAGTGGTTAACAAGGGATTCTCTTCCTTATCTCTCCGGTGTTTAGGGGATTTGAAACAATGCCTTATACGTCATCGGCAAGGTTTTATCTGAAAGCAATACGATCATCGGCTATGAGTATTCAGTTTCGTCATCCTCCCTCCAATCTTTGCTAATCATAGTGATAAAGTGGAGTGAATAAAATGCAAGTGTCAGTGCAATGCAGTAAATAAGTGACAACGACATAACTAATGCAGAAAAGATGCATAGTCACTTTATTAATATTACCATTCGAAACATTCAATGTTTAACAGCAAGTAGTAACTAACAGAAAAGAAACTACAAATGCAAATGGTAAAAAATCTGAGGACTGCCAGTGCTGAGGACGTCTGCCTGTCTGGACCACTGGCTTCTGGAAATAACCCTCTGAATCTGCGAGCTCAGACGGCTGAGAGGTTGTCACGCACAACCAAAACTCCATCTGGAAAGGAGATACACCCTTTATCGATCAACTGTTGCACTTTCGCCTGAAAAGCCTTGCAATCTTCAGTCGAATGCCCCGGAGATCCACCATGGTAACCACACTGAGCATGGGGATTGTACCCTGGAGGGTAAGGCTCTGGCACGGGCTTGAGAGCTTTCGGTTCCACCAAAGAATTCTGAATCAACTGTGGAAGAATCCGGCTATACGGCACAGGCACTGGATGGAAAGAAGCATTCCTTCGTTCTAAGTGGCTGCGAGGCCTCTTTTGATTCTGGTGCTGGTATTCTTTCCGCCCAGGAGTAAGAGGTCGTCGTTTCTGAATGGCAACAGTCCCTTGTTTAGGCGCTTGCGTCCTTGAACTTGATCCAGGTAGAAGTTGCGAGCGAGGCGATTCAGCCACCAAAAGTCGCGGGACATATTCAAGATCTTTCTCAGCTTCAGGCAAAAGAGTGGAATCATTCGCCTCTTCTGCAGGGTACGGGATAAACTTTCCCGATGCCCTCATGCCGCCCGGTACGAACCTAATTGTCCTAGAGTCAATAAGGTCTTGAATCTTATTCTTGAAAGCCTTACATGTTTCAACATGGTGCCCCGGTGCTCCTGAGTGGAAATCACAATGTGTGCTGAGATCAACGTCTGGTGACACGTCATCCGGTGGATCCAAAGTCCGAAGCTTGAGAACATGGTTCTGAACCAACAGTGGCAACAGCTGGGCATAACTCACAGGTATTGGGTCCACAGCTCTATCAAGTAGCTTCTTCTTTTGATTATGACCTTCAGGGTTATTTTGAGATGCCTGGCGCGGCTGTTGACGAGACAGGCCTCGAGCTTCATGCTGTGTAGAGGATCCACGAAGTCCACTTGGCTTTAGCACAGGTGGCACTGATGGCAATGGAGGAAGCACCTTGGTCTCCACCTCGGGTGCTCGATCACTCTCCTTTTTTAGCATACTTCTCACCACTCCCATGAGAAAGCTCAACTGATTCTGCAGCTGCTGATTCTCCTCTCTGAGTACTTGCTGGTCCAGGCACACTGCCTGTATGTCATTCATGACCTGCCCCAACTGGCTTTGGATTTTCCCCAACTCAGCTTGTACCTGCTCCATTAGTCTGAGTTGCTCGATTCTGAGTCAAACCTGCAAACACAAGGGTTAGAAGACAAGCCCCGACTTCTGTCATGCAAGATGAATTATGCTAATGCCATGGGTGTCTGTACGTTTAGGAGATCACCCCTAATTCTGGTGTCAACGTGCCAACATAGTGTCAATGCAGTGATAAGACTGGATCCATTCATGGAAGAAAATATCTCATATTGTTCGGGACACCAGAATCAGGGTACAAAATGCGCCTGCAGCACATACACATGCTAATGGAATGCAAACATGAATATGCGAACTAATGCAAAATGCAGTCATGCAATAATATATCTAGGTGGCTGTTGTGGAGATTCTATATCAACAATCACTGATGAGAAGAAAACCCCGGTGTAAGACCACAAACCTGATCTGCTAAGAACGACCTTCTGATAAGACCATATACATAAGATCAAAATTCTGCTCTGTCGAGAACAAATGTCTGATAATAAGGACCTCAGATGCATGATCAAGAAATATCTGCTGATGAAGTCTTCAGACCCCAAATTAAAAAATCTGCCCTATCAAGAACAAACATACAGCTGCTGATGAGATCTTCAGACCCCACTCAAAATCTGCCCTATCAAGAACAAACAACCTCTGCTGATGAGATCTTCAGACCCCAAAAATCTGCTCTATCCAGAACAAACCACTGATGACAATACTCTGATCAAAACCTGCTCTATCAAGAACAGACATACACCTGATAATAAGGTCCTATGAGCAAAACCTGTTCTATCAAGAACAGACAAATCTGCAACTGAGAAACCTGGTACCAACATAACTGATCCACTGTCAAGAAAACCAGGTGGTCTGGAGGTCAAAGTTTCCTGTAATAAACCCAATCCCGCTCACAGGTATGGACCTAATCCACGGACAAAGGTACGGCATCCTATGCGGTCATCAGCGTCACAAACTTTCATGAGTGACGATACGATTCCCAGAAGGAGTGGCATCATCAAGTCATGAAGAGGCCTCACTTAGATGACTTCCAAATGATCGGTCCCCAGAGTCGACAATCCTCACGTCTGGACTCCCCTCAGATCCTCAGGACCGGAAAGGAGCACCTCGGCGAGAACCTCGTCTGAGCGCAGATTTCGTAGGGAACTGTGCCTGCTCAGCAGACAGGTTCGTCTACTACTCTCCGCAACTATGTCTAGGTGCATACTCAAGCCCAGGTCCGACTTCTCACTCATAGTATCCTCCCTCTCCCACAGCAATAATCATAATAATATAGTGCTGAAAGTAAATGCGGAAAGGTAAAGGTACGGAAAGTAAAATGCGGAAAAGTAAAACACATATGCACAACACCCAACAGATAAACACCCAAGCGCTAGGATTGACTCGCGTAGGGGATGGGAAACGGTCCCAGCACAAGGGATGGGAAAAGTCCCTAGATGCTATAGAGTCCCCAGCAGAGTCGCCAGCTGTCGCTCGCGCGAAAATGAGGTGCCGGCATGACAGAAGAGTCGCCACCTTTCGTTATTTATCCCTCAGAGCGGGAAAGGAAACGATCGGAAAAACCTGACGAAAAAAAGGGTAAGACAAGGTCGTCGCAACCATTATCTGGGTTCGGGAGTCGGTTACGCAAGGGGAAGGTATTAGCACCCCTCACGTCCGTCGTACTCGACGGGATCCACGCTTGGTGTTTATAAGGAAAAGGGTGTGTTTTATTCTATCTACCTATCAAGGCTGGCTGAAAAAGAAAAGAAAAATGACTCGGCAAAGCGTCGCACTTTATGCCTACGTATTCTCATCAGAGAATAAGAAATCAGAGTCAACGTAGTTCGGCCTACGAAGGGTTATGGGGGAAGGTAGCTCGCCAAGACTTCGCCATCTTGTGCCTACGTACTCTCAACAGGTATGAGAGATCAGAGCTCACGTAGTTCGGGAAACTACGGTTTATTTCCTATTTTGAGAGAAGTGTTTTTTTTTTGTGTTTGCGATTTCAACCGCACTAGAGACTATGACATGAGAGTGAATGCGTCGCATGTCACCCAAAGGGTACCATACTAAACATCCAGACTGTGGAAAAGAAACTCTCCCACAATCCTTTCTCAGATAGCTTAAGGCTCGTAACGTACGAAAGAAATCATTCATGATTACTGTATCTTAAACTGTTTTGAGATAAGAAGAGAACAGGCCCAACTAGGAGGGAGACTATCAAGTCCTACTGTTGTCATGCCATGGATTCATCCTATGGTTGAGGTTTGAACAGGGAACTCCTAGAAGTTGTCATGCATAGGTTTCAACCTAAAAGTCTATCATCAAATCCTTATCAAAGGAAATGAGAGTCCTAAGGGATCATGTCAATGATACACCAAAACAGACAAAGCATCAGCTTAACGGTAAAATGCATGCAATGAAAGTGAGGGAGGAAATGTGTGTGGGGCTTAAGCCTCCACAAGCTCATCTCAACCTCAAGCCAGTCATGAAATAACAGTAATCATACTGAAAAATAAACAACATGCTATCAAGCAATAAACAGTAAACTACAGTCATACAGATAAAAGAAATGAAATACCATCCATGCTTGAGAAAGAAATTATCTACATCTAAGCTCTCCCTAATCCTAACCCTAAAAACAAAACCCTAATCAGATCTCTAAGCAAATCCCTAAAGCAAAACCCTATACAAGAGAAATCAATCCCAGTCTTCAAGCTTCAAAACAAGCTTACCAAAGAAAGGGAGCTAAGTAGGCAGACTCATAGTGCCCTCCTCAGGAAAGCACTAGGAGGCTTATACTTAGGACTCATATCCCATGTGGCTCAACAACTGTGATCGGTTTACATTCCTCCTCAGGAGAAACTAAACTCACATGAAGGCTCCAACATCATTGGATACTTGGGAAATCCTACATGAACTAAGGGAACTAAGTGAACAGACCCATAGTGCCTTCCTCAGGAAAGTACTAGGGGGCTTCCACTTAGGAATCATATCCCATGTGGCTCAACAACTGTGATCGGTTTACATTCCTCCTCAGGAGAAACTAAACTCACATGAAGGCTCCAACATCATTGGATACTTGAGAAATCCTACATGAACTAAGGGAACTAAGTGAACAGACCCATAATGCCTTCCTCAGGAAAGTACTAGGGGGCTTCCACTTAGGAATCATATCCCATGTGGCTCAACAACTGTGATCAGTTTACATTCCTCCTCAGGAGAAACTAAACTCACATGAAGGCTCCAACATCATTGGATACTTGGGAAAGAGGTGAGAAGAAAGAATGAAAGACATCCATAGTGCCTTCCTCAGGAAAGTACCATGAACTTCCCTCAGACTCCAGGGTCTCAAACCTCACAGAAAGAGAGCAAGCTCCTAAACCAGGCCTTCAATCCATGCCTCCTCCAATCCTCTAATATGCTCCACTAAGCTCCACAATGAGATGCCAAGCTCCTCCAATCAAAGGAATACCCCAAAGCAAAGCAAACTAACAAAACTTGCCCTAAAGGCCACACAAACAATCATTCAATTCAAAAATCAACTAAAAATAGCATATTATTCTATTAATTCCTAATATAAGTGCTAGGGGACCCTACATAACTACCCTTAAGTCCCATATATTCCCCATAGACTAAATTGCCCTATAAAGCCTAAAACAAAATTGTTCAAATTCAACTATGCTTCATAAAACCCTAATTTTGTTATGCTAATGCTATTTAATCAAACTAACTAAAATCTAATCCTAAAAATCGTGGTATAAAAACCAGAGGGAACTAAGATCAACATCTAATTATACTAAAAAGAATGGATTAAAAAATTTAAGGGAAGATCCTAAACCAAATTCTACAAAATCCAACATTAACCTAAATCATTAAAAAGCTATTTAAAAGAAAAACATGCTAAAAATATAAAAATAAAAATAAAATGGGATTTTATTATTTGCTAATTTTCTAGACAGAATTATGAACCTAATGCAAAAACAAGAAATTAAAAATATTGATTTTTCAATTATTTATGAATTTTTAAAATGCTAGAGAATAAAAGAAATTAAAATCAAGAAAATTAAGAGAAATGGGAGGGGGGTGCTAAAAGCTGAGGCGCCTAGTTCATTTATTGGATGGGCTGAAAAGGGGTGGTGCAAATATCAAATGCACTAAGCCCAATTGCATTTCAAAAATTCAATTAAAAAACCAAAGAAAAAGACTAAAAGCTCGGTGTGAATAGCATCAGAAAACAGTTTATTTTTCTTTGGGCTTCACATGGGGGGTGGGATTAGTACGTTTGGTTCAGGCCCAGGGTTTCACATTAAGTGAAACGCAGCGTATTGCTGCGTTCAGCTTTCCCTCCGTTTCCAAATTAAATTCCAGCCGTTGGATTGGTTTAACAAGTCAAAGTCTCCCCACGATCTAACAGACATCAACCCGTCTTCAACCTTGGAACCCTAGGGTTTCAGGAATCACAACTCCATGCAGGGATCTTCCTCTCCCTCGTTCTCACTCAATTCCCCATGAATTTCTAAACTTCAAGAACCAAAAATGATCTACAATCTCCCAGGAATACAACCATACTCTTGGTTTTAATTGAAACCCCCTAGAACTCCAAACCCGATAGCATGAAATCCTTGGTTCACCAACTTTACACTGTGATCAACCCTCCTAATTCTCGATTCTTTCTACACTAACATGTTCTTTGCATTACACTGATCTTAACATGCTATGGTATGTGCATTAAAACTCATTAACCTAATCAATCTTGATCATTAAAGTTTCAACACCATATATGCGAACTCCATGGATGGCCCTCAAACTCACTGAACTTAATCCTCTAATCATCCCTAACAGTTCTAACCTAAAATTCTAACCTATTCATGCATAATTAAAAAGGTAGAAGAGAAAATGCCAACCTGCTTCTTGGCTATGGCAGAGGTAGAAACAGCCTGATTCAATGCTTGTAAACCTTCACAAATGGTCTTTGCTTGGTATAATGGCTTCTGTTTGCAACAACTTTGATGGAGAGAGCTTGTAGAAGAAGATTCGAAGCTTGCTTGCAATGGAATCCACCCTTGAATATCTCTCTCTCCTCTCACTCTCTTCACCAACCTTGCTAACCCTCTATCTCAGCATACTCTTCCCAATATATAGAATCATTTAGAAGGCCCTAGAATCTTCTGGAATGAACTAGAAATGTATGGAATTTCTCATGTAGTGACATTATGCATTCATCTCATACCATGCTTCAATTGCCCTTACAGCCCTTTAATTCCATTTGAAAATCTCCTCATATGAGTTATTGGAGGTGTATGAGTGCTTAACCAGCTGATTCCTTGCCTTTTGTTGAGCTTCACATGGATGCCTTATAATGCAAGTAATGGAATTCCAAAGCAACTCCCAATTTTAGGCCTCAACTCAAAAATGTGTCTAAACCATTGTTTCCAAAATGTTGTTTAGACTCAAAATCATATATCATATGACCTATTTTGGATTTGTAGATTGCTCATTCCATTTTCCAATTTGAATCCATTTAACTTATGTCTCTTTTTTTAGGTCATTTTCACTAACTTTTGTCAATTCTTGCTACAAGCTTTTCCAACATGTCATGACCACTCTTTTAGACTCAAAATGTCATTTTAAGCAACTTTTATGTTTAAAGTTTTTCCATTTGAAGCTTGGAAGTAGGGGATATGGCCATATGCTTGAAATGTCCTATAAGTTCAAAATGACCAAAATACCCTTGGCTTGTCAAAGCCATAAGTTGAGTTCTACAAATCCTGTCAAGGACTTATAGTACTCTCTAGAAAGATAAGAAGATGATCTTCAACATTCATGTTGACCAAGAGATCATAGGAATCATCCTACTAGGGAAAAAGTTGTCTGCAAGTTGGGTGACTTTCAAGGACCCAGATTCACATACCTCAGATGACCTGCAATTTGTCAAAACCATAACCTGAGCTCTGCAAATCCTATGAAGGACTTATACCACTCAAATTAAAGCTAAGAACAAGCTCTACAACATTCATGTTGTGGGGAAGATGAGATGACAATCACATCTTGAGCTAAAACTACCTGGAAGATAGGGATCAAACTAGGGGATTTTACACTGTCCATCCTTAGAAACCCTAGCTTAAAACTTCTCAAACTCCTCAATCATGATGAGTTAGTCTAGGAATCATCCTTATAACATCTCCATACATCATTCCATGATCTCATGGCTCTTGGATTAGGTCTCAACCTTCTCCAAATCTGCAGTTGACCTAGGGTTGACCCAGTCAAAACCCTAATTCTACCATTCATGGTTGAATCTTCTGAATTCTTGCATAATGACCTCTCTGGGCTTCATGATGGCTTTCAAGACATCTCATAAACTTTCTCAAAGCATCAAGTTCACTCTCATAGTCTCAGAATCATCTGGGGAGCACCCACAACTCTCAAGTTATGAGACACACAACCTTGGTGTCAACCAATTTCTCTGAGGATCTCTTGAACTTTCTGATGAAGGTATCAACCTTTAAACACTTGATGGATAAATAAATGTTGGTCAAATTTTGGGGTGCAACAGGACTCCCTGCACGCCACTCATATCCATAACCCAACCATCCGGTACTTTCACAGAGCGTTGAGCAACACTATTTTCTCCAGAGACAGCAACCACAAAGTGAACTCGAAAGAGCTTTTCTTTCTCCATGGCATCTTCAACAATGAACTTGTCAACGCTGCCCCGTTTCTACTGGCTCATATTCAGGCCAACTGCAACCGTGGCTCGAAGCCATTCTACTTTGGCGGGATTGTCACTGCTATTGCACTTGGGCTGAACCTTGGCGACCGCCTCCAGCACCTCCAATCCATCCCCTCGGTGTTCCTTGACACCGAACACTGTAGAGCCTCCCATCTCATCCGCTCCCGAGCTGACGGCAAATACCATCCGGTTGTGCGTGGCAAAATCGTCCGAAACATCATTCTTCCGTCCCGCACCCGCATCCATCCAGAGGATCGTACCAACTGGTTGTTCGACCTCACTGCCCCTCCTGCTGCCGCTGCTCCCACTAAGGACCACACTCACGGTTCCGACGATGAAATCCAAGCTGAGTTGGACAGGTCCGAGCAGCCAGAGGCATCGCAGCCTCCTCCTCCCGTAGGTACACCCTCTCGCCGCCGCCGCCATCATCCCGTGCCAGACTACACAGAAGAGGACCTCCGCCGCTCCCTAGACCAGCAGGCACAGATACTCGCGATGCTGCAGTAGCAGAATCAGTGAGCTGACCAGTTCGAAGCTTGGCACCGGACTCAAATGCAACAACTTCACACCGGCCAAGCTACGATCACTGAGAGCCTAGCGAATCTGACCTTGCAGGTCGAAGGACTCCGAGACACCGTCTACCACACTGGAGCTATGAGATATGAGGACAGAGTAGCCCTTGCCAGAGCCAGAGGACGCCAGCGCGGACGTGACAGAGGCCGTGACTAGATTTTCATTTTTTTTCCTTCATTGTTTACTATATTTCAGTTATTTGTATTTTCATTTTCAGTTGTATCTCCCTCTCGCATGCTTCAAGAATCAGTGAGGACACTGATCGAGATAGTGTGGGAGCGGAGCCTTATTTCCATTCCACTGTACTCTGAATTTCCTTTATTTCCTTTATTTCCATTTCACTGCACTTTGAATTTCCGTAATTTCTATTTTAATACTTCCTATTTTTAGCAAATAAAGCTCGTCTATATATTTTTCCCGTTACGCAAACAATCCCCACATTATTCAACGTAAACAAAAACTTTCGTTCGTTCCTCAAAAGCAAAAGCACCACGAGAATGCACCTGAGTTCAAAACAAGTTTTGAAACTTCGAGGAAACGACAGTTCTAACAAAACCAGTATCGTCCAGACACCTTAGATCTCTAGTTTATGCGAGTCGGTTTCACTACCTACGTGTACCAAAGTCTCAAGTGGCTACGCAAACTCAACCCCAAGTAGTTTATACTAGCAGTCAGCACCATCCTAAAACACTTCTAAGCGAGCGACCGATGCAAATAAGTGTATGATCTCCAAAAAGATGAAAAATCATGAAAAGAGAGCTAAATAGCCCAAAAATATAAGACACGTTTCCTTCTAAGTTAGGTGCTCCTCACCCGAGCATTTAGCCCAACGACACGAAAAACTCATTGAAAAATCAATGACATAAGCATATGATCAATGAAGAAGATCAAAAACAGAAATGAGATCATATTCACTAACAGGTCGACTTGCCATGAAAGTGTGCAGACAACGGGCTTAATGTGATTGCTCTAGAACAAACAGGGTGAACTTGCCGCGAGAACCTTGACACCAAGCTACAGTAGCATGACTGGGACCGATTTGCATAAAAAGGAGACCTCCGAAGACTTGTAGTCCAATGTTGTCAGGATACTCGTCTTGTTCCTACCAAGAATCCCGGTTTTTCCAAACTCTGCGAACGAAGAAGCTGCCTCGTGCTTGCCGACTTTTCCATGTTTTACTTGAGGACAAGCAAAGATTCAAGCTTAGGGGAGTTTGATAACACGAAATCATATAGATATTTTTATGCATAATTCAACTGAAGTTTAACCGTTTTCGATCCGATTTCGGGTTATTTCCGTGCTATTTGTCTGATGTTTTGCAGGTTTTCAACGATCACGTCTAAACAAGGCAACATGAAGAAAAGAAGCAATCTCAGATGAAATATGGATGAAAAAGGAGTGAAAACACAATGAAAAGCGCAGGAAGCTGTTTTTGCTGATGTGACGACCGTCACAACTACATGACGAGCGTCACACGGGTGATGACCGTCACACCTTGTGACGACCGTCATGCAGGCAAAAACGCCCCACTTCAATTACACGTTAAAGAATCAGTTCCAATTCCCACAGAGTGGACCATGACTCCCTAAATTATCTGCCTCAAAGTCCATCATCTCCAGGGATAACCGTTGGAATTCCACTTCTATAAAAAGGCAAGAAAGGGACCTCAGAAGGTGTGCTGCATTCATACAACGAAGTGCTGCCAAAATTATTTTCCAGAGCATATTTTCCAGCAATATTCTTATTTGTTTCTCTTTACCTTTCCTGTATTCCATTTTTCATTCTTCTGTAATTTCTACTTGTACTCTACGATCAATTTGGCATTAGAGATCAGAATCCTGCCAACATCTGTGGAGGATCTGCCCAAAGGCCAATTGGAATATTTACAGGTTTCTCATTTTAATCGATTCCAGTTTTATTATAATGCAAATCATTATTTATTGTTTTTATTTATATTTTATCTTTCCCAAATCCATGTCTAGCTAAACTTAGGTAATCGATATGTAGTAATAATTCGAATGGGATTTGATAACAACTGGTTGAAAAAACTTTCTTTTCAAAAAGTAACTTATGGTCTGAGTGTTTAAAATTGATTTACTAAATAAACTTCGTCGCGAAAGCGAGAACTTATTTAAAAGTATTTTTGCCACGAAAGTGGGAAATTAATTAAGATACGAACCAACAAGCGAAATCTGCGGTAAGGTCAGATAGTAAACACTAGTCATTCATTTTAATAACAGCGAAAGCACTTTAAAATGAATTAGAACTTAGAGATTTCCAAAAAGTAATTTTAACCCCGAACGGGATACGAAAGTGTACGTTTGGCCCTTAGGATTATGATTAGCGTCAATAACCATCGTGAGGCGAGAGTCTTAAAATCACCATTTTCTGCTTAAATAAACTTTGAAAATTATTTCATACACCAGTAACTTATCATATCCCTGAAGAACACAATTACTACGTATCGATTTAATCATTTATAATCTAAATAGTATTCTTAGTTCCCTTTTAGTGACAATCTCATTCCCTTAAACATATTCTACCTAGCTAAACATAGTAACTCCCGAGAACACTAGTTTGATTGCGAGTCCCTGTGGGATCGATATCTATTATTACTACGCGATAGACTGTGCACTTGCAGTTAGGTTGTATTAGACATAGAAAGTCGCAATCAATCAACCGTTGAAATCCTTGAAACCATTGCATTGCATCCTGTTTTTGCATTTGCATCGTCCTTCCGATTTCTCATCGTCGTTTCTCTCGCTTCCAGTTCTGTCACCATGAGTCCTCGGCACCAGTACAACACCAGAGCCCGAGCTTGGAAAGAAATGGTGGAACAAAATCAAAAGCTTGATCGTGTCAGAAATGAACTTGAAGACCTTAAGGGAAGTGTTGGGCAAATAATGGAGATGCTTCAGGCCATTAATGCAAGAATGGATACTCCTCCTACTGCGGTTTCTAGGATTACCGGTAATATTGTGGGTCCTCAGCCAATTGTTACTGTTGCAGATGTACCTCCCTATGGTCCTCCACTTGGTTTTGTGCTGACTCCTCCTGCGGTTCCTATTGCTCAACCAGTTCAACAAGTTGTTCCTCCAAAGTTCAAGACTCCGAGTTTCGACTGTTATGAAGGTGCTACTTGTCCGAAGAGTCACTCGGCCATATACTACCGTGAAATGGCTACTCATCAGCCTTATCAACATCAGCCGAATTATGTTCAACAACAAGGTTATCCTGTTCAATATGCTCAACAACCGTATGGGGCTGTTATAACACCTGCTTTCAACCAGCAAATGCTTGCTTATCAGCTTGTGCAATCAGATCCTATTTATCAGCCTCCGGTGTATCAAAAACCTCCTGGTTATCAGCCTGCACAAACTCCTATCGGCTATCAGCGAGCGCCCAACGCTCCTGATTATCAACAACCGAAGAGTCAGGCACCTTGCCAAAATGGTCTGAACAAGAAGCAGTACAAACCTCGTCCTCCCATTCCGATGACTTACACCGAGTTGTACCCTTCATTAGTGCAACAAGGTCTGATTACTACCAGAGCTTTGGGTCCGCCCCCAAATCCTCTGCCTGCCAATTACAACGCCGTTGCTCATTGTTTATTTCATGAGGGTGCGTCTGGCCATGACTTAGAAAACTGTTATGCTCTTAAGCACATTGTCAAGGAGTTAATGGAGAAGAATATCATGTCCTTTGATGATCCTCTGCCGAATGTCAAGATTGACCCTTTACCAAATCTTGGGGCTGTCAAGGTTTCTCAGATCAGGACTGTCATACCCCAAATTTGCCCGCCAGCTTTTGTAAATATTTTCGCATTTTATTTCACATTTTTCACGCCGTTTAGACACGTGTCCACCCCGATTGAGCGTTTTTCAGGTCTTGACTATTTTTTGCCCAGTAGAAGCGTGACACGTGGCCTAAGGGCATTTTGGTAAATTTTATTTCTATTTTCATTTTCTCATTTTTATATTCAAATATTAAATTTTTGTTCATACTTTTTATTTTATCATTTATTTAATTCAAGTAGTTTGTTTTATTATATTTTTTTAGAATTAGAATAGTTATTTATTTTTCCTTTAGAATAGATTTTATTTTAATAGTTTTTAAATAGATTTTTAAATAGATAGTTTGTAATTAATTTAGAATTAGAATTTGCTTAGATTTAATTTAATATTTTTAGATTTATTTTTATTTTAATATGATTTTTAGAAAATAGTCTTTAATAGATTAGAATTTAGATTTTATTTTAAATAGGATTTTAATATTATTTTTTATTAGAAATAGTTTTTTCTTATTTAGAATAGAAATACTTTTTTTTTTTTATATATCATATAATTAATTTGTTTTTAGAATCATTTTAGTATTAGAATTAATTAGATTTGATTTAATTTTAGAGATATTTTAGGATTTTAGAATTAAGTTAGTAATGTTAGAGATATTTTAGGATTTTAGAATTAAGTTAGTAATGTTAGAGTTATTTTAGGATTTAAATAGTTTTTAGATTTTTTTTTCTATAATTTTAACCGTTTTTAATTTTATTAGAAATAGTTTTTATTTTAAATAGATTTAATTATATAATTTAGAAATAGCTTTTAGGTTAAATATAATTTTAGTGTATTTTTATTATTAGAAGTTAAATAGAGTTTTATTTTGTTTTTACATAGAATTTTATTAAGTTTTTTAAGAATTAGTTAGAATTATTTAGAGTTTTTAGCTTATTTATTTATTTATTTATTTATTATTTTATTGAAATATTTAATTTGATTAGGGTTGATTGTTATTTATTATTTAGATTTTTATTTTTATTTTTTTTATTTATATTAATTATTAATTACGATTTATGGTATTTATTAGTATTATTAAATTATGATTTATGGTATTTATTAGGATTATTAAATTAAAATTAATTTGTTTTATTATTAATAGTCAGATTTTATTTAGTTAAATTTTAATAATTTAGATTCTATTTTATTTGTTTATTTAGTTTAGGTTTTTTAGGATTTTGTTTTGATAGTAGTTAGAATTATTTAGGTATATATAAGTAAATATTAATTAGGTTTTTATTTTCATTATTTAGACTTAAAAATAGTTTAATTAGCTTTTAATTTTAGAATAGGATTTTATTATTTTTTTACATAGAAATAGAGTTGATTTTAGATAATTGCTTACTTTTTGAATATAGTTTTTATGTTTAAATATATTTTTTTTTATTTATTTAATTTTAAAAATTATTTTCTTTTTACTCTAATTACTTTTTATTTATTTATTTATTTTTGTTTATTAGAAAACTTTTTAGTTAATATAAATCAAGTTTTAGTTTAGAGTTTATTTAAAGATAGATTTTGTTAATTATGATTTATTAGATTAATTGCTTTAGATTAGAATTAATAGGTTTATTTTATTTTATTTATTCAGAATTATTTAGGGATTAGATTATTTGTTAATTATTAGATATTATTAGTTAGGATTTGTAATTATAATTAGTCTTTATTATTTAATTGTCATCAGTTTTTTCCTAACCAATTTTCTCTTTAGTGAACTCACGTTAAGTTTTTTTTTAGTTAAATCAATCAGCACTTTTAATCCAAAGTCATTAACCCTACAACATGCCACGTGGCAGCCCTATATAGGGTGTGCCACTATTCACCATCTCCCAACCTCAGAAGACAACCCTAGCAGCCAAGACCAACCCTAATCTCAGAAGACAAACCCTAACCCTGGCGGCGCCTCCGGCCTCCTCCTTCCAGCAACATCTCTCCTTTTTTTCCAAAAATTCGCCATAACATCTCTTCCCCCATTAATCCCGTTCAACCTCCATCGCAAACCTTCCAACCTTTTCCGCTTCCATCTCCGCGAATCCACCCGTAAATCTCTCAAAACCATTTCGAAAATCAATACAGCAAACCCAGTTCATCCTTGTTCTTCAACCTCTGAAATTTTCTCAAAAAAACTTAACACCCATTCCTCCAACAGATTTTCGGTGCCACAACCAACAAACACTTCCAAACCGCTGCGAAATCAACGAACAAGCACCAAATCGAAACCCTTTCGAACCTCATCCACCGTGAAACTTCATCTTCAACTTTTTGAAACAACACAACCTTCATCTACAACCCAAAATCAACTCGAACCTTCAACACCCTCAGACGAACCACCCAGAAATTCGCCATTAAAACGTAACCTTCAAACCTCACAAACAGAAACGAGTGAGAAACGGTAACAATTCGCGAGAGAGAAAAGCGAAAAAGTGAAAGACGGAGAGAGTGAAACGAGAACGGAAGCGGAAAGAGAATGAATTTGTTTTTGTGAACAGAGACTGAGCAGAGAGACATACGAAGAAGAAAGGGTCTTCCGTGTTTTTGTTTTATTTTTTTTAATTTTCTTTTCTTTTTCTTTTGACTTTTTTTCTGGACAGATGTTGATGGGTCATATAGCCCATTTGGATAGAGCTTCACTCACAACCACATTTGCTGATCTAAACCCCCTTCTGTTATATTTATCTTTTTTTTTTATTTTAGTTTTAAAATGTATATATTATTATTATTGTAAATATATTTTGGTTAATATATGTATCTTTTAAAGTTGTTATTATTAATTATTTTTGTGAATATATATTAGTTTATATTATTATTATTAGTTTTTTAACAACTTTTAGTTTGTATATATTATGTTTTTATTATTATTATTATTATTATTTGTATTATGTAAATATATTAATATCTATTTTTGTAAATAAGTTATGTAATATTATTATAGTTTTGGATATTTAGAGCTTTATTAAATTTCTAAACTTTTCCTTTTTAAAGTTTTATTTTATTTTCTTATTATTTTCTATTTAGAAGGTTTTATTTCACTTTAGAATTTAATTTTATTTCGCATTTGTTATTGAACATTTTGTCCCATTTTTACCGTTTTGGTCGATGACGACATTTCCATCGTTTAACCGTCAAATTATTGACGTGAAACAAAGGATCTGAGACCACCTCTTTTCTTTCTTATTTCTTATTCCGATTCGATTTTATTTTTGACTTGTGGATCGATGAAGTCTTTTTATCCGCAAGCGTCAGATTTTCGAAGTCGATAACCTTCCCGATTTCAAATCTATGGGGGATGACCATTGGGGTCATCTTCCTTACTTTGGGATCGCGATAGGCTACCTTAAATTAATCGACATTTTGTTTGTGGTTAAGACGAGATCCCATTCTTTCGAGTCCCGATTCATTCCACTAACCAATTGACGACTAACTAACCACTAACCTTTGCTTTCTGTCAAATATACAATTGCTTTAATTTTCTGTCAAATATCAACTGCTTTATTTTTCAGTCATTTATATTCTTGTACATATTATATATTATGTATATTATTATCTTGTATATATCAAATACTTGTACATTCTCTCAAAATACTTAATAAAATATCGAAACCTTAAAATCCTAATTGGTGGACTGTTGATTATATATCTTGTATATTATCCATATCTTGTGTATATTTTCCATCTCTTTGGCAGGTTCTCGAATCATCATCAATAAGGAATCAACTTTCCTTTGTATTGGATTAAAAAGAGAGGGTTAAGTGTAGACTTCTCCCTCTCCGAGTGTCGAGATGCTCACTGTAGTGTGGGTGGTTTCAATACTCGTCTTTCAATACGAAGACGACATTCTCTCTCCTCCTAAAAACCTCGGTCCCGCACCGAGTGACTTTTCAAACATTCCCTCCTAAAACCTCGGTCCCGTACCGAGCGCATTTTCAAACCCCTTCAATAAGGAATCATTTCTCTTTGTATTGAATTAAAGAGAGAGGATTGGGTGTAGACCTCTTCCTCTTCGAATGTTGGGATGCCCACTGTAGTGAGGGTGGTCTCGATATTCGTCTTTCAATACGAAGACACGCCTCCATCCACCACCTCTCCCTCTTTAACTTCATTCCGTAACCTTTCTCACCTAAAACCTCGGTCCCGTACCGAGTGCATTTTCAAATCTTTTCATAACAAAAACTTGAATGGTCGTGGAGTGGTTAGGCGTAGGCCTTCTCCTATCCCGAGTGCTGACGTTTACCGTAGGGTTCTCTGTCGCAAAAAGCACTTACCATTCAAAACCAAAAACACTTTAATAAGAGAATGAAGTTCTCTTTGTGTTGAACTAAAGAGAGAGGATTGAGTGTAGTCTTCTTCCTCTCTGAGTGTCAGGATACTCACTGTAGTGTGTGTGGTCTTGATACTCGTCTTTCAATACGAAGACGCTATGTTCGCCACACATTTTTACAACAAAAACTTTGAGATAAAGAATCGGGTACTACCTGTAGGGGTTACTATCCGAGGACCTATCTCGCCCCAAAAACAATCTCAACCAATCAAACATGATACCTTGCCTCGCATGGCGAAAACCAACCTTTCAGAAAGGCATGCTACGTCCGTTCTACCGCAAACAGGTAATGCCTAAGTCTCCAACGAGCGAGCAGCAATACACCTAACTGCTAGAATGCGCACGATAGCAGCGTCTACCAAGACTTCCCCGCACACCGTAGGCCGAACTACGGCTGCTCTGATTCTTTACTTTCTCAAGTAAAGATACGTAGGCACAAGGGCCACAATCCTTGCCGAGCACAATTCCCCCCATATCTGTATCCCCGAACTACGTCGACTATGACTTTCTCACATTTATTGAGAATACGTAGGCCTAGGACCGCGAAGTCCTACCGAGACTGTTCTTTCTCTCTTCTTCCCCGTTACCTCTCTTTCCCTGTTTCTAACCCTTTATCTCTCTCCCTTTGGAACACACTTTTATAGCATAATATTTAAGCAAATAAATTCACACATCGACAAACAAAAGGTTCCCATTGAGTACGATGGATGCGAGGGGTGTTAATACCTTCCCTTCGCATAACCGGCTTCCGAACCTGTTCTTGGTTGCGAGACCATCTTATCCGTTCGTTTCTTAAGGTTTTCTCGATATTTTCCTTTCCCCTCATGGGATAAATAAAGTTCGGTGGCGACTCTTCTGTCTATCTTTTTCGCCTCCCCGTCGTTGCACGATGCATTTTTCGAGTAGCGACAAGGACTCCTCGCAGGGTGTTCCCGTTGCCAAGATCAAATTCTGCAAATCCAGTTTTCAATATGTCTAAGCCAGTTGCTCAGCCGCAACCGGTAATTACTCAGAAGCCTAGTCCACCTCACTTCAGTGATCCTAAGGCGGTGACAATGACTGACAAAGAATCTGGGAAGATTATTTAGAAGGAAGAATTGAAGACTGTTGAGAAAACTGTGACTAATATGGCTGGGGCAATCAAGACGACTCATTCCAAGGAGATTCTGCCAGAAGAAACCATCATTGTGCAAGACTTGGATACAGAGACCTAATAGGCGCGCCAGACAACTCATTTGTTTATATGTATTTTGTTTCTTTGACTATGAAAGCATATTTAATATGTATGAACTTGTTTGTTTTGAATAATTTATGCAATGCATATGTTTGTCTTGAAGAAATCCATTCGTTTCACTCATAAAAATTATTTTTCATAATTTATAATGCCAAATTTACCCGATCTCTTGCTTTGATAGAGAATTAGGAGGAGGAGGATGAACCAAAAACGTCAAATCTCTTGTCATATGCTTTCGAGTGAAACCCTGCTGATGATGTAAGACATTGTTTCAAATCCTAAACACCAGAGATATAAGGATGATAATCCCTCTTTAACCCCTTTAAGCCTTGAAGTAGGAGTTTTTATTTCCAGATAAGAACCCTAATCTTAACCTGGGGCAGGGTAGTTTTTAGTTAAACTGATCGAGCTCAGACTTTCAAAAAAGAGCATACACTCGAGAACCCATCTATCCCCAACATATTAGGAGGTTGGAAGTCCGAAGACACAAATGATTATCCCTCAACTATCTAAAGAGTGGGGCAGTCACAAGCCTTAAAAAGAGTCACACGACTTGTGCAGAAAATAATGAATGAGAAAGAGCCCGCTAAGTCAAAACCTATGAAGGAGACTTAGGCAAAACTGGGGCATCCCGCTGGACTCTCAATGTCAAATACAAAAGACGTTGTCTAGGAAGAAGTTAGGGAATAAAAACGCAAAAAACAAAAAACAAAGGGATACAATAAATAATCCCCAATAAAGAATGAGTCGTGTGATCAAACACCCTAAAGAAAACAGGTGAGTGACTGTCATGTCCAAAGCCTTGGGGAATTCTCAACCATATCGAGTCTGCTTGAGAGATGAGTGCTCGTATCCAGTTAACTAAATATAGGATTGGAGAACATCACGAAGAATGGGTGGGTACAAAAATACTTTGAGCCTTTATCCTTTATTTCTTAAAACTGTGAACCGAGCCACGATACAACCTTGAAAAGACCTAATTGAAGTAGGGTTTATCTTGAAAGCATACTCGATGAGAACGTTTCCTGACTCCTGCGAGCTATGCTCAATTCAATGTTGGCATTATAAATTAAAATTCATATCCTAACTAGTGATTCGGTCACAAGTTATTGCGATATCTTTTTCAAAACAAAAAGAAAAACAACTTCAAGATAAATATGTATGTTGCATTGTCAGTTTCAGGATTAGCAGTTCATGCCTGTTGAGTTTGCCTGATTATCTTAGAAAATTTACATGTAGACATTAACAATGGAACCTGAAGATTCCGCTAGACAGGGGCAGGTGGTTTCCAAATTGCTCACTGGTGCAAGTCTGACTTTCTCGAGAGCTTATCTCTTGAAGACTCCACCATTACACCGTCAATCAGGGGCAGTTACGTCGAGATTCGGTGAATCTCTCCAAGAGTTTAAAAACAATGGGACAATTGGACTTCATGTTCTCTGTAAAATCCTCTCGAGGTGACTCTTTCTCACAAAGCAGGTACTCTGGGGCATTTTGTTTTTCAAAAATGGCGACTATTACACTCTTCCTGCCCCGATAAATTTTACTGCAGGCGGTCTTCATTCCCTAGTAAGTCTCATAGTTGCATAAGCACTCTTAAACCATTGCCTCAGCGCAGCCCCCAGCGAGACTATAAGCTGACAACACTTTCAGACAGATTCGGTAATCTCCAGTAACTTTCAAGACTGCCGAGGCCTCCCTAGTATTCTCCAAAGTAATATGTATGTGAGGACCACTCCCCAGTGGAACCATCTTTTCCTCACGGAAGTTGCCATACTTTCCTCAGAAAATTATTTCCCAGGAGATTGCCACATTCTCCCCAAGAAGTCAAGTTACTTTCCCCAGGAAGTTGATGTACTTCTCCAGGAAGTTGTTACTTTCTCCATGAAGCTTCCTAGCCCCACACTTCCCCATTGAAACAGATATTTATTTTATCCCTGGAAGTCTCTATTCCTAAGACGACTCTCCCAGTGAACAGGTCTTCTTTGATCAGAAATTTAGATTCATGATGGCAACCCTCTAGTGAAGTCATGTTATCTTATCCCCAAGTGGAATTTTGTTCTCCCCAGAGAATTTGGAACTTTGAAGCAAGATTTAGTTCCGCCATCAACTTTCCTATCCCTTGATAGACTATATTGTTGCAGAGGTTGTCGGGTATCCCCGATGAGATGTTTATTTCATCTCCTGTTTCCTCCTCCGCTCGCCTGTTTTGTCAGCATGTGCATGTGCATGAGCATAAGCATAAGCATTTTGCATTCGCATTGCATTTTCATGTTGCATACGCATCGACATACGCATTAGCATCTGCATGTTTGCTATCCTCACTGTCTTTTGTCGTTACTTTGGTTGTGGTTACTGCCAAGTAACTGGGTTTGTCCATTCTCTCCAAATAGATCGTCAACACTAAGCATAAAGTGCTTACCATTTTCAGTTCCCCACAGAGTTCAACCCTCGTGGATGATGGTTATTTCAGTTATCTTTTCCGTGCCAGGAATAGATAATTCCCATTTGAGTTCATTCCCTCAATGGAGTCTTGTTTGACAGTTTCTTTCTGGCTCAATCCTAGATTGAATTTCGGTCTCTATCGGTCGCCGAACCTACCTGGACATGCATTTATTTTGCACTATCTATCAAGAAGAGCCTTTTACAACCTCCACAGATATGCAACAGTTCTCGCCTGAGAAGCCTATCACTACAAACAACGGTATGCCACAATTCTCGCCTGAAAAGTTTACCTTATTCTTTATTATGACTAGCAACAAGTGACCGTCACCTTAAAACGTTGAGTCGCCGTACTCATCCTTGGGCGTCCCGCCGTGGACATATCATTACCATACACCGTAAGACGTTGAGTCTCCGTACTCATTCTTGGGTGTCCCGCCGTGGACATGTCATTTTCCTGAACCTTAAGACATTGAGTCGACGTACTCATTCTTGGTCGTCCCGCCACGGACATATCCTTTCACCTTAAGACGTTGAGTCGCTGTACTCACTCTTGGGAGTCCCGCCGTGGGTATATCATCTTCTGAACCGTAAGATGTTGAGTCTTCGTACTCATCCTTGGGCGTCCCGCCGCAGACATATCCTTTCACCTTAAGACGTTGAGTCGCTATACTCATTCTTGGGAGTCCCGCCGTGGGCATATCATCTCCTGAACCGTAAGATGTTGAGTCGTCGTACTCATTCTTGGGCGTCCCGCCGCAGACAATTTTTACCTTTTTCAAGTAAAAGAAGAGACTAAGACCCGTTCATGGAATACATACCTTGAAGTATGGGGGGGTTTATTTTACCCTTTAGTAAAAGAAGAAACAGAATCCTTTCAGGGAGCAGCAGGCCTTGAAACGTGAAGAAGATTATTAACCCTTTCTAAATGGATCGTTTAGTTAAAGAAGAAGCTAAATCATATTTTGATCATGGAAGCTTACCCTTTATCCTAGAGTATCAGTCGGTCATGCCTGAACCTGTTGAGCCGTACTCTCGAATATTTCCCCCAGTGGAGGTCGTCTCGTCGGTGCCTTCTTCATTGAGGACCTCATGGAAGTTTATTTTCATCATATAAGCGATAATGTATTTATTTGAGAGCTTATCCTTTTTGGCATATAAGTCCCTTTCAGTGATAAGTGGCAGTCTCTTTCGAGGAGCTTATCAGGGCATTTCCCCTTGAAGTCCATTAATTTTGGCATACAGCAGGTTTTTTTTCCTGTATATTTTCTAATGATTCCTGAAGGTCCTATTTCCAGAAGTCCGGATGTTATTCTTTGCTCAATGCTCCAGCATTCTGTTTACTTGATCCTACCCTAGAGTGTCAACCAGTCGTACCTAAACTCGTTGATCAGCCACTCTTGGTTATTTCCCCATTGGAGGTCGTCTTGCCTATACCATCTCCATCAAAGATCTCGTTCGATCTCTGCGCTCAAGAGTTTTCAGAAGCTCGGATGTTATTCTCGCTCAATGCTCCAGCATTCTATTTACTTGATCCTACCGCCATGTGAATCCTGAGTTACCTTTGCATCCTAGAGTGTCAACCGGTCATGCTTGAGCCTGTTGAGCAGCTACTCTTTGATATGTCCCAAGTGGAGACCATCTCTTCTTGCTTTCCTTCTAAAGTGACAACTGGTCACGCTTGAACCTGGTGGTCTACCACTTTAGATTTCCCCGATTCGGTGTTGTTTCCCCAGTGCGTCATCGTCCCCTGCGTTGTTGTCTCGTCTGCATCATCATTTCCATCATACGCATCATTTAAAATTCATGGCATCGTCAGCATTGTCGTTTTGTCCACAGCATTGCATATCGCTGCATCTAAGGGCAAAATTTTCGGTTATCTATATTTAAATCCCTTTCACCATGATTTCTCGAGCCTTCGTCACTCAAATCATCCGGTGAAGTTATTTAAATAGGGGCAACTGTCATACCCCAAATTTTACCCCTAGATCCGTTGATCATTCGCATACCGCACAATTCCATCACTCCTGTTTTAACTAATCGTTTTACCAATTTCTGTTTTATTTTAAGCACTTAGGTGTGCTACAGGAGATTCAAAGACTATCAAAGTTTTGTGTACATTGAAGGAGAGACCCCCCATCATTACTGATGTTTGGTCAACAAGGTTATTGGAGAGCCAGGCAGAGTTCTGTGATTTATTGTACTACAAGCTCAAGGTTTTTTTCTCAAAGTATACTTTAATTCGGGGAATTTGTTGCTTACACCTTTTGAAATGGCAAATTTGAAATTGGGCCTGAACAAATAATTTTCAAATTAGAATTCAAGATTTCATTGTCAAGTTGTAATTTCAAAGAGGTGTGGACATCATTACAAGATAGTATCCAAAATGAGATGGCGCCTTAAGCTACTAAGAGGATCGATTAAAATAAGTGTTGACATGATTTAATTTAAGGAACAGAATTATCATGAATAATCAAGGTTTTGAAGCTCAAAATTTAAAGGACCTATGCAGACGGGGGAAAACTCAAGGTTATCACGAGGGTCATTTATTTTCTAAAGATGAATTAAAATAATAATAATACTAGACTCATAATTTTCTTTTCAAAAGAGCCAAGTGCATCACCATTCAAACCATGAGGATTACGATTGAGTTGCGGGGTTATCGAATTCTAAAAATACAAATGTAAAGACAAAGAAGACCGTTTTGGGATGTTAAGAAGTTATCATTCAAATTAAGTCCCAAGTACAAAGTTTACACGGGGGAAATGTTGAGTTACAATAAAATCTCAAAGCAGCTGGATTTCTAAAGTATATATAAGGAGAAGTTATCCGTGAAGTAGAAATCAGAGTTGAAATGCCGAAGAATCTTAAAAAAGCTGAAGTTCATCCTCTCCAAAGCAGCAAGCCCTGAGAATTTCTCTTGACATGACGACTTTCACATTGAACTTGCCTGCGCCGGTTGCGAGTTAGTCGTCGCCTAGTGCGAATGTTCTCACGTTTCGAAACCTCTCCAAGAAAACTACATGTACATGCCCTTGGTCAAAAACAAAACAGTACAAAAGATTCAATATTATAAGAAGAACAAGAAGGGATATGTAGAGATACCAACTCAGTTCCACAATCCGCTCCCAGCAGCTCATCCGCAGAGAAGGTCTCTGAAAGGAAATGCATGGGGCACTTTGACACAGAACCTTTGTTTTTTCATGAAGAGACTACTAACGGTATTAGCGGTATGTTCAGTAGGAAATTGAAGGAAGGAAAGCGAGAATCTATGATAACAAACTTAATGAATGTTGTTAACCTCGAAGCTTTGGCTCCTCCACCGTCGACTTTGGTTCAAAACACCAGCGGACTACCTGCGTTTTAGCAGAACTGGCATTCAAAGCTACCTCTGCTCATTGTTGTATTTCGGACTTAGTTAAATACCGCAATGCTCTCGGAAATTCCCACGGGAATAATAGACAACAACCACCTGTTTTCAACAAAAGGAAAGAAATCAGAAGGGTGTTTATTGACAAACAGAAGAAACAAATTGAAAGAAAGATCGCCAGAATTAGCTTGTATCGACTCAGCAACAACCTGTTATTGTTGTGGATTTTTCCCCTCCCAAAACGTAATCTTTCCCTTTATTCTAGTTACAAAGTATTACGAGCAAATCTGTCAGTTGAAAGGCTACTAAATTACTACTCTGAAAAACTTCATAGATGCAGCAAGTATATCATCAACTGGAGGTTTCTTCATTAGTCCCTCTTCGGTTGTCACATCATCAGTCTTCCCGGCACTATTAACTTTAGTAGTTTCAGAACTATCTCCAAAGGATAGAGCAAGAGCCCAATACTCTATCAACCGAAAAACCGCAAGCCATTAGTTCCATAAGGTGAAAACGGAGTAGAAGCTGTTGGCCGTGTTGTTGCGGTACTAGAGCCTTCAAAAGGTGATTCGAAGACGAGAATTCAAGCGCCCTTTCAAGCACACGTCTGAGTCGTTGTTCTTTCACGTACCACTGGACGGTGCCCTTCGAGAATTCCGCTCGTGAGCCCCTAAACCAAAACTGTAGGATGTTAACAGTTAGCAATTCGTCGCCATTTAATTTGAGTCCCTCGATTCGGACGGTTCAATTAAAAGAGACTGTGTTAAAGCTAAACAGAACTCGATCATACCGTAGCATATCACTTCTAACCTACTTTCCTGACATCCTAAATGTTAAATCAATCCTTGGATTTTGATCTTGAAAGCTTCAAAACACAAGAGCATCGTTAGTTAATACCCAAAACAACTATCATTTACACGCATGAGAGGCTGATTGAATCAGGATACCTTTGTGATAAGGATTCTGGTGCGCTACCAAATGCTTGCAGAAGAAAACCTTCGTATTATATGCTTAAAACGGATTACATACTACACCACATGTGGTTTCCTTTCATAGCCGTAAAGTGGAAACGTATCAAAGTTGTTGAGCTTGCTTTTGGAATGCTGTCGGTACACTTATGGATGTACTGGTAGCAGTTGTCGCTTCGACTCGGACGTATTTGTTTGCTAACTCTCCTTTGAAGTGGACAACTTATCACCTGCAAAACATATAGGAACATCATTCTCTTGAAATTTTTCACAGGAAGAGGGCAGTAGGTCGCCGTTAGCTCCATCCAAGCAGCTCCCAAAGGCAAAGACCGTGAAGTCCTCACCAATGCAGTGCCGTATCCATGGCTTCGATATCATAGTCTCAAAAGCAAGTTGTTATCATCATCAGCCGACAGAGTCTCGTATGCACAGGCAGTTGGGCAATCAAAAATCGGATGCAGACTGAGGAAATGACTTAAGAATTAAGCCTCCAAGCACTACCGGTTCATCTTCATCTCAAGTCATGCGTGAATATCAAGCTGACACATTCAATTCAAGCTTCTCCTATTTTGATTAAGGGGAAAATAGAACATCATGAACTGTCGAAGAGGATAAAGTTGGTTTACCTGTTTAGAAAATCGGGATAATTGCAGTAGATGTTCGTTCGAACCCTATAACCCAACAACAAGTATGTATTGTCTTCAACCGTAGAAGTTTTCCACAGCCACATAAATGGACGATTAAGATCCCAAAGCAATCCTACACAAAACCGTCATGTTAATTGCTTTCCAAATTTCTCTTCAAACACAATCAAACAAAATAAACCGAATACAGAAAGTTTCACTTAACAAAGGTTAGCAGACATACTTTATGAAAAAGTTAAACATGTCTCGAACATGTTTACCTCAAGATGGAAAGTTCATTACCATGTTTGATTGCCTGATTTCCTCAATTAATCCCTTGAACCTATAAAAGAGAAGAAAAATCAGTCATTGAAAAGGGGGGTACACACAAATTCACGGATCCACAGAAGTTCCAAATCCAGAATTCCACACACAAAAAAAAGTACTTTCACAAATAAAGAAGAAAATTTGAGACTCATCTTCCGTGAACCTCCATCCGCCGCAAGCTCGCTAACAACCGCCAACCGGAATTCGTGAATCACCATTCTCGCCACCTTCAGAACCGCGAGCCACCACCATTCACGTTTCAGACGCAAACCACCTTTTAAAATGCTGCGAAGCCACCGTCGAAACCTACAAAATACTCACCTTTTTCGTAATTTGTTGTTGATTTTGAATGTGATTAATTTTGTTCACTGTTTGTTTTAGGAAAAGGAGCGGAGAAGAGAAACAAAAGAGGAACAGAGGAGAAACGGAGAAGGACGGAGGAAGAAGAGAGGAGAAACGAAGAAGGACGGAGGAAGAAGAGAGGAGAAACGAAGAAAGAGGGAAAGAAAGAAGAATGAGGAGAAGGGGATCAAACAGCCAGGGTTTTCCACCCTAACCCCCGTCCGTTTGCGTGTGTGAGAGTGGGTTGGGTCCTGGGAAGTGGATACCCAGGCCCAGTCCATTTTCTTTGGTTTTTGTTTTTTTTGTTGTTTTTATTATCTCTTGTATTTGTTTTTAATTATTAATATTAAACAAACTAACAACTAACTACTAACATTAACATAAATCTTAAAAATTTGAATTAAATAAAATCCAAAATTAATTTTCAATCTGAAAACAAAAAAAATATAATTTAGTTTAATTTAGATTTTAATTTCAAATCCTTAGCATAACCCCTTAGGTCCTTCTCTTCACTCTTAACCCTTAGCATAACCTTTAAGCAGATAACATAGCAATAACAAACATTTAAAATAAGAGGTTCCTGTAGAGTACTACAGAGGTTTAGGATGCTAATACCTTCCCTAAACTTAACCAACCCCTGAACCTTAGATCTCTCCCCGTGTTGTGTTTACAATGCAAAATAGGTTTTCCCCTTTCTTTAACCTTTCTTTCGGATAAATCAAAGACCGGTTGTAAATGAATTAAGATTCAAGTTAATCAATAGCTTGACATCAAAATTTCACCGCAACAAATACTAACTCCTAAGAGCATCTTTAGTGCAGGTTCTGTAGTATTAAACTCTTTAATAGTAATGGTAGCTATAAACAATTTGAATTGGAATAAGAATGACATGGCAGTAAGTGAACTAACAATTAGTTTTCGGAAGTTATATAACCAACGCACACTATCAAATTTTAATGGCTCTGATTATTTTTTTTAATTATTTTATAATATTAAAATATAAAACGTGGGGTCAAATTTTGGTTTTTTACAAGCAACCATCATTAAAGTAAAAACAACTCAAATCAACTGTAAATTTTTTAAATCCTACAAATCACTTTGGATCCACAAAAAATATCTTAGTTTATCAATTTAGTTTATTCCCACTAAAGATGCTCTAAGAGAACATCATGTAATTACTTAGATAAAGATTAGGAAGGTATATATATAGAAGAAATACATTATAGAAGTATGATCGGCTCGTTCATGTATCATACTGTTAATCATCTATATATCATGTTTTTTTGTTTGTATGTGTGTATGTTTCTAAGAAAACACCAAATAATCACATCTCATCATGGTCAAATATATTATGAGTTATTCACTAACACATCATATTTAAGTTTATGGTATCCTAAAGGGACGGATTGCATTGTGGTTGGGAACTTTAGTTCAGATTTTATAGGAATTAAAATGGATCCGTAAAGTACTATTGGAATGTGCCACATGCTTCAAACTCTCTCTAAATTCTTGGTATATTAAGAAACAAGAATGTGATGCAATATCCATATTCCAAGCGGAATACATCATTGTGGATAGTTATTGTGCATAAATAATTTAAATAAAATAACAGTTAAGTGATTATGAAATCAACTGCATAACTGTTCTTATTAAGTGAGATAATACTAGTGCCATAAATCGCACTAGTATTATAAAAGCAGCCAAATTAAGGAGTTTAAAATTTCAACACTTCTAAGGGTATTTATGAATGATTTTTTTTTTCTATTTTTGGAAAATAAAACTTCCAATTCTTGCTTAAAACACTTAGATTTTGTATTGAAAAAATGCATTGAGACTATTCTAATTTTAAATTTGAAAGATTTTCATTTCACAATATCTCTTTAAAAGGGTATTGAGGTGGATCAAAGTAAGATTAGGTAGCTAAATAAATGCCTCAAGTGAATGTGAAGGGATTAGAGATTTATTCGGACATGTTATTTTTACAAACATTTTGTGAGGGATCTTACTTTCACTTTCATCAAATATATTCATTATTTATTTATTTTATTTACTTTTAGTTTAATTTATACATCAATTTACTTTTATATATTCAAATATTTTTAATTTATACATAAATAGTCATTTGGTCTTTATAAGTTAGCGAGATTTTGAATTTAGTTACAGTATCTTTTTTTTTGTCTGAGTTCTTATAACTCAATTTTGCATTGCATTTAGTCTCTGACGTTAGCCTTTTCTTTAAAAAAAGATGACTGTGTAAACGGTGCATACGTGGAATTTGTTTATGTGTGTTTTTCATTTATGAACATACCTATGTGAAAATTTATAAATTTCCCGCCAAAAATATAAAAGTTTGCATAAATTATGCTTTGTGTTTAGTCCCTATAAATTAGAGTTTTTGAGCAAAAAATAGAAACAATCCATTGAAGTCGTTGTGTGAGGGAGGAAAACGAAGAGGTCGAAGTGCTGATATCAAGATCATCCAACGGGTAACACATGCATTAGATTTCAAAACAAAGGTACGAATACTCATCCATGGAGTTCTCTTTGATTGTTCATTACAGGGGTGAATTTGATAGGGACTGCCTAGTATACTACACGAGGGGAAACGAGCATGAAGTAAAAATAGATTCTGATAGGTGGAGCTTATTTGAAGCAATAGGTATTGTGAAAGAGTTAATTGAGCTTGAGCATACCGAGTATTGATTATGGTGGTATAATAATGATGTTGATATGTATTGTAGAAGGGTTAGTGACAATAATGCTTCTAATGTATATCAATATGTCATTGGAATCAAATGCGCAGTGCATATATATGTAGAGCATAAAGGTAAACGCAATGCAGTAGTAGCTGAACTAGGTAATGATGTTCGTGGTGTTGAAAATGTGGAAGTAGATAGTGTTGGTCGTTTGGAACAAGTTAAAGTAGGTAATGAAGTAGACAATGTTTGTTGTATGGAGCAAGATTAAGTAGGTAATGATGTTGGTGTTGAGGAGAATATTGAAGTAGATAATGTTGGTGTGGAGTAAGATGAAGTAGATAATGTTGGTGGTGTGGATCAAGATGAAGTAAATAATGTTGGTGGTGTGGAGCAAGATGAAATAGATGATATTGGTAGTGTGGAGAAAGATAAAGTAGGTAATGATGTTGGTGGTGTTAAGCATGTTGAAGTAGATAATGTTGGTGGTGTGGAGCAAGTTGAGCAAGATGAAGAAGCTAGTGTAGGTGGAGTTCAACAAGTTAAAGTAAATAAGGGTAGTCAAGATAGTGAGGATAGTGACTTTGTAGCTGATGGTTTATCATTTGATGAAAGTGAGGATGAGAGGGCTCTTAGGTTAGATGATTGTTTTGATGTTGTTGAAAATCAACATGAAGATAATGGTAAAAGAGATAGGATAAAAGTTGCAGAAAGGAAACACAAGAACACTCTAAAGAAAGTACCAATTGGTGTAGATATTGTAGGGTCAGCTAGTGGTGTGGTTACTAAGATGGGCATCAAATATGCTAGTGATAAACTTGGTAGCAGTGACCCTAATGCTTTTGATGGAGAAAAGAAACCAAAATATCTAAGGCTTAAGATGCATGAGTTGGACAAGAATTACAAGTTCAAAGTTGGATTAGAGTTTGTATCACTTGAAGACTTTAAGGAGGCAATAACTGAATGGTCAATATTAAATGGTAGACAGATAATGTTTGTGAAAAATGACAAAGTTAGAGTAAGGGTAATCTGCAAGGGCAAATGTGGTTTTTTAGCACTTGTAAGTAAAGTGGGGAGTAAGAACACATATAGAATGAAGAAATGGATTGGAACACACATGGGTGGTAGGGTACTAAATAATAGCTCAGCCACTTTCAAGTGGGTTGCTAAAACCGTAGCTGCTAGAATGGCTTCTTCAGATGGTGTTAAGATTCGAGATATTGTAACTGAGATTAGGGGTACCTTTTCAGTTGGTATAACTATGAGCAGAGCATAGAAGGCAAAACAAATTGCAAAAACTTTGGTAGAAGGTGATGCAGTGAAACAATTCAATCTTCTATAGAGATATTCTATAGAGATAAGGAGAGTCAATTTTGGAGACACTTGCAAAATTAATTTGACAAGGGTTGGGCCATCAGCAAAACCAAGGTTTGGCAGCTTTTATTTTTTCTTAGATGGGCTTAAAAAGGGATTCACAACCTCTTATAGTTCATTCATTAGTGTTGACGGATATCATCTCAAGACAAAGTATGAAGGGACTTTCCTCATTGCAGTTGATAGAGATCTAAATGAACAATACATTCCCATTGCCTTTGGTGTATGTGAAACTGAAACAAAAGAGTCATGGAGGTGGTTCCTAACATTACTTCTAGAAGACATTGGTCAAGATAAGAGATAGGTTTTCATCTCTGACCAACAAAAGGTAGTTGTTATGTTTTTTGGATTTAATCCCTGATTATGTCAATTTTTTTGGATTTCATCCCTGATTATGTTCTTTTTTTTGGATTTCATCCCTAACCATGTTAAGTTTTTTTTTTGTATTTCATCCCTAAATTTGCAGGGTTTGATACTAGTGTTTGGAGAGTTGTTTGAGAGGGTGGAACATAGACTTTGTCTTAGGCATTTATATGCCAATTTTAAAAAGAAGTTTGGTGGAGGTACACAAATTAAAGACATGATGATGGCAGCTGCCAAAGCCATATATATATATATATATATATATATATATATATATATATATATATATATATATATATATATATATATATATATATATATATATATATATATATATATATATATATATATATATATATATATATATATATATATATATATATATATATATATATATATATATATATATATATATATATATATATATATATATCCAAGCATGGGAGGATAAAATGAAAGAGATGAGGGAGCTCAATGTGAAGGCTTGGGAATGGTTGTCAGGCATACCTACCAAAGCATGGTATAAGCATACATTTTCTTTTTATCCTAGATGTGATATTTTAATAAATACTGTATTTGAGGATTTTAATAGAACTATCTTAGTTGCAAGGGATAAACCAATAGTAACTATGTGTGAATGAATAAGAAACTATCTCATGAATAAGAATGTAAGCTTAAGAGAAAAGGTTGATAGATGGAATCATAGGATAATGCCTAGACTCAGGTTGGATAAGGAAGTGGAACATCTAGGGAATTGGATTCCTAACTGATCTGGTGATATATTATGGCAAGTGGAACATGCACATACCAAGAATAGTTTCATTTTCGATACTTTAAAGAAAACGTGCACATGTAATTTTGGGAACTTGTAGGCATTCCTGGTAGACATGCAGTAGCTGCATTAGGTTTTAGGAACCAATGCCTAAAAGATTATGTTGATGATTGTTATTTCAAGGAAACTTATGGGAAATGCTATAGTTTTAGTGTAAGTCATATTAATGGCCAAGACATGTGGCCAGAGGTTGACATTGAAGATATGTTACATCCAGCCTATAAAAGAGGACATGGCAGACCAAAGAAGTTGAGGAGGATGGAACCTGATGAGGAACCTAATAAAGCAAGAGCACAAACCACTTATTGTTGCACTAGATATGGTGTACATGGCCATAATGCGAGAAGTTGTACTAATCAAGTGGTTAACCCTGAAGCTCAAAAATGCAAGGTATTAAATTTTCTATAACTTTTCATATCTTACTATTGTCATTGATAATGCCAATTACTTGACTATGATTTGTTTATCCAGAAAAAGCCAAAGAAGACTGCACCAGGACAAGGAAAAGGACAAGCATATAGTCAAACTCAAGTTGCATCAGTTCAAGGACAAGGTCAGACTCAAACTACGGAGACTCAAGTGGAGACTCAAATTGAAGTTGTCCCTGAGTTTGAAATGCTTACTGCAAATCTTGCAGAAGCATTTGAGGCAACTCAAACACAACCTAATCTTGTTGTTACTGAACCTATTGCATCCTCTACACAAAATGAACCTGTTACATAATCTGAACCTATTGCAACTTCACAAACTGTTACATCACTTGAACCTGTTGAAACTTCACAAGTTGTTACATCATCTGAACTTGTTGCAACTTCACAACCTGTTACATCATCTGAACCTGTTGCAACTTCACAAACTCAAGATATATCTAACTATATTTTGAGTGCACCCGTTGCTTCATCTGACAATGTGCATGTTGCATTTGTTCCTACTACTCCAAAGGTTCTTAAAACAGTTGAGTATATTGTACCATTTCCTAATAATTTGATATTATTCTATTGATGTATAACAACTCTAATCTTAACCCTATATTTTACAAAAGAAGAAGAAGATGAAGACAAACAAACCACAAGTTGCAAGGAAATTGGAGTTTAGGAGAATTGATAGAACAAGGGTCCTAAGGTGCAAAAAACTGAAAGGAGGAGGAAGTAATTCATCATAGCCTATGGATGTGGACAAGGATCCATAAGCACATTGTCATGGTGTATTATGATGCCTTTTGGATATGTTTGTTGTGTCTTTATTATATTGTTAGACATAAGTCTATGACCTTTTGCTTTATTTACTTTTGAGACATATCACACCATTATGGTTTGTGTTTAGGTTTGAATTTGTTGTACTATGTAACAAATTTCTATGCCTTTTGGCTATATGTAATTCTGAGACATCTTTTAGTTTATTTATGGTGTGTTTTGACTATATTTGAGATTACTTTTTTTATGTCTTTATGTTATATAATATTTTGATTTCACTTTTTTATGCCTTTATAACATACAAACAAATCATTAATAACCAATGATATAATACAATCATTTTAATAAGGAAGGGGGATGCAAAATAATAAGTAATAAACAGTTAGGGACTGAAATCAAAAATAACATTACTTCTAATTCATTACAAGATGCAGCATTACAAGGACGCATTTTAACAACCAATATTCTTGTAGGGAATCAAACCAAAAAAAACAAATTACAGACTCCATGAATCATTACCATTTCTGGTAGGAAAAAAAGAGACACCATGAAAGAGTCAACAAAAGCTTCAACATTGTGGCATTCTTCCTTTTGTTTTCCAACTTCATTTTCATCTTCTCTTTTTCCCTAACTTCAAGACCTTTAATGATGCACCATAATTTTTGAACTACCTATGAGCAATTGAATCCAATTGGGTTTTTGTGTTCACTTGATGTGTTGCATTCAAGTTCGTCATTCCAGATAAAAAGCTTGCAACCTAATCCAAAATTTGAACACTTCCAGAATCTTCTTTTAGGATTTTCAATTGAGTTTGAAATGAACATTCTTATAGCTTTACTGCAACCACAAAATAAGATTTTAGACTCAACAAAATTCCCAACAGAAGATGTTGCCATGATTTATTCTTGGTAAAACTTTGAAGTTCTTGAGAGGAAGATGAGACGAAGAAGAAGAATAAGAATTGAAAAATGAAAAATTTGATTTTTTAGATTAAGTCCTCCTTTTCAAGGCCCTTCCACATGTATATCCCTATGTGCATCAGATAAAAATGAAAAACACACATAAGCAAATTTCATGTATGCACCGTTTACACAGTCAGCGTTTTTTTAACAGAAGGCTAACATCAAATACTAAATTCAAAATCTCGCTAACTGTTCGAACAATAGCATAGCGGAAAGAAGCAAACATTTATATTTGGAAGGATTCCCTCCGGGATTTATATCGTCTCCACGGGGATCGGTGCGATAGAAAGAACTTTGTTCAACGGTCTTTATATTTGTAAGCTTGTTGTGAAAAAGTTTTGGTTAAAAAGTTCAAGGAACGATAAATAAAGCATAAAATATAAAGACGAAAAATATAAAGTAAATACTTAAATAGAAACGGAGCCTTATTGAGATTGGATCTCATCAATTGACAACACATGCATTCTTCTGATCATGTTATACATAACTCAAACGTTCGTCTAATATCATCACGTATCACACACAACAGAGGTTATGTCTAAGGTAAATTCGAGAGGCCAACCGCATTGTCTCATCGATGATATCTCACTCAACAAAACCAACACAAAGCGTTAAGAACTGATACTCACGTGAATGTTAAACCTAAATCTATGTCTAGAGTTTATACCCAACAGATATTCCTATAACATCCATATCAAATTAAAGATTTGATTCATATATAATGCCATGATCAGAATACGTACACATGATTGACCCTTTTTACATGTATTCGACTAATTTTCCAAATGTATGTGAACATAGTTCTTCATCACTATTATTACGCATCCTCGCAATACCTTTTGTCAAGCATTATCACGATCTTTACCGTATTGATCCTACTCATGCTACTAATTAACACAATAAAATAAAAGTGATACTAGGGAATATCAACTTACAAGACCATGTCAAAAGTTTGCTCATTGACAGATGAGGATCTTAGATTTGAAAAAGGTTTTGTCAAGACCCACAAATAAGAAATCAAAGACAACATCAATAGAGAATCAAAACTAGTTAACAATACATAAATTAGATGAAATACATAAGGTATCAAAAGATTACATCCAAACCCCAACAAAAAATCGAAGAGCTTACCTTCTCCCTCTTGGGGCTTGTGTTTCTCTCTCAAGAATGTTCTTGGAATGAAGAGAGATAAAGTTCTGATCCCTAAAAAATATTCTATATTTCTAAAATGCAAGAAAAGTACTTATATAGTATTTACAAAATTTGTCATGTTCGCACTATGAACCCTTTCTTCGCCCAGCAAACACACTTTTAGGCACCTGAAGTGCCTCTGAACAGTTAAATCTCCCTTGAGAAATATCTGAAGTTCGTTGCGCAAACAATTCTTCACACTGCAAACTACCTCGCTACAGATTCGCACAGTGAACTTAGGGTCCTTTAGCTACTAACTTCAGTCTGGGATAGTTCGCTGGTTCTTCGCTGCATGTTCGTACAACGAACATCCGCTTCTTATTCGCACAGCAAACTTCCTGGTTCTTCTTCACTTCTTTGTCTTCCTTGTAGAATTCACTTGTGTCTTAATCATTGATATTTTATGCATAATTTCTACATAATAACGCACACATCAAAGAATCCAAAGGTATTTGTAATATAATTGAAGAATCAACAAGAACAAGAATTAAATCTATAAAATATGAGAAATAAGTTAAAAAGTGCCAAGAAAGATAGTTCATTTTAAGTCAAAATTTGCACTTAACAAACTCTCCCCAACTAGATTTTTGCTTGCCCTCAAGCAAAGTATGTCCCTCATAAAAACAAGAGAAATTTGCTCAAACAAGAGAATTTGCTCAAGCATAAGATTCAACCAAGAAAGGATTAACGGTTCAAATTCAAATAAGAGAAATTTGCTCAAATAAACGGATTTGGTCAAGCAAGAGAATGCACACAAGCAATGTTCACCACTTAATAGAATCGAATAGTGACCAAAATTTTAGCTCTTAAACAAATATCATGCAATGCTTCAAATAATAACTAAGTTCTCATACTTGAATCACTCTAACACTCCTCTTAAAAATAAGAATTAAGAAATTAACATGTTTGCAACCGCGGGGCAATTTCACTCATCTGACAAACAAGGCAAATAACAATTCAATTCATACATTCATCTAACAATCAAAATGAAAACATGGAATCCAAAAGATCACTAAGGACTTTTAAGGTTATAGCTTGGTCGGGTTTACAACAAATGGTCATTTCTAAAGGCCATTGAATAGAAATTGCTGATGCAAAAGAAACATTTACTATACATGGTATTTACACATCCCAACTTCATTCACCATTTTTTTCCACTATTGAAAATCTTCTCAAACTTCTTTTTGCACAATTGTTTCATTATCTATTTTTCTCTTCAAAACAAGCATTCTTTTTATTTTGTTTTTCACATTCCTATTCACACTTTTTCTTTTCATGCTTGCTTGAAATTTTTCAAAAGTTTTAGCAACCTACCATTCTTCTTTTTCATTCTCCCTAACTTGAATTCAACCAAACCTCAAGTGAATGATCCTTACTTTTTATGGCAAGGAAATCAAAATAAAATAATGTTCAAAGGTTCAAGAATTTTTTTTTATAATCTCACAAAATTCAATGATGAACTCAACTTTCAAATTATGTACATAAACCAAGTTCATCACTAAAATGAGATCTAAATTGTTTAGGCTTAAAGGGGTTAACGAATACTCACTACCGACGGGTAAGTTACTTTTGGATATGGTTGTACTCAATATAAACAAATGGCTTGATTATTTCTAATGCTTTCACAAAATTACAAAAATCAAAAGATAAAGCATGAATCAAACAAATTAAACAAAGTTTATCATTCATCCTAGCATATTTGTGACTTTTGGACCTAAGTGAAACAGACATTTAAACAAAGATGCAACATGAAACAAGAATACACATTTTTACAAAGCACAAAATTCTTAAATCATTCTAACATTCTATAAAGTGGTACATTTATACAAATAGTAATCAATCTTCATTAGATACTTTTATACAAATAGCAATCAATCTAGAAGAAGTTCTCATCATTCATCCCTAACCAACACTAAAAAAACGTAAAAGGAAACAAGAATATATACTTTATAAACAACTGTACAAAGCTCAAAAATATAGAAACTATTGCAATGCACTTCAATATCTAAACACCAATCACCGACAACGACGTTATTTTATTCGAACAACAGCATAGCGGCAAGAAGCAAAAAATTTAGATTTTGAAAGGATTCCCTCCGGGATTTATATCGTCTCCACAGGGATCGGTGTGAGGGAAAGAACGTCGTTCAACGGACTCTATATTTCTATGTTTGTTATGCAAAAGTTTTGGTTAAAAAGTTCAAGGAACCATAAATAAAGCGGAAAATAAAAAGACGAAAAATATAAAGTAAAGACTGAAATATAAACGGATCGTTGTCGGGATTGGATCTCATCAATTGATAACACATACATTCTTCTGATCATGTTATACACAACTCAAACGCTCGTCTAATATCATCATGTATCACACACAATAAAGGTTATGTATAACGCAAACTCGAAAGGTCAACTGTATTATCCCATCGATGATATCTCACGCAACAAAACCAATACAGAGCATTAAGAACTGATACTTGTACCACCCTTCTAAACTCCACAAAATAATACATCATAAATCAGAGTAAGATAACACGCATCTCAAATAAGGGTGTCACATATAATTCAAACATCACATGTACATCTGTCATGCTCAATAACACTTAAATTAAATTCATATTTTTCATACACTTTCACATAGTATGTAGCAGCGGAATCACTTTCATTCGTCATAAACATAATAAATAGTCTCATAAATAACTCTTCATATCACCACTTAGGCATGAAAGCCAAAACTCCACATAATTCAAATAACGATAGCAAAATAAAATAGAGTACATAAAATATCTCTCAAAATTTGAATTAAAATGTTTCCAGTGTTACATGACCAGAGCATGACTCGACCCAAAATAAATAAGGAAAATAAAGTAAAAAAAACTCCAATAGCTGCCCTCGTGCTAGAAGCAACTCTACTCTTCAGTACCTGAGTGATGTCGTATAAAACATCATTCCAACAGAAGGGTGAGAATTCACATAATTATCATATAATAACATATAATACATAGCATACATGCATAACATAACTATTTTCACACTTCAAATGCTTTATAAACATAGCATCACTCAAGCAACCATACTATTCATAAGTAATACTCATAAATCCACGATTTCACCAATTCATCAAATTCACATAATCCCATATTACAAGACTTAAATGCAATACTCATGCATGTGGTACCAATCACTCTTATTATTATTATTCGGTTTTTACATTAAACCGGGTCTGACCTCTAAACCAATAACACACAAAAGTTCGTCCTCTAAGTTTCAAACCCCTCTTTAGGTTTAGGACAAGTCACTAGTTCCCACGAAACTAACAAGCATTGCCTCTTGACTATAATGATGCATGTGCAAGTTCAACAACCATATGAAATAAGACCATCCTTCCATCTTAACATTTGTGCATATCTTCAATAATTTATCGTAATTGAAATACCACACAATTATACATGCTTACGCATATTTATGAATCATCCGCACACAATTCACTTTTAAATGGTATACAACACATTTTACAATACAGTCACAAGTGTATTATCATTACAACAAACAATAAATACCATGCATTTCATGTTATCACACACCAAAATATACTTATATAAGCACACGCACAAGTATTCGATAAATTATCCACAAATAATTTCACAACCGGTAGAAAATAGTGCAACAATTCATTAACATAACATATACACAATTGACTTTCCAAAAATATTAGATATAAAAATATTTGGCACCAATTCTCTTATCTATAATATATTATAGCCATGTGTGTTAGCTTTCTAATGTTTAGAACGATGCCTCAAATAGACTTACGAATAAAAAGTTACGTCCTTTCTGCCATCACTCGCTATTGCTCGCGTCATGACTTTCGCTATGTGAACTATAGTTCACTATGCAAACTCTTCAGGACAGCAACCCAGAAAAGTGCGGTTTTTGCAGTTTGGAGGCCTTCCGAACCTCCGAATTCGATTCCGTAAAAAGTTTCAGTTCCAGAATTTGAAATACTACCATTATATGACAATTATAACATCCCACAACACATATTTAAGGATCCTACCATATCATACATCATCTAATCATCAATTTCAAAACCATGGAAATTAGGGATTTTTATCCTAAATATGATACTACCCATCATAAACTATCATACAACCCCATAACCATGTAAAGACCCACTTTTACCTTGGTTTCTTGATGAACTCTTGAGTTTCCTCTTTAGGTTTTCTTCTCATCTTTTCCCCTTTTCCTTTTCTCTATGTTAGTTTCTTTTCTTCTTTTTCCCTTTTAACTCTATTTTTCTCTTTATATATAAAACCCTTATAACAACTAATTCTAGTAACTAATGGGCTTACAAATCATACCCTCGCCTTTACTCTTCACATTCTCATCCAATATGTCCAATTATCTTATTTCTATTATTTCTATATCATTTCCACCAAATAAAATAATCCAAATAAATCAATTACGCACAAAATCACACAATTAATTAATTAATATAATATATATAACTAATTACTAAAAATTGGGGTGTTACAACCCTCCCTCACTTAAAAGATTTTCTCCCTCGAAAATTACCTCAAAAGAACAGATCAGGATAAGACTCTCTCATTTGACTCTCAAACTCCCAAGTCACGTTTCCACCCACTGGTCCTCTCCAAGCTACCTTTACCAAGGCAATCTCTTTACCTCGAAGTTGCTTCAACTCTCGATTCTCTGCAAATCGGGTATGGATCGATAAAACGCAGCGTTAACTTACGCGACTTTAAATCCTGACCAACACCAATTACTGGAGTAACTCTAAGAAACATGTGATCTCCTTCCTGAAATTCAAGTGCTTTCCTCTTCTTGTCATGATAACTCTTCTGACGACTCTGAGAAATCATCATCTTCTCCTGAATCATCTTAATTTTATCAGTAGTTTACTGAACTAACTCAGGTCCAACCACAACACTCTCTCCCGACTCATACCAACACAATGACGTCCTACACCTCCTACCATACAAGGCTACAAACGGTGTCATTCCAATACTCGAATGAAAATTGTTGTTGTATGTAAACTCAATTAAAGGCAAGTAGCTATCTCAAGCACCTCCTTTTGTCACGACCCACAAATAAGAAATCAAAGACAACATCAATAAAGAATCAAAACTAGTTCACAATACATAAATTAGGTGAAATAAATAAGGTACCAAAAAATTACATCCAAACCCAAACAAGAAATTGAAGATCTTACCTTCTCCCTCTTAGAGTTTGTATTTCTCTCTAAAGAATGTGTTTGAAATGAAGAAAGATAAAGTTTTGATCCCCAAAAAATATTATATATTTCTAAAAAGGAAGAAAAGTACTTATATAGTATTTACAAAATCTGTCATGTTTGCACTACGAACCCTTTTTTCGCCTAGCGAACACACTTTTAGGCACCTGAAGTGCCTCTGAACAGTTAAACTGCCCTTGAGAAATATTTGAAGTTCGCTCTGCGAGCAATTCTTCGCATTGCGAACTACCTCGCTACAAGTTTGCACAGCGAACTTAGTGTCCTTTAGCTACTGACTTCATTCTGGGATGGTTCACTGGTCCTTCGCTGCATGTTTGCACAACTTAATCATTGATGTTCTATGCCTAATTTCTACTCAATAACACACATCAAAGAATCCAAAAGTGTTTACACTTAACACTAACTTACTGGACCAATAGACTATTTAAGCCTTTAAACTTTTACTTTCACTTTCATCAAATATATTTATTATTATTTTTATTTATTTTATTTACTTTCAGTTTAAAATAATTTACTAGAAATATTATTTATTTATATTAATAATATTATAATTTAATGGTTAAAAAATAAACTGTAAATAATATTTACTATAATAATTATTATTTATTTATATTAATAATTTACAATTTTATATTAATATTATATATTTATTTAGTTATTTATAGTTTTAATAATTTACAATTATACCGTTAATGTTAATATTTAGTTATAACGTTATTTATTTAGTTATTTCTAGTTTTAATATTAATTAATGTTAATATTTAGTTATAACGTTAATGTTAATAATTTACAAGTAGAAGGTTAATGTTAATATTTAGTTATAACGTTATTTATTTAGTTATAATGTTAGTATTATATATTTATTTAGTTATTTATAGTTTTAATATTATAGTTTTAATAAAGTGTAATGTTAATGTTACAATTATAACGTTAATTTACAATTAGTTTTAATATTTAGTTATTAGTATTAATATTATATAATTTACAGTTTATTATAAATATTATTTATTATTTATATTAATAATTTACTGTAAAATAATATACAATATATAATTGTGATGAAAATTCTTAAACAGAAAAAGCATGTAACCTAGTGGTAAGATGTGCTTGTTGTAGACAGAGGACAAATTAACTATTAACTCAAAAATAAAATAATAAGAGAAATGAAAATCACATGGGTATTAATAAAAGAAAAAGTCTCAAAAGAGCTTAAGATCGTTCTCTAAAGTGTTGATTATGGTAAAAAAAAAAAAAATTAATTATTGATGAATAAAATAATTTAGTGTCTAACTCTAATATATAAGTTAATTAAATGTTTAAAAAATGAAAATAATATGGGTATCAATTAAAGAAAAAGTCTCAAATAATTTAAGATTGTCCTTTGAAGTATTGATTGCGGCAAAAGAAACAAAATTTAGTATCTAACTCCAATATGTGAAGTTTAATGAAGTATTAATTATTTAATGAAATGAATATATATTTTTTTTTATATATTTAGTTTAATTGTGTTTACTTACACACGCTAATGCAACCACCAACGGGTCATGCAAAACTACTTAAACTTTGAAAAAATGAAGAAAATCAAACTTCAAGGTAAAAAAATAAGTCTATTTTAGTCAAGTTCTTTTGTTGAATCAATTGTAATTATATTCTTGGATCATTTTCAATTAAACCATTCTATTAAATGTAAGAGATTTTTTACTATGATCAATCGGATTACACTTGCTTATACACACTTGTATAAGACTTTTCTTTTAGCTCAGACCATTTGTCCAAGATTTTCCCTTGCTTAGAGTTCGTGTCTAAGACTTCACTCTGCTCAATCAGCTCCTGATCAAGACTTTTCTTGGTTAGACCGTCTGCTTAAGACTTCACCTTACTTAGAGCTCATTTCTAAGACTATCCCTTGCTTAACCAGCTTTTGATTAAGACTTTCCTTTGCTTAGAGCTTGTGTCTAATACTTTATCTTGCTTAGAGCTCGTGTCTAAGACTTTTACCTTGCTCAAGCCTACAGCAAGAGACTTTAATCTAAGCAAATAGTTTAGAGAAGGAATAACTTATAATAACACTTGATAAAATATCAGAGGTGTTCAAATAATACAACACACTTTTACAAAGATTCTGAAAGTAGTATGTGTATTTTTTAGTTGTATTTGCAGCGTTATTTCTTAATGATCTTCAAATCTTCAGCTCCTTTTTATAGTCAAGGAAAATAAAGACGTTGGAGATCTTCAACGGCTACAAACAGAACCAAATCTTCTAGTACATCTTCTTTTCCAATAAAACAGGTGTTGAAACTTACAGTCACAAGAGTATCTGTAAAACGAGGCATTTGTCCAAAGGATACAACTCTGATTCAAGTACAACACAACTTGTAGAAGATAATATCCATAAATCTTGAGTCTCGTGTTAGCAGAACTGACTTGACATTACTCAGCATCAGAGGCAGCATAACATGCTTATGTTGGAGTGTACTAGCAACTACTTTTCTGATCAGACATCCTTGAGAGAGTGTGACCAGAACCGAATCAAATCCATTTCAGTGTCAGAACTAGTTTCATCAAGTAAATATAATTCTACACACACAAATTGGCTAGTTAGAGATCCTAATTGTTTTTTCAAATACTTTGTTATCATCAAAATCTTGGAGGATTCATGGCATGAACCAAACTTGTTTCAACAATCTTCCCCTTTTTAATGATGACAACATTAAGTATTTAAAAAAAATTAGAAGCAAATATATTACTCAGCAAATTTCATTGGCCCCCTGAGTCAAACAGTCTAAGAAATGAGGTTTGTAAGCTCCTCTTGAGTCCTGTTTGTAAAGTCTAGGAGTTGAGGTTTGTAAGCTCCTCTCCATACAGAACAATAAATCTACTTCAAGGGTGAGATTCAAAAACTCCCCTAAATAGGATTACTAACTACATTTGGAATCATTATTATTCTAAAATACTCAATCCATTCTCCCTCTTTGTCATCAATCAAAAAGAGAAGAGAAGGAAAAAGACTTTAGCAAAGAATAACGATTTTTCATCATAGAAAGTCACTTTGTCCCTTGTACTATAGGCCTTAGAATGTTCACCATAAATTGGTACTAGACTTTTGCCATAGGAGAACGAGTAGAAGGACTCTTAGAAGGTCCTTTGTTACCATAGATGGTGTATAAATCATTTTCTGAGCTGTTATAACAAACAGAATCAGACAATCATTTTGCTCATTCTGATAAATATGAGCATTGACCCAAAAAGTCTTTCGCAAAATTTGAAATAAATTATGAAGGATTATTCGTCGTTAATTCGTTGAAATCAGTTGTTAACTTCTTTTAGAAAATTTAGATCAGAATAAAATCTTCTTTAATGAACTACGAGAACAGTTTAAAGAAGAAGTATTAAGATGAAGAAGTGAATTCACAGGATTATCTTATGTAGAATATAATCTATGAAAAAAAACAGCTTATCAACATAACACATAAAATGCTAGAATATAAACAAGTATGTATTATAATGTTTGGAAAACCTTAAGACTGAATAAAAATAAGTTAAAATCTTTGTTAGAACACTCCTTTTTGATGAACCAAACTTTTTAGAGCAGATTCAGAAAATTAGAGTATTAAAACAAGTCTTTTATTTTATCAAAACTTAAGAAATAGTCCAATAGGTAATTTAAAGCACATAGCAAAGAATTAACTTATCACTGTATGCTTTTAATAAAGCAGTCAACGAAGAGAGATATCTTGTAACCCTTATTCAGACTTAAAGACCATACACCATTCAGAGGACAAGCATTTATTCTGCAACATAAACCATTTTTAAAATTTTCTTGATGAAATCAAATTGAGTAATGGCCAGGGGTTTTGTAAATATATCAGTATATTGATGTTCAGAATCAACGAACTGAATATCTATTACACCCTTCTGAATATAATCCCTTATAAAGTGATATTTGATTTCAATATGCTTGGTTCTAGAATGTTAAATTGGATTTTTTCTTAGACAGATAACAACAATATTATCACAAAGAATTGGAATTTTGTCTTCAAAAATCTGATAGTCTTCAAGTTGATATTTCATCCAGAGTAGTTGAATGCAGCAATTAGCGCTGAGATGTATTCTGCTTTTGTTGTGGACAAAGAAACAGTTACTTGTCTTCTACTACCCCAAGAGATAAGGTTTTCACCTATAATTTCATAGGAACCACTAGTGGACTTCCTTTCAATTCTATCTCCAACATAGTCAGCACCACAGAATCCAACAAGTTTATAATCTGAGGACTTTTTATAAAGAAGTCCAAGATTTAATGTTCCTTTCAGATACCTAAAGATTCTCTTAACAACAGTTAAGTGAGTCTCTCTAGGATCTCTTAACTAAGCCACAAATTTTAAAATTTTTTATCACTAAGTTAAAGACTTAATAGACTATAGTAAATGTAAAAAAATTAATTTTATTTTATTTTTCTACTCCATCACAAAATTTTAAGTTTTTCTCCACTAAAAAACAAAGTTAAAAGACTACAATCCATGACATATTTGTTTTTTTTTATATAAAATAGGTAATAATTAAAAATAAGAGTCAAGCTAGAATTTATTGATAATTACAATTTTCACATTGAATTATGGTAATTTATATGTTAATATATTCAATATGTTTCTTCTCCATCACCAAATTTCATGCTTTTTCGCCACTAAGCCACATATTTGAAAGACTGCAAATGAATGACAAATAAATTACATCTACATGGGTAATCACTAAAATTAAATATTTAAACTCAATTTTATTTGTGGTCACCATAATCACATTGTATTATGGTATAATAGATGTGAAAAATTTCAATATTTTTCTTCTTCTCCATCACCAAATTTTTTGTTTATTCACCTCAATGAAAATATGGTAGGAGACTACAAATGAATGGCCCATAACTTATACATATGCATAACAATTAAAATTAAATAATCAAGCTCAATATTGTTTATATTCATCTTATTCAAATCGACTTATGGTATATTACATCTAAAAATATTCAATTTTTTTCTTCACCATCCAAAAGTTATAAATTTTTTTATCACTATGTTCAAAACATAATAGACTATAGTAAATGTAAAAAATTAATTATTTTTTATTTTTCTACTGCATCACAAAATTTTAGATTTTTTCCCACTAAAAAATAAAGTTAAAAGACTATAATCCATGACATATTTTTTTATAAAAAATAGGTAATAATTAAAAATAATAGTCAAGCTAGAATTTATTGATAATTACCATTTTCACATTGAATTATGGTAAGTTAGACGTTAATATATTCAATATGTATCTTCTCCATCACCAAATTTCATGTTTCTTTGTAACTAAGCCACATATTTGAAAGACTATAAATGAATGACAAATAAATTACATCTACATGGATAATCACTAAAATTAAATATTTAAACTCAATGTTATTTGTGGTCACCATAATCACATTGTATTGTGATATAATAGATGTGAAAAATCTTCTTCTCCATCACCGATTCTTTTGTTTATTCACCTCAATGAAACTAAGTTTAGAGACTACAAATGAATGACCCATAAGTAATACATATGCATAATAATTAAAATTAAATAATCAACCTCAATATTGTTTATATTCATCATATTCAAATCGACTTATGGTATATTACATCTAAAAATATTAAATTTTTTTCTTCACCATCCCAAATTTTAAATTTTTTTATCACTAAGTTAAAGACTTAATAGACTATAGTAAATGTAAAAAACTTAATTATATTTTATTTTTCTACTCCATCACAAAATTTTAGGTTTTTCTCCACTAAAAAACAAAGTTAAAAGACTACAATCCATGACATATTTGTTTTTTTTTAATATAAAATAGGTAATATTTAAAAATAAGAGTCAAGCTAGAATTTATTGATAATTACAATTTTCACATTGAATTATGGTAATTTATATGTTAATATATTCAATATGTTTCTTCTCCATCACCAAATTTCATGCTTTCTCGCCACTAAGCCACATATTTGAAAGACTGCAAATGAATGACAAATAAATTACATCTACATGGGTAGTCACTAAAATTAAATATTTAAGCTCGATTTTATTTGGGGTCACCATAATCACATTGTATTATGGTATAATAGATGTGAAAAATTTCAATATTTTTCTTCTTCTCCATCACCAAATTTTTTATTTATTCACCTCAATGAAAATATGGTAGGAAACTACAAATCAATGACCCATAACTTATACATATGCATAACAATTAAAATTAAATAATCAAGCTCAATATTGTTTATATTCATCGTATTCAAATCGACTTATGGTATATTACATCTAAAAATATTCAATTTTTTTCTTCACCATCCAAAAGTTTTAAATTTTTTTATCACTATGTTAAAAACATAATAGACTATAGTAAATGTAAAAAATTAATTATTTTTTATTTTTCTACTGCATCACAAAATTTTAGATTTTTTCCCACTTAAAAACAAAGTTAAAAGACTATAATCCATGACATATTTTTTTAATATAAAATAGGTAATAATTAAAAATAATAGTCAAGATAGAATTTATTGATAATTACCATTTTCACATTGAATTATGGTAAGTTAGACGTTAATATATTCAATATGTATCTTCTCCATCACCAAATTTCATGTTTCTTTGTAACTAAGCCACATATTTGAAAGACTGCAAATGAATGACAAATAAATTACATCTACATGGATAATCACTAAAATTAAATATTTAAACTCAATGTTATTTGTGGTCACCATAAGCACATTGTATTGTGATATAATAGATGAGAAAAATCTTCTTCTCCATCACCAATTTTTTTTATTTATTCACCCAAATGAAACTAAGTTTAGAGACTACAAATGAATGACCCATAACTTATACATATGCATAACAATTAAAATTAAATAATCAAGCTCAATATTGTTTATA